>CARXXK010000005.1:29664512-30264512 GCA_949089665.1 Macrosiphum euphorbiae
TAAGCGTCAAGTTTAATAATAATTATAAGAATATATTATCAAAATATTTTTATAAATTAACAATATTGTTATACCAACTAAAATACTATATCAACACCTTTTTCTTAATGTTAGAATTAAAATATATTATATTTAATACAGGTTCTACATTGACATAGAAGTGCACACAGAGGGAACATAGTGTTCTTGCTGCCCCTAAATCGTTCAATTAGATTTGTAAGGGGCCAAACAGGTAAAACTGTCCAAACTGGGCCACAGTATAATAATCAATGAGAAATTATTTATTTATCCAAAAATTATGTTGAATTACAAGGTTAATCTTGTCTGTGTTAAAGATAGACCTATTTAAACAGTTTATTAGTACTCAAGTAATGTTTGTTGCCCCTGACTTGTAACTCTGTGCACGACTACGTATTTTGATCTTATCTACCACATTCTTCAACTATACAATATTAAATTAATAAATTAAAATAGTATTAACTATTATGTTTAATATTTCAAAAAGTATAAAGAGACTAGACAAAATATTTTTGATTAGATTGTACTATTGCACATATTTAGTGGTTAACGAGTGATTTAGAATAGTAATAGAAAAAAAATAACATTGCAATAAAAATAAAAATGAGTTCGATTTTGTCTTTAGTGAAATCAATTATGATCAAACACATTAACACAATATATTTTTATAATTTCTAAAACTATATACATTTAGCACCAAAATATATTTTCAAACCATGCTCTATGTTAATGTTATTATAATTATTTATCATTTCAATTTTTATAAAAAAAACTAACATTTTATAATTATTTGTCAAGCATTAATTTGAAATAAAGAATAATATTATAATTATCTAATAAAAATGTAAATTTGTTTTAAAGCTGTACAATAATTAATAATTAATAATTAATAAATAAAACAATCACTTAGAAAAATAAAATAAAACTAATTTTCAAAATTCAAACTTCATAACATTAAAATAACTAATTGTTAATTTTTTTGAGTGCCTATAAATTCCAAAAATTAGTTAAACAACCAGCTAATTAATTTTTGAAAATCAATTCATATTAATACCATTTTGATACTCGGCAACTTCCAATTTTTCCAAATCCGGTAAATTATCATAGAGCATAAGGATGTGTGCTAAAAACATGAAGGTGCAAAATTGTACATAGTAAAAAGAAATTACAGAAATAAATCTCATATATATTTATAAAATAAATTAATAATTATAAATACTAAATAATATAAAATATTATTCGCAAAGCCATGCAAAAAAAAAATCAAATGTATAAAATTATTAACTGAAGAACTATTATTAATGATAACTAAAGAAACTATCTTGTTTTTGTCAAAGTATATACTTGAACTTCAAAAGTAAACGGCATTTAAACGGAAACTAGTTTTAATTTTTGATCATGTCAATCTTTGTATTGCTTGTTATAATGTACTCTAATTTTTCAATAAAACCTTGGAATTGAATCATTATTTAAATTTTTAAATTTAAAGTAAATTTAGTATATATTTGTGATTTAAATATTATTGGTTCATAAATTATTTATAATGAAGTATAAAATAACATAATATATTACTTTAAATCATGAACAGAAATTTATTTTTGAAATAACTAAGTTCTAAAATGGTTATTTTTTAATTATTATTATAAAAAAATATTTATGACCAATAACAAAATATTAAAAAATTATTTAAATTAATTATTTTAAATGTAAAATAAAAAAAATATAGTTTACCAACACCAACTTTACAACAATTCTAAACCCATTTAAGTGCTCTTACCCTGTCTGTCTGATTGTAAATAAACTTGGCCGTTAGCACTCAAATTAGGTCGGGACAAGTCATCAAAACTTTTTGCTTAAAAAAAAAACAAAAAAACAAAAAAACAAAATAAAAAAAACAAAACAAAAATAAACAAAAAATAAAACAAAAACAATAACAGTCAATGTTTAACGTGTTATGAGGTTTTGAATACCTCCATTAATAGAGCTTCCATCGTGCAACTGTATTGCTACACCAAATCCTCCAAGTTTAACTGGAGCTGAATTCTCTTTTGTGGCTAATAGGACACAATGAGGCTTTATGTCCCTATGAATAATGTCATTCTCATGACAATATCTGATTGCTTCAAGTGTTTGTCTCATATAATGGCTACAAAATAATTAATATAAATGCAATTGTCCAAAAAGATTATAAATATTTAATGTGCTTAATCAAAATACAATATTACCTTGCTACTGCTTCACTGTAAACAAAACCAGCTGTAGCTCTACGTACAATTTCAAAACAAATGTCTGAACCATCCATACTGAAAATTAATTAAATTGTGGTTTAATACTAGACCAATTAAATAACATGTAAAATTGTACATCATTATTTATATAACAAATTAAAGTACTTTTCGGTCATCCAGACTACCGACTGACGCCGCGAGTCTCAATTCTGTTATATCAACTACTATCACTGATACTACCAGCCAGACTTTGTAGTTCCGTCTTTTAATACACTTGTACACATGAATTGACATTTATATAAGTAGGAGTAATGTATATTAGTATAATGATTATAATCAGTTATTACATAAATTATCACAGCAGTGGAGAGTTATAATATAAAACATAAAATTATTATCTACAAAGTACAAAACAAAATCAAAAATTGAAATATTATTACAAAATGTCAAAATTAATACAGCAGTGGAGAGTTATAGCATAAAACATAAAAAAAAGTAAGTTAAAATAAGTCTAAATTTCTATTTTTGGGGACCAATTTTCAGAAATATTTTTCAATATGTTATCGAATTGATCTCCTTCGATGTTTTGTCTCCAGATAAACTCTGTCAGATAGGACTCCAAATGATTCCATCTGGTTTCCCTATGCTTATATTTCTTCATATAGCGAGCCTCAAAGACTTTTAATATACTGAGTATCGACCCTTGTAACTGGATCGACAAATTTATGAGTATGATTGACTGTACCATGCATGTTATGTATTTAACTATGGTTAGTTCATGTGTATCATATCCATACCAACAGTCTGAATATAATATGGTTGTACCAACCTTTATATTTTGTTTTATTGCAGTTAGTATCATTTACCATATGATTAGGAACTTCGATTAGAAATGTCTCATTAGTTTCGCAACAAATGCCTCCAAATATCCACTGGTGTGGTAATATCCATCCAGCATTGTTCTTTATTTTTGAAAACAGACTCATCGATTTCAAAAAATTTTTTCGGTCCTTGTATTTGTTTTTGTTAATTTTTACTAATTGGTATGGTACAGACTTAATACATGTAATTGTTCCAATTAACAACCGTGCAATGATGCATATTCAAATACTTTTGACAACATTTAACAGAGGTCATTTCTGCTCTCCAGTATATAATAGAGAGTATTGCTAAAAAACATACTACTATTTTCAAACGTATAACAAATACGCATATAATTCTTATATTGCCACGTCTTCACGTTGCATTACCAAAAACATCCATTTTTTCTGATGTATAGTTTTTTTCATAATCATTTTCACTGTTTGGTAAACTCCAAAGATCCATAATTATTTTAAAATAATGAAATAAAATTATGTGTAGATGACAGTGCAGACAACGGAAATGACAGCGGTAATTGAGATATAGAACTGGCGGTAGTTGCGGCATAGACGTGGTAGTCGAGATAACAAAATTGAGACTCGAGGTAGTTGGGATAACAAAAAAATATCAAAATTAAGTAGGTACATAAATGTCTATTACCCAAAGATATTTAAACTTAAAATCAAATAATCATGTTAAAATAATCCTCATTGATATTAGAATTCACAAACAGTGAACACCTCTTCTAATAAAATACATTTTTATCCCTTTTATTATAAACATTCATCAATACAAATACTGACCACACTGCTTTAACTAAAAATTATATAATATATTAAAAACTTACTATTCGAAAACCATATATAACATTCCTTCGGAGCTATATGTTTCCAGTAATTCCACAATATGAGGATGTTTTAGCATGTGGCATATTGTTGCTTCTCGTTTTAAATCTGTGATAAAAATACATTTTTTTACCAATAGGTATTTTAAATAAAATTAAAGATTAAATACCTGATGTGCTTAAACCCGGACTTGATGTGAAACTTGCTACGTCAACAATTTTAACGGCAAATTGTTGTCCAGTTTGACGATGAACACATCTTTTAACCAAGCTAAATGGTCCTCTGTAATATATTATGAAACAATGATTACTATAGTGATCATCAGTTGTTTTTTATATATATTAGACAAATAATAACAAAGTACCTTGGTTAATTATTTCCTACCTAAATAATATTTATGTAATTTTTTAACAAAATGTTTAACATATTACAAGAATGGCTAACATGTAAACTTGGAACACATTATTGTCAGAATTTAAACTTTAATAATGTAGGTGAGAAGTTCAAAGACGGTTTTCTGTTTGCACTTTTATTTCAGAAATACCAAGTAATGCCTGAAAAGTATGTGCATGTATTTAAAAAATCTAATCATTATGATATATGTTTGAGCAATATGAAAAGTATAAACATGTGGCTGCAATTTCTGGAAATTATTATTGAAGATAGTACTATTTGTGAAATATCTCGTGGTCAATCACTTGCAGTTACAACACTTTTATACAAATTATACTTTAAGTTAGAAATGTCAAAAAAATACAATATATTGAATTATATCAATGTTGAGGAAAATCAAAAATTAAATAACAATATCATAGTAAATATATGTAAAAATAATAATACTTTTTTGTCACATCAGAAAGAAATAAATAATAAAGAAAGCCTAGATGCAAACCATGAAAAATATTGGTATGTTTCTAAATTATTTTCTAATGTAGATGGTATTTCAAACAATGCTATTGATGTTTTAAAATCAACAAATTGTATCAATACATGTAAAGGCAATGGTTTAAAGATGTTGGAACATAATATGAATAGTTTTTATGATCTATTTACTATGAGTTTAAAAAAAAAAAAAAAAATGAACTCATCGAAAAATCTAATGAAATATTATGCAGAAATGAACTGTTTAATATTCTTAATATAGAAGAAGAAAATAACATATTAACTGATAATAAAAACTTCACAACCACAAAATTGGAAAATGTCATTCAAAATATTGACTTAGTATCTCAAGAAGACTTACAAAATCATAGCTCAACAATTAGTAGTTTGAAAATAGAAGAATCTATTATCACTCAAGGATTAGATGAATTTAAGAACGAACACTTTGTGAAACAAGATATTTTTAATGAATATTTACAACACACAGGATCTTGGTCCTCTGAATATTTGAATGTAGATTCATTTAAATTCAAACAAAACATTCTATCAATGATAATAAAAGAAGTTTTGAATTTTGAATATGGTATAAGTGAAATTAAATTTATTAAAATAAAAAACACAAATGTAGCTGGGATAATTGATGTAATACATAATACAAAAGTGGTAAAATTTATAAAAGACAACTTACGAAATAAAGGAATATTAGGTTTTACTGCCGCAGATGCATTATCAGCGTGTCTTAATGCATATAATGAAGAAATGAAGATTTCAATAAATAAAAGTAAACTATATCAAGTTGTGGAAGTATATGAAAATCTCTCAGAAAATGCCAGTATTACAGCAGAAGATAGTAAGAGTAAGAAACTAGAAAAAGATTCAGATTATAATAAAAGTGGTAAATATTTTAAAATAACAAATCAATTTTTATCTATATAGGTACCTAAGTACCTTGCCTACTTAAAACAAACGGGAGAAATTACTAAAAGCTTTTTTATATTTTAAATATTTCTAATGGTACCTACTGTTTATTTTACAGTAGTTTTATCCCCATAGGCTATATTATATGTATTTATATTTATTTTATAATACAATTTACTCAATATATTAGACCACTGTAAATCTCTCTTGACATTTTTTATCAAAATAACCTTAATGTAAGCCAAAAATTCCAGTCAGCTAAGAAACAGCAGACACTTTAAAACAAAATTACTTTTTTTATTTCTTATTTAATTTTGAAACTGACAAACATTAAAATACTTAATTTCTAACGTTTTATTTTTAAAACGATTTTATAAAATAAAAAAAACAATTTCCCTATTGACGCAAGTCAACTTGTCTAAGAATTCAAACATATTTTAATTTTATAAATCAAACAAACAATTTTTTCCTGGCTAAAACTATTTTAAATTCATAAATTTGTTTTGAATATTTTGAACTATATCTAGCTCAAATTACATGTGAATACTATCGGATGTGTGATATAATTAAATAGTAGATACTAGATACACACATCATAATAATAATTTACTACCTACTGGATTTACTACTTACTCACATAAATACAAGCCATTTCCATATGTAACGCAAGAATGAATAGCATTTACAGTCTACATTACATATTAAAAATTACATGTTTACAGGGACCATAAATAATAAATACCTAAATAATTTATATAAATATTTATCTTTAACTGTTTATAGAAGTTAAAAAAAGAACAGAGGATGATTCAATAAATAGTATGTCAGTTATAACCTCATCTATAACTACAAGTGGATCAAACAGCAGTGAAGAATTGATTTATAGAACAAATAAAAAGCTTATAAATAAACTTATTCAAACGCCAGAAAATATTCCAGAACCTGATTACAACAATCCTGTCTTAAGTTCAATAGCCAATTTAGGAAAAATAATTGATGAAAAACAAAAAAAAAATCATGATTTACAAATTGGAGATGAAATAAACTGCATAGGAGAATACATAAAATTAAATCAAGGAATAAATGGTTGGATACTTTTACAATTCCATGTTCAGCCTCTACAAATGGCTTTACTTGAATTTATGTTAACTGGTAAAATGCCATATTTTGGAAAAGAAATATGTGAAAAGTCCAAGAAAAAGTCTAGTATAGTTCCTGAGTACCAAGATAGTGAAAATATGTACACTGTTTCAAATACTTATTTGACAAATTGCATTAAAATCATAAGCCACGCAGATGAAATGTACAATGAAAAATTGAACGATTTTTTACAATTTTATAATCAACAAAATAGTATTCAAATACAAATAATCAATCTAGATAATATAATAAAAGAGCCTAAAAAAGCTGCAGATATCTTAGTTGGGTTGATTTTAAATGAAGACAATGTTAAGTCCCCAAGTATATTTTTTAAGCCTTTAAATATTGATAATAATTATGATGATGATAGCATAAAATCTGAAAATGATGATAAACAAATTAGTACACTACTTTCTATGACATCTGGCGATAAAACTGAAGCAATACGCACTTATGAAATTGCCAATAAATTTCAAATACTAAGTACAGATTTGGGAAGGCATGAAGGTAATTTAACCAATTATACAATTATAGCATTGTATTTATGTGATATTTGGAAAACCATGGAACATAATTATATACACAAAATAAAGGAATTGTTAAATAATAAGGATACATTTTTCAAAGAAGTGAGAATAAGCAACAATTTAAGCATAAATTCAATTTATCAAACAATAAAATGTCAGAATTCTTGCATAACGAACCTAATAAATAAATATAAAAATAAAATTCAAAATCCATTAAGGGACAACCATAAAAACTTAAGACACTACATTTTTGAATTACAAACCAATTTGTGGGATGAAGTGGATAGTGAGTTAGAACAAGTAACACAATTTATTAATAATACAATTTATGAACAGTGGATACTTAAGAATAACACATTGATTAGTACCTATAGTCAATTATTGGAAGCTGAAATGAAGCGAGCAATAACTACTTTAAACTTCTTAAATAGTTATTATGTTGATATTAATGAAACTAAAAATAATGAATTTGAATTTTATTCAGTCATTATTGATAACAATGATGATATTGATAAATTTAACATGCATTGCTTGGACACAATAAGCAAATTTAAAAAATATGTACATGATAATTATGAAGTAGAAGATGGAATAGATCATGGAACTTGGACAGTTAGTGTACAAGCGGAAACTAACAGACTTACAAATCAAATATATAGACTTAAAGCTAGTTTACTTCTAGATGTAAAAGATTTAAAAGATTTAACAAACATAGATCATCATTTAGAAAAAATACATACTATATACCAATTTAAGATAAATGATGTAAATAAATTATGTGAATTATTAGAATGTGTAGGAACAAGTACTAAAGTCCATATCAAACACATATCTGGACAATTTTTCATAAATGAATTGAGTGTTTTTGTAATAATTTGCAGACAAGTATTCCATTCAAAGAATAAATTTAATATGGAACAATTAAGAACTATTGTAAATACACTTTTAGATTATGCTCCTACATTCAAAATAGAAATTAGCAATTTTATTGATACATTGAATAAACTTTGTAAAATAAAACATATATATCCAAAAAAATGGCCAATAGATAATCAATTTTACAATCACTTTTATAAAGAACTATTTGGTAGTAATACAACAACTATAGATTGGAGAGACTTTGTAGTACAATGTATGGACCTTCCTTATCCAACAATTGAACAACTATTGTTTTATCGAAAATTATTCCAAGATTATGATATTGGAAATGAGACAATAACAATAGAAAGTTATGAAGCGACACAATTATGGTTTGAAAATGAATCAAATCAACAAAATGATGCTAAATGGTTATTATATGATATGTATCAAGTCCAAGATGGACTTAATTATAGTACTATGCTTTTAGCATTTTGCAGAGACGAAAAACCAAGTATTGGTTTAGGGAAATCATTTAGTTTAATTTTTGGTTGGAATCCATTTGATTTGAAAATCCAACATCCAAAACAATCTATTTATAAATACGAAGAATCAGAAAGTGACATTAGTCAAGTGACTGGAGAACTAGTAGGTACCCACATAGAATATGTGAATCCTGTCAATAATGAAACATCTGAATCATCATGCGAAGAATTAATTTTTGACCAAGATATTATGACATGGTTCTTATTAAAAAATTTTAAATTATACACGGACAGCAAAGATCATATAGGAAATATTAATATCCCAAAAATTGCCAAATCAATATTTGCAAATAATCAAATTCTACAAGTGATCCCTACAGTTATTGATTTATTTAAAAATAATATAATGGATGACTTGTACAGTACTGTATACAAATTTCAAGTAAAAGAATTACCAGAAATTGCTAAAAATGTTATACTGAAATACTATGATTTAAGTTCCTTAATATAATATTCAATAATAGACTATAATTTATACATAGTTATAAGGTTAACATTTTATAAATAAAATAATAAACAACAAGTGTGACAAAAATTATTTACAATACCTACTTATTAAATAATTAAATAACATAATATAAATAAATGTCCCTATTCAATAACTACAGTATCCTGGACAATATCTAAAAGATATACAATATTATTTAACACAACATTAAAAGCAAAATCAACTATTTTAATAAAAGATTTAAAAATGTGTGAATCATCAATAGATAAATAGTTAGAATGTAAAATAAATTGAATTTTAAAATAATATAAAAGGATATAAGTTTACAAACAGGGTTTATACATTTTTTTAAAGTCAATGAGTTTGATTACATGATACATCCATAAATAAAAGGGGTCAACGAAATAGGGAGAAACAGATGGATAAACTTGTCTATGTAGTTTTTTTAAAATACTTTTACTTTTAATTGTTATACAATAAATGCATGCCATATAGAACAGCTAAATTGGTTAATTATATTGATATTGACTAATTTTTCTATTTTAAATTTTTAACATTCATAATTTAATTAAACTTAAATTTGCTTAAATACTATTATTACCTAATTGATTTTTTTTTTTGTATTAACAAACTATTAGGTAGGTACCTACCCAGCCACAGTTTGGAAATCATAAATACCTATTTTTTATTTATTTTATATATATATAAACGCCAATCATGATTTCATGATTGCATTTAAAATTAATATATTAATGTGTAGTAAATGTTTATAACACACAGTCAAACCAAACGTCATAATAGAGAAAATAAAACTATTGCATGTGTAAATTAATTTTGATCTGTATCTACATTTGTGTTTACTTATACCTTTTTTTTCAAACGGCATTTAAATTATTAAATATAATTTTATATTAATAAGTAATGAAAGTTTTTATAGGTAGGTCGTAGATTTTAGTAGGTACCTACCTTGTACCTATGTCAATTATAAATTAAATTAGATTTTCACTAAAAGCCGGTTAAGAATATTATACACATCGCATAAATGTAAAATATCAACTCCATAACATAACCCATTCGATCATTATCCTACCTAATAAATTATTTGGCATAGGAACCTACCTGAGTTATAATTAAATATATATTTTAATCATTGTACCTATAGAATAAAATATGTAGGTAATATATAATTGTTTATTCAAATCATAGAACAAATTAGATATTTAAATCTAAATAAATTATTCAAGTTTAAAAATGTTAGGAGAAAATAATTTTTTTTTTAATTTTATCATCTAATTTTTAGATTTGATTACAAACCAATAAATTCCTCTTTAATAATTTCCACCTCTTGATTTTACTATTAATTAAATATCACTACCTACTGATTTGTATGATTGGTATGAACCCTTGTGCAACAATTTATTTGATCTCATACAATATCAGAAAAAATTAAATTACATCAGAAGGTACGTTCACTATCACCTACCATAGAAATTCTGGACTAGACAGAAGCAAAGTGCATTGAGGTAGGTAGATTGTTGTCGCTTTTAAATTGAATTGTGGCCAATGATGGATATAGACATCGCATCAATTTTAATCAAGACACAACTCAAAACACAAAAAGTGGCAACTTGCAACCACGAGCAACATTTATGGGGGGGGGCCTATAATGGCACCTATGAGAACACATTTTTAAGCCTATAAAAACAAACCAAAGGGCCAAAATATGTTTTGAACCTGATGTTGAGTCAGTATTTTGTATTTTTTACACATTGCATATACATTTTTGTTGTAGATAATCCGACAAATTATCCAACTAGGTACCTACCAACAGAAAATGTGTAACGTATTATATATTATATATGATAATAAAAAGATAATTTTACATGGTACAATGTTGTGTATGTACAAAATACAACCACATGACATGAACTAGGTAAGTCCCAATTGTGAAATCGGTTAATTAAAAACCTCGTTAAAAACCTAATTACCCATCAAAATGACAAAAACAAAGTCTTTGGACTGCATTCCTACTTGCTTATATTTAAAATCTTAGAGCTAGCCTACAACTTACTTGTTCAATATTATATAGAGTAATATATTATGTGTTAAGCTATGAGGCACACATACCTTACAGGTAGTGCTAACTACTTTTCTGCCTTATAACCATATAGGATAAGACGTCAAGATTTTAAAAATAAATGGCCTCCAAAGATTTTGGTACCCAAATGAAAAGTTGATAATGACGCGTCTGGTTGCAGCTCGTGACACCAAAAGCATCCCAACCAGACAAATGGATGTCTGGGCTATGGAAATTTAAAATTAAGTCCGACAACAAGTCATGCGTATACGACAGAGAGAACTCTCAGCACGACCATCTATCTGCCTACAGATCCGTCAAGGTACCCAAGGTAGAAAGGTACCAAGGTGGGTGTGGGTGGATGAGAACAATTAAATCTCAATAATACTATAAGGTAGATTACGGTAGGTATAGGTACCGAAGTACAGGATAAGGACACTCACTTTCCGATGGTCTCGAGCAGTTCGTAGACATCGTCGAAAAGCACTTCCTCGTCGGCCATGGTTGTGTTCGCCCGACGGGCCTACACAAGCGTACACACGACGCACACAAAATGACGGTCTCTACTCGACACCGGACATGACGACGAGACAGGCACGGAGAAACGCTACACGGAATGCCAACGAGTCGAGTGCGGTCGAGGGGAGCAGGACGTGGCGAGGACGTGTGCGGTACACCGATACAATAATATTACATTTGTCAACGATGAGTAATAATATTGGCCGCGACCGCCGACCGGGGGACACACCACATGCGCGCGCGGACACGTCTGTGACCACTGTCCACTGACGGCAGCGAGTCCGCGAGTCGCGACGGCACCACGTCGGATGACGACGAGGAAACGGCTTTCGGGAGTCGGCCACCGTCGCCACCACCGCCTCCGCACCACTTCCACCACCACCACCACCAAGCACCAGCTAACGAACCGTCGGAACAGATGGGGACGACCCGCAGCCGTGATGTGCCGTCACCGTAAGTCACTCGTACCGATGCGGCCGTCAGCTGTGGCGGGCTGCGGTTCGCCGACTCGGCTCACGTTGGTCGGTTCGGCGCCCGATGCTGCCCAGTGGTCTGCAGCCAGGCTCCGCTCAGTCGAGCAGTTCGTGTTTGATACTTTGATGCCTTGATGGTACTTGCGACGCGTCCCCGCCCCGCTACGGCTGAACTTAGCCCCGTTAAGGTATTGCACGGCCCGCGGCGGATCTCGCGTCTAGGTTGCGCACCGACGCGCCGACAACTTCATCCCTGTGCCGCCGCACCGCCCTTTGATAACATGACGTGATATTGTGATAAGGTTACGTAAAGTGTAAACATAAACAGTAAACAACTAAACGGGACACGGCCACACGCTGGATTTTCGATGGGAATATTTTTTTTTAATTATTATAAAATATCACAATTAACATGATTAATCTTTCTACATTTCTAAACTACCAATTAACGGTTAAAATGTCATTTAAGTATAAAATAAGCTAATTCTAATACAAAATAATATCATAATTTTATCAGCAGTATGTGAATTAAAAGAATTTATTTTTAAACTAGACATTAATTAAGTAATAAGGACACATTTAATTAATGAATCTATAACCTACAACACTTCCCCTCCCCTTAAAACACGTTAATTTAATAAATATTGTTTTAATAGGATAATATTATTTAAACATAGGAAAAATGTAGGAACAAATTATAATATTATGAGTACTATAGGATCCGTGCTGAATATTTTTAAAAAATCATAATATTCTATTGGTTATTCCGGAGTCGTATGATCGTATAAACTATAAAGAATAAACCTTGGACCATATTATTGTAATAGATTTCAATTGTCCATTTTTATTACTTTATGGCACGGATATTATATTGTAATGTTATTATGTCCGTGCTTTATAATAGTATAAACACACGATTACATGATTGTAGATAACATATTATTATTATCTCGCGTAAACACAACAATAACAACAGGAGCTGCTAGTGATAAGAAGTAATAACATAACAATATTGTAAGACATGTGTGTTATTTATATTAATATGTAAATAAATTATAATGCATATTTAGGTAACCCTACCCCGTAAATCATAATATTATTCGATCATTGAGGCACCGTACGGCTTGCGTTGTGCAATAGACAATATCAATAATCGATAACTCTATCGCGGAACGGATGAAATCATCTATTATGCGTCTATAACCGTATGGCTAGATTAAATAGCCGAGTTTTGTCGAACCCGGCAAGTCGTCGTACCGCGGTCCTGTGTCTCTCCGTTATCACCTTCGAGTGTCTGCGGTGTTAACGACAATAATATTATTGTGTTCGGCATATTGCAATTTCGCATACTAATAAATTTTTTCACCATACGACCTACCCAGTTCGGATCGTTGACCCCCAACTGCGGGTCTTGTGTTTTTTTTCTTTTCATTTCAATCTTGGAACACCCAATTGCAGGACGCTTGGATTTCGACTGGTCGATTCGGCCACCGGGTACCGATATTTTTAGGTTTTTCGATGACATTTCGTCCAGCCTGCCGTTGACTCTAGACCGGCCAGGCGATGCGAACAGTGGATGAATTGATGGTCAACAGACAGATTTAGCTGGCTGTTAAATCATCTGATACACTACTACGACTGTACTTGGTTACTTATATTTCTCGCTTTGCAAATATTGTACTTTTAGGGTTGACACTCGACCCTTCCAACTATGCCGTCCGAAGACATTTTTGAACTCTACAGTCCTCTAAAACAGAACGATGAGAAAAAACCGTAAGTGTTACGATGAAACGATTATTTTGTACCTACCTAATCATTTATTTTATAGCATAGGTTGAGGTAATGTTTAAATATTAGTAGAGCCACTTTAAAATAACTTATAAAAACCATCAATTATTTATTGAGACTTGAATAATTTTGAATAGTTTTTTTTTTTTTTGTTTTTTAATTAGTTTTATTACACAATCTGTAAATATATTATTTTTTACAATAAGTGTAAGTGTTGTAGATTAATAAAATAAAAATAAAAATACAAATTTTTTTTTTTTAATAGTAATTAATAAATTGACAAAATATTTATAATATTAAATACATTTTTTTCCAAACAAAGTACAAATATTTTGCTGACAATCTTCTAGTCTGTATCAAACAACTAACTTTATAGTTAACATAAACATTCAAATCATCTAATTCATTCTGATTTTAATTAATTTAATCCTAAATAATCCTTTATTTTAGTAAAATAAAACAAATCAGCAGTTTTTAAATATTTTTTTTTTTAAAAAACTTCTCTAATAAATTTAATTAGTATTTCTCTGACTTGCCTCTTCTGAAATCACACATGAATTATAACTTGTAAGAATTTTGCTTTAAGAAGGCTTGGCTACCAGTGGCGCCGATCACCTAATTCATCTATGACATATGTCATAGTAGATTTTTTAGATGTAGGATCCAGAATTTACTTTAAAACGTAAAAATAAATTACTAAACATTGCATTATATGTAGGTGCTTTGATTGCATCTAATTCTTTTTTTTTAAAAAGAAGCATGATAGAGGGGGCCCCTTGATGTACCTATGATGTCAAAGTGTATTTTAAACACTTTGGCTTCAATATTGTTAACAATTAGACTTCCTAACTGAATTCAATGGCATAGTGGCCGTTGTTTACCTGGTGCAATTGTATAAGCCCTATAAATGCGTTAGGTATGTGAGTATTAAATATACAAGGTATCCCTTGAGGATTTACACATTGCAATATCTCCTAAAATAGTAAATTTAATATCATAAATCTGTTTTTTTTCATTTGACTCACAGACACCATAGACAAAGACTAGGTACATATATTTTATTTTATTTTTTGGGAAAAAAGTTTAAAAAATTTATTTTTTTAATTTTGAAACAATTGAAGATAGGTAGCTGTTCTAAAGAGTTTATTTTCATTCATCTCATGGGTATTAATAATTTTTTTAGTTTATAGGTAAAACGGCAAAATACCGGTTTTTGTCCGGGCGGCGAGTCCCCTTCTACGGCTTATAGGTATATCCTCACAGGACATTCTGTATATAGAATACATATATTTCCTATTTTTTACTAATTGCGCCAGGTTTGAAACGTCACTTGCGTTTTCGTCACGGCACTGACTAGATTCAGGTAAAACATTTATAGGCATAACTTTAACTATTCAATATAACTTTATAGCATTGTACGAACAAATAATTATACAAATATTTATAGAAGAAATCTTATCTAACGGTTGATAATAACATCTCACATTCTCACCATGCTATATAATATGTTTAAAGGTTTATATTACTATAGTTAAAATAAACCACCAGCTCTCATCATAATTTAAAATTTTTTATTTGTTGAATTATTATTCTGACTAGGTAGATATTAATTTCTATCAATCATATTTTTCAGTTAAAACTTCAGTTGAGATAAGATTAAAGTTTAATTGAATCAAGTATAGTATGGGTTGAGTATCATTATTAAATACCTACTAAAAATGGACGGCAAATTGGTTGTTAATTTTAATATAGCACATGATGTATTGTGATTTAAAAATTTCAATGAAGATACAATATTGATTTTACCCTTTCGAATAAATCTGTACGATACAATCATAGACTAAGTTTTTTGAGGAGTTCTCAATAAGTCATAGACTTAAGTATTGATCATCATAAATATAATTTAAAATTATACATTTATACTATATTATAAACATAATAGTAGGAGATGAAATACTTTATTGTTATCTAGTAAATTTTTATTTTTTAACCTACTAATTGTTTTTTAAGTGTTAAACTCTGTAAAAACGAGTAGGTATTTAAAATTAGAAATCATTTTCTAGCCTAAGTTTAATTCTTCAACTATTAAGAGGACGTGATACCCGCATGTGTTGTCTCTGTCTTACAAGTGCGTAACATAGCAAATTGTATGCTCAGCAAAACACGTGTAGTTCCGTTAATTTTAAAATTAGAGTAAATTAACCTCTTATAAAATCTAAAGGTAAGATTATTATCTAGACAACCTCATGGGTTTTTTATGATATTTTAATTTTTAAGCTTGTTATGAGTACTTTAAGATCTATAAACAATTTACAGTTTTAAAATACTCATAGCTCGTTTAAAAATTAAAATATAATAAAAATCCCATGAAGTTGTCTAGATAATAATCTTACCTTTAGATTTTATAAGAGGTCAATTCACTCTAATTTTTAAACTTACGGAGCTACACGTGTTCTGCTTTGCGTAGAATTTGCTATGTTACGCACTTGTAAGACGGAGACAGCACATGCGGGGAACACGTCCTCTTAACTAAATTAATTCAACTAATTATGTATATATTATTATGTATAGCCATAGCCCATAGATAATACACTAACATATAGGTTATAGCTCTAAGTATAAATATAAGCATCTGAAAATTGCATGGATAGTTTAAAATATAACTTCTCAACTGGACTCTAAGGCAAGGTTATTGTTGGGTTATTGGACACCTGGTAGATTACTGATTAGTCATTATACTAACTTACATTATCTGTGTAGGAATGCTTCCACTATATATAACTGTATTATACGGTATTATATTACATAATAATAATTAATATTATTATTTATTAATATATATATTACAAAAAAATAATTAATATTATTAACTGTTATGTAATGGACAATGGTAATAATTTGTAGTTAATTATAATTTAATTTATCAATTATAGGTATACCAAATTAAAAAACTAATTATATATGAATAGAATAACAAAACTTAGCTCGTAGATACCACTTGACACCAATTTTAGAGGGATGTGAAGGTTAATTATTAATTAGAGTTCAACAGCCCCTATAATTAACTCCTGATTGCCACTTAATTTTTATCTACCCCTTGCCTCAAACAAAAATCAAATTTTAATAAAATAATTAATTAATAATAGGTACCTACATACATTACATCATAACTGAAAAACGTACAAAAAGAATATTATGTATAAATTCATAATTATAATCTCAAAAATGTTGTGTCTATTTATCAAGAATAAATATTTATAATGTATCTATTTGATTTTGGCCAAAAAATAAAATATCTATTATAATAATTATTAATTATATTACTTTTTTAGAGTCATCATGAATGTATTGATTTTACAACACTATGTGTTTTTGTTTGTTTATGTCTGTATACACGATAAGTAGTCAAAAAAAAATGTTTTGACTTTAAACTTCAGTAACTCTTCTGGTGGGAAAATTAATCTAGTTGGTGCGTTTAAGAGGTTTAAATTGAAAATTCCCGATAGTTTTCATAAGGATCTGTGAAACTAAAAAAAAATTAAGAAAAACTGGATATTATTACGCAACACCAGTTTTTGACATAATCAGTTTTGGTTTTTTGGTTTAACTCTAAAAACAAAAAAACTGTTCAAGATAATGTCACCAAATGATATATAAGAATTTTCGGTATTTGTTTAGTATTTTTAATCAAAGTAAAAATCATAAAATTATGTTATTTTATTTTATTATAATAATTAATTAATTAGTAGTACAAATATAAAATAATACAGGAATACAATAAGTTACGTAAAAATAATCAAAACAAACAAATGTATGAATATTGAATACACATACATAATATTATAGCAATATATCAAAATTATTCAAAAAATGTCATAAAATTATTTTATTTAAAAAAATATTTAGTACGTAATACACTTTTTGTATATCACTTATAAAAATGTATCTTGTCTGTTAATAGATCTGTACATAATATGGAATACAGATAATCGTCTTGATAGGTCACATACTAAACAAATACTGAATTTTCTAAGCACTATAAAATTTAAAAATTATTTAAACTCGTTTTAAGCTATTTATAGACATTTGAAATTTTTTATAATTTGTCTATAGATAATGTTGATTAAATTTTTTTCGTTTAGTTAAGAAGCTTGAAAATGTAATACAAGGTTCCTCATAAGTTGTTTTAATAGTACAGTAGAACTCCGATTATTCGGACTAATTAATGTCCAATAATTATACTTAACTATTTCACAGGGAAATCAATTCATTTTGAAAAATAAGTAATTTAATTATTTATTATTTAATTTAATCAATTACTATGTTCTAATACATATTTAATAAATAATACATTGTTTAAAATGTTAACAAAAAATAATTCAAATGTTTCTTAACATATAAAATATAAATTGTGTTAGGTATACTAAACAAATAAACAAATAAAATACTTTAATTTGTTACCGACTACTGTACTACTACGGTCCCTCAAAGAGTTAAATACTTTTGCAACTACCGATACAAGTTTACTTGTCAGTTTACCCATGTCACGATGCTTTATTAAGAATTGTTTATCCATATTATAGGTAAAGCAGAGGGTAAATCAAACAAAACCAATAATTTAAATTTAAAATGTTCTCAATGTATAAAATGTATACAATAAATAAATTAAATAAATATTTTTGAGTATTTCTTTAGAATATAAATTATTAATACATTTCAGAGATCAGAAAGTGTTACTAAAAATATAAATTTTTCCAATCACTTGTATGCGTAATATTCTTATCTATATGCTGCTTATTTGAATTTGTGTATTTAATTAATACAAAATTTTATAATATTGTATATTACATATTTTAATAGTTTATATAAATTTAAAAACGGCTTCATAAATTACATATGTTATGTTTACAGATAGTAAATTAAGTACTTACTAGATAGTAAGAACTTGATACCTATTGGTTATTCTCATGTATCATGATTAATGATGTTTGAACAATTTTCAAACTAGTTACTGCTAAATCAATTCAATCAATCTTTCTGTTTTGAGTACCTATTCTTAAGAGATATACCAATTTTTAATCTTTAGCTTAAACAGTGCAAAATTGTATCATTCAAGTATCTCATATTATTACTAAAATAGTAAAACACTATGTATTTATTAGACATTAGATTATATTTTTAGGTTGATAAGTTATGAAAAGTACCTGTTGTACCTACATAACTACCACTAATTACTAGAAATAGGTAATTATATTTACCAATATAATATTTTTATCATTAAATATTAAGTCTTGATAAACCTACCTATTGTAAATTTAACAGAGGGGGATTTGGAACGTGTAAGAATTTTAGTACCTACAACTGGTGAAAGTGGTTTATTCTAGTTTTTGCTCTTGCCACTTTCCAAGGTCTGTGTTATGCATTGAATTAAAATGTAACAATTCATATGTATGTATACAATTTCTTCTTATCTCTATTAATTTATACATATTTCTGAGCAAATAAATATGAAATTGTTTTTTTACTGTCATTGAAAAGTAATATATCAAATTCATTAAAACTAATTACTAATTATATTTATATATAATTCATTTTAACATTTTATTGATTAATCATTATTTGTATAAACAATTTTTTTTCTTCTAATTTTGTAATACCTAATTTTATTTTTTGTTTCAAAGAAAATGGTTTGATTGTTTACTTAACTTTGGTTTACAAACAGGTATCTATAGTGTAATAACTTGTATTAAACTAACTTACCTAGTAAGTATTTTCATTTCTAAACTATAATAATCAATAATCATCATCTTCTTATCAAATGTATAAAATAAATAAATAATATTTTATTTGCAAAGCTTATTATACAAATAATCTCATAAAATACTTGTGTATCATGTTGTTGTTACCTACACCAAACAAACATCTAAACAATTGTATTTATTTAACATTATATTCATTGTATACAATGTAGATACTTTTATTGAATTGTCCCAATTAAATTGAACTGTTATATTTCATGTAAATTAGAAAGTATGGATTTACTGTTTAAAAGACCTTTGATTTCATTAAATATTCTTGTGTTATAAACATGTTTCTATATATTATAAATTTTATTGAATCTAAAATTAATCCTTGTAACATCTATATAACATAAAATGATCTTACCTTGTTTATGATTGCAATTGGTATTTAATATCATCACCATTATTATTATATTTATATAAAGTTTGAACTTAGTCTCAATCAATTAGTGTTAACTAGGTATTATGTATATTATCATACTTTATACATAATACATTTTATAATATTAATAAAACTACAAACTATAGAGCACAGTTGTTTTATTTGATTTATTCTTTTTCCTATACTAGTGTAGATATTATATGGTCCTTTAATTTTAATTACCTTCATATTCCAATAATAATTGATTATTATACTATGACATTTTGTGCATGAAATAATAAACAGTTATTAATAGATTAAAATAATTTATGCAGTTTAAAATATTAATTATGTTAAATGTTTTATTATAATGTTTCAAAATAAGTTTTATCTTATTTCTGGTCACTTAGGTTATCTCTTATTATTATTTCATAGTCCAAGTTTCGCCTCATTGATATATTTTCTATCAGTATGAACAGTATTACTGATGCATAACCCAACTCTCGATTTAGTTTACCTACTTAATGTTTAATTCATAGTATTCATAAATAATAAAATGGCATATTCTTTATTGATAAATGATGATGATGATGGCTGGTAAGATAGTTTTAGAATATATACCTACAATTATGTCAAAAAAAAGTTTATTAAGTACAAATATTGATGAATTTAAATTGTATATTATATTAAATTTGATATGTATTTTATTATAGTTTACCGCCCAATAACATATCAGACAAATTAGTTGACTCGGAGACAGTTGAAAGACACAAAACTATTATATTAACTGTTGTTTCGCGAGCCGCTGAAGCAGCCAGTGTAATACTTGACCAAACTGGTATACTCCAGGTGAATAGAAATCATTTCTAAAACCATTGATGTCCAATGTCAAAACATCGTATATTAATATTTTATTAAGAGTTTTCTGATACGATATTTCTATGTGCGGAGTTAGAAATTTATGTAAATTGTCCAGAATATCAGATTTCAAACTTTGCACATGAGTTTATCTCAAAAATCCAGAATGTTATATTAAATATTAATTTAAAAATATGTTGACTCCCTATATTATTATAATTAGATTAAATTGCTTTAAGGTTGTAACAATTGGACCAAACTATTTGCGTGTGCTTTATGACGTAAATCAAACTAGTTTCTCAATATTTGTTGAAGTTTTAAAAAAAATGGGCTATCTAGTGTCATTTGAGCCAGAAAAACAAACTGAGGTATCAATACAAGTGGAAGGTATGAAATGTAATTCATGTGTAAAAAAAATTGAAGGCTGTGTTCGAGAAAAAAATGGCGTTTTTAGCATTCAAGTAATATTTATATATTTGTGTTGCCATTATAAATTTTTCATAACTGGATTTATGTACATGTATAGGTGAATCTTGAACAAAAGTGTGCAAATGTTGTATACGATTCAAATGCCATATCAGTTTTTGAACTCCAATCAATAATTGCAGAATTAGGTTTCACAGTACCAATTCACCAAACTACAACTGTGATAAAAGTTGATGGAATGTCTTGCAAGAATTGCGTGCGAAACATTGAAAGTAATTTACTAATTTAAAATTATATTTTAAAATGTTCAACTTACCATGGTTTCCTAGGTAAAATTGGAGCTTTGAATGGAGTTGTATCAGTATCTGTTAGCTTGGAACAAAAAGAAGCAACTGTTGTCCATCGCCCCGGGGACATAAATGATTCACAATTAGCATCTGCCATATCAAATTTGTCTACAAAATTTAAAGTTTCTTTAAATGATCAAAAAGTTGAAGCTCCCAGTAATGTGTTTAGTATGTTTGTTCCTGAAGACGAATACAGTAAAACATACTTGAACATCAAAGGCATGACATGTGCATCTTGTGTTATTGCTATTGAAAAACACTGTCTTAAAATTAAAGGTACTATTTTATAGTGAAATTTATAATCTTTTGTTTTGACATTTCTCTTTCTTTTTGTAGGTGTTAAGAGTGTATTAGTTGCACTAATGGCCGCAAAAGCTGAAGTACAATATGACCCTGCATTAGTGCAACCAGAAGATGTGGCTAATTCAGTTACTGATTTAGGCTTTCCTTGTAATGTATTGGCTGACACAAATTCACGTATTACTCAAACTGAATTTAGAGTAAATATTTGTTTATTTTGACTTATAAATTTGTACAAATTATTTGTTTTATTTTATTAAAATAATATATGTATTTTATTAGATTGGAGGTATGACATGTTCATCTTGTGTAAACAAAATTGAATCAAATTTAATGAAACTGAAAGGAGTACAAACAGCTATAGTTGCACTCACAACTCAAAAAGGAGTAATTACTTACGATTGTGATCTAATTAGTCCACGAGATATTGCTGACCATATTGTTAGCCTAGGATTTACTGCTGACCTGGTGAACAATAAAGATAGAGGGGATCGCAGTTATTTGAATCATAGGTATACTTTTTATTTGACTAATGTATACTAATATTTTATTTATAAAATATTGTGATTTTGTTTTAGTGAAGAAATAAAAAAATGGCGTAATTCATTTTTTGTGTCATTACTGTTTGGTGGTCCATGTATGATTGCTATGACCTATTTCATGATGGGTATGACATTTAACTTTATTGATCATTCTTCTATGTGCTGTGTGATTCCTGGGCTTTCACTTGAAAATTTGATTATGTTTCTTTTATCGACTCCAGTTCAGGTATTTATCAAAATAAGTAAGCATATAATAATGATGAAATATTAATTTTGTAGTAAAATATAATTACAGTTTATTGGAGGTTGGCATTTTCATGTACAAGCTTGGAAAGCCATACGCCATTATACCACCAATATGGATGTCCTTGTATCAGTAGCTACTACCATTTCTTATGTATACTCAGTCATTGTTGTACTCATTGCAATCACTGAAACACCAGCTAAACATACTAGTCCAATGACTTTCTTTGATACACCGCCTATGTTATTTGTGTTTATATCCCTTGGCCGATGGATGGAGCATATTGCTAAGGTAAAATTGATAATTATAATAATTGTATATATAAAATAGAAGTTACAATTTTACATAATTTTAGGGGAAAACGTCTGAAGCCCTTTCTAAATTGTTGTCCTTGAAAGCTACAGATGCTCTGTTGGTGACCATTACTGATGACTTCCAAATATTAACTGAAAAAGAAATTAATGTTGATCTAGTTAAACGAGGAGATATCCTTAAGGTATTATACATTAAAAAAAAAATGGTTTAATCTTATGTATTATATTTTTATTTATTATTCAATTAGGTATTACCTAGTACAAAAGTTCCAGTTGATGGAAAAGTTATTCATGGGCGTTCAGCATGTGATGAATCTTTGATTACTGGAGAGTCTATGCCAGTGAACAAAAAGCCAAGTAAATAAAAATAAAATATTGTATTACAACATGATAATAAAAATATATATTTCATAGGTAGCTTAATAATAGGAGGTTCATTAAATCAGACAGCTCCTCTACTGATGGTTGCTACTTATACAGGAGAAGCAACTATGTTAGCTCAAATTGTAAGACTAGTTGAGCAAGCTCAAACTTCTAAAGCTCCAATTCAACAATTTGCTGATCGTATTGCTGGTTATTTTGTTCCAGCCGTAGTAGCAATATCTACCATCACACTTGTATCGTGGCTTTTCATTGGTCGCTATTATACTAAATATCTACCTATTTCAGTAAAATGATATACTTTGTTGAGGTTTTTAGCACATATTAATTTTTATTTTTATGAAGGATGATGAAAAATATGGTCCAGACGGATGGGAAAATGCTATTCAATACTCATTTAGATGTGCATTGAGTGTTCTGGCCATTGCTTGTCCGTGTGCACTAGGTTTGGCCACTCCAACAGCTGTTATGGTTGGAACTGGTATTGGAGCACTTAATGGTATACTGATAAAAGGTGCAGACGCATTAGAAAATGCTCATAAAGTAAGATTCAAAGTTTTAAAGTTATATAGAAAATTCTATTTACCATATTATAAAGTATTATTATTTTAGGTAAAATATGTTGTGTTTGATAAAACTGGTACTATCACATACGGAAAGCCCACTGTATCAAGGATTTGTCTATTTGTAGACGACATGATCTGTTCGCTCAGTCTATTATTGTCCATAGTTGCTAACGCTGAAGTTAGTAGTGAACATCCTTTAGCTTCCGGTAATTATTATAACATATTATTCATTATTTTTGTACAAAAATATGTTTATTCAACTCTTTAGCGCTGGTGAAATTTATAAAAGAAATGTTTAAATGTGAGATATCTGGAAAATGTGAACGTTTTCAATCTGTTGCTGGATGTGGTATTAAATGTGTGGTATCTCATATTGATGACTTATTCAAAAATGGAACTAAATCAGATTTCATTATGAACTACGAAAACCATATAAGGTTGTAATTCCACAGTGTTAACTCAAGTACTTTTTTGTTAATCCTTTTTGTATCATAATGTATAGAAGTGGAACGAATGAATCATCATTTGAATTTAACAACATAATTGTTGAACTGGTTTTAGGAAAACCTCCTACACAAGTTCAATCAATACAATTACATAAATTGTTAGATATTAATGAAGAGAAAAAACCAAATGAAACCAAATATGAAGTAAAAAAAAATCATAGAAATCATGGGTATATAACAAAATTTGTTCAAATAAACCAAAATATTTTAAATTTCAGGTATTGATTGGGAATCGTGAATGGATGTTTAGAAATGGTGTTAATTTATCAAAAGAAGTTAATTTTAAAATGATCAGTGAAGAAACCCTAGGCCATACAGCAATCATGTGTGCCATTAATGGTACTATTTATTATCAACTATAACTTATATGACTTATCAAATATATGAATGGAAACTTGATACTAATTAAAATAATTTCTTAAGGTTTGTTGGTAGCAACAATCAGTGTATCAGATATGGTTAAACCTGAAGCTCATCTAGCTGTTTATACGTTGATGAAGCGTGGCTATCAAGTGATGTTATTGACAGGAGACAATAGAAAAACAGCCAGCGCGGTAGCAAAACAAGTAGGAATACAAAAGGTATTTGCTGAAGTATTGCCGTCACATAAAGTAGCCAAGATCAGAGCTCTACAGGAGAAAGGTATACGAGTAGCAATGGTTGGTGATGGAGTTAATGACTCTCCGGCTCTGGCACAAGCAAATGTTGGTATTGCTATTTCTTCTGGCACAGACGTAGCTGTTGAAGCAGCAGACGTAGTCCTAATGAGAGTAAGTGTGTTATGACTTAAGAATATAATGTTATTATTTTATTAGTTATATTTGATGTTAACAACATTAACATTTCACAGAATGATCTTCTAGACGTTGTCAGTTGTTTTGACTTGTCCAATAAAACCGTCCGACGAATTCGACTTAACTTTTTATTTGCTAGTATGTATAATTTAATTGGTATACCGATTGCTGCTGGTGTCTTTAGTCCTTTAGGCGTCACATTACAAGTAATTTAATAACATAAATAATAAACTTCAAAAACATACACGCATAACTAAATCTGTGTTACCATTTCAGCCATGGATGGCAGCAGCTGCAATGGCATTAAGTTCGGTGTCTGTTGTTGGATCTTCACTTTTACTTAAGATGTTTGTATTTACAGTTTTTTTTATATTATAATTTGCATCAGATAATTTATTATTATAATTTAAATTATTTATAGCTATAAAAAACCAACTTCAGCCACTTTAACTACCCCAGAATATTTGTCAAGATCTCAAACTGAACTTGATACAATCTCCTTGCATAGAGGATTAGACGATATTGAACCATCAATTATGATAAGAGCATCGACTTCTTCTACAATATCTAAGTATGTACTATATATCTTATAACTCGATACATGGCATTATATGCATGAATAATTCTTTCATCGCTTCTAGAGTTTAATTTTATATATTTTACTATACTTTTTATTTATATAATTTTATAATACAAAATTTTAACACAAAGATATTTATGCTTTAGGTTATTGATGGGAAAAACAACTGTTTCTGAAGCTGAAAATCAATTGTTAAACTCCTATGAAGACACGGAAGACCATGAAATAGGAAACTATGTTGAAAGAACGAAGAGCATAAATGCTTGAGACTATAACCAATTGTATTTGATACACGTATTGTGTCAAATACATTTAAACATGACCAATAACATTTTGTGAATAAGTTAAGTCTTCCTTTTTTTTACATAATTATACAATTTTAAATTTATTTTTATTAAATTTTTTTAATAATCTTGTTTTTGTATGCATTTTTTAAAAAAATAATCAATAAGTTCTATACAATAGAATTCTATTATATATATTTTTGTTACATTTTTTTTTTCATAATTATATAATTATAACTTTTATGTTGTAACACTTTTTACTTATACTCCTACCATATACCATGTTATACGATTTTTTTTTTATGCTTACAAGACTTAAATAGATATTGTTATATTTATTCTTAATATTATGTTATTTATTATTCAAATTAATGGTTACCATTGTTTTGTACAACAATATTTCTATGTTAAAATGTGTAATTCTATCTTTAAAATAATACACACAAGAAATATAAACTCATTTTGAATATTATATCTGATTATATTTTTGATAACTTGATACAGAAATGTTATACATTATGATCATAATACATAAATATGTATTTCCTCGTGTTCCTGTTTGCAATGTAGAAGAAAAATAAACAATAATAGCTGTCGTTTACGCACTTTTTAGTGGTATACTTTCTATCTAACGTTTTAGATAAAACGAGCTATTAAAGCTGAAATCTATGAGAACTTATATGAATTCTTACACTGGATTTATTAGTAAATGTTTTAAAACATATATTGCATTTATAAGGCTCTTCCCTTGTATGTTTCCTTTTATGAATGAACAGCTTTGACCTTGTAACATGAGCTTGATTACTTAAGTCAGATTTACATGGTTTATCTCTAGTAGGTATGCAATCTGGTATGAGACTTTAACAATGAAAATGAAGAACCTCTATAATCATATGTTTTGCAAGTCTTCCATAGTATGAGTTCTCATCATGTGTGTTTTCAAAGTAGAAAAATGTCTAAATGATGTATCACAAACATTGTATTACATTTTGTAAGGTTTTTCAGGTGTGAATTCTGTTGTGTTTTTAACACCAAAGTTTATGCAGATCTATAATCGCATATATTGTACTATACATGAGGCTTTTCAAAAGTATTTATGAGTTTATGCAAATTCAGATTAGTCAATCTATAAATTACTTTATAACACACCCTCATGATGATTTTTTTTTAAGTTAGATTTTTTGTTTGAATTAATACGAGTAATGATTTCCAAATCATGTCTTTCAACAGAAACTATTCATTCAAATTCAGAATTCTTGTTATAATCTTTTTTCAATTTTTATATTGTCAACAGTTGTAATTAATTTCTCAATAGTTCTGAAAAACATAATAATTTCTATAGTTCTAGTTTAAATTTGAGGTCAATAACTATGTACATTTACAGATATTCATTTAAATAATAAATAATACAAATTTAAGAATTTTTCATCTTCATCAATATTCAAAAACAATATTTCTTAACAGATCAAACACACAACATTATTACAAGTAGGTAGGTACCTACCTAATTATAGTAGGGCTTTGATGTTTATGCACTAAAAATAAACAAATATTTTAGGTAGGTACCTATATCTAAAAAAAACCTCAACAAAATTGTTTTAAAATATTTATTACCTACTTATAGTCATAAGTTATAACTAAACAATTAAATTATTTACCAAATTGAATATATTTTTATAAATTATCAGTTTAAATTTGAAATAGGTAGGTAAATGGGTAGTAGGTACTAGGTACTTATCTACTGTAAGTATGTTTTATTCATTGTTCATTTATTTAATTAATTTAATATTTTTTTATTGATAGGCTATTGGTATAAAAAAAATAATAATAGTTATAATCAGGGCTCGTAAGTTCATGCATCTGCATGTTTTTTTTGCTACACAGGAAAACATGCTAACTGTGATACAAATCCGTTTCATAACAATAGTAATAATAATATGAAGTTTGATAGTGCATGTTTTTGCATGTTTTGGGTGTAAAGTCATATTTGGCATATAGTTGATTTTTTACAGTTATTAGTGCATATTATTTCATAAAAATATTTTTTAGACAAATTTGAAAAATTTGAAAGGTTTCTTCCGATTTTTGATATCTTGTTCCAATCGTCCAATATCGCATGGTAAATTATAACGGTTTTTTAAATTTTTTATTGATTAATTATTTAGCTAATTAATAAAAATATCGAAAATCGGGCTTCTTACGATTGTAAAAAAAGTTCTACTCTACAATTTTTATAATAGGTATTTTTACTGTAAACTACTTCAATACGCTGTATTACTTGAATTACGAAACCATGGTTTTATGCCATATTTTGTCTACTAGTGCGCCCTCTTAAGTTGGAAAACATAAAAAATACACTTATAAAATATAATATATTACTAAATTATCTCAAAATGAAAAACCTAATATTTAATTCCAAATGTTTTCATTGTTGGTGCTGAATAAGGGTGTACACAAATTAGACAAAAATGACTACCTAATTAAAATTTATAAAGATGTCAAAGCTATTTGAACTTCACAAGTATTAATTTTATTTTTTATTTTATTAATTTTGACTGTTAAATATGTAAAAATAAAAAGGAATAAAATACTTTTAAAATGTATGGATTTATTCTTATTATTTTAAAATTTGGTCATGTTTTTTTTACATAATGCATATTTTGAGTTCAAAATTTAAAAATGTGAAGGCATATAAATGCATATTTTCGAACTTTTAAGTGCATATTTTAATGCATATTTTGACAATTTTTAGTGCATGAATGCATGCTTATTTATGCATTTTTTAGTGCATGAAGTTACGAGCCCTGGTTATAATAGTACTTACACATTTGTAGGGCATTAAAATCCCAGCCCTAATAATGACCAAGGAATCAATCAACTCGTACATAAGTACATTGTACATGCCTCTTGAGTCTTGATAACCCGGGAATCAACTCAACGGTATCAGTGCAGGTAAACAGGTACCCGGGAATCAACTCGTACGCAGCCAATATAGACTGGATCAAAAACTAATTAATTGTTTTTGGCGCAAACGGGTAATTCCCGAAATGGGTCACTGTAATGGATATTGTGTCAAATTTAAATTCAATTATAAATTATAATACATCATTATTCATTGTAGGTATACCAATAGGTGGCTATTTTAAGAGGATGCTCCTCATGCATTTCAGCATTTGTTGTCTCTGTCTTACCACGTACGACAAAGCAAATTTTCGTTCACTAGTTTCAATAGTGTGCTGTTAGTTTTGATATTACAGTGATTTGACCTATCATAAATTTATTACATTATAACATTACATGTGCTTAAGCGTTGGCTTTTATTCGATATCTTAATTTTCAAAAGAGATATGAGTATTTTTAATTTTTGATATTTCAAATACCCATATCTTGCTTGAAAATGCAAATTTTGAAAAATCAGCAACGCTTAAGAACCGATTATGTTCTTACCTAAAATTTTTATAGTAGGTACTTCAATTCACTCTAGTATCAAAACTAATAACAGCACTCTATTGAAACTAGTGAACGACAATTTGCTATGTCGTCCTTGTGTAAGACGGAGACAACAAAAATTGGTATTTGATAGTGTTTATGACATATAGGTACGAAAAGAGAGTTTTTATATCAAATTAATCCTTATGATATTTCTCATCATAAGGAAATAACTAACCATAAGTCCAAGCCACAATAAAAAACATGATAATCCAACGAATCCAATAATGTGTAAAATGTAAACTAAAATCATGTTTTCTGAAAGTTTTATTTTCAAAAGCGCAGATTCGTTTAAAGCACAAAAAGATTTATAATATATTATGTTACAATAATTGAATAATATTATACATATATTTTATTTCCGAATGGCAACGGAAAACGTACGTTGCATTTAAAATAATTGTGGAATCGTTTATAATAGGTACGTATAAGAAATTCTTGGAATCGTGTACCTATGTAGGTATATATCAATGTCTACTAAAATCTACACATCGTACTCCATCGCTATAGGTTACGAAAAGCCAATAAACTATTATATGCGAAGACGATCTGTGATCTGTCAACCTATAGTTATTATTAATTATATCTTATTATATCTATTGCTATATAATACATCATTTATTATTATTATTTTTTTATTGAGCCAGCTGTTGCTATGGGGGAGGTTACTATGTAGATTATAAGTCTGAACACGTGTATTTATAGCAAGGATTTGTCAATAAACCCCGAACCCGGGGTGTCACCCATCTGGGAGCTAGTGACACAGGCCGGTGCTTACACTCAGAACAGGTTTTTGACTGAAGCCAAACACCTCGCCACACTAGGAAATTTAGTAATAGTGTAGGTAGGTATCTAATACAGAAGGTTGAATTAATTTTTTCCTAAAACATTTCAGCATCTTAAAATGTCATTGTTTTTTAGTGGTATATACGATATAGGTACCTACCTACCTGCATAATCACAGGCTCATATATTTAGGGGGTGGTTAATTTAGAGGCTAAGCAGTAAGCCCTCCCCCGGCCAAATCTCAAAGTTATTTGTGCCTAGGTAAACTTTTATCACTTATAGATCCCTATAAGTTATAACTAACAAACCACTTGTCTGAAATTTGATTTAAATAGATCAAAATACAGAGAGCGGCATAGGTCGCTATCTCGTTATCGAAAAACTGCTTATTATTATTAAATTGAGGAACCGACTTTTGCTACATTCTATATACCTAATGAATAATATTCTGATTTGGGTTATGAAACTAAAAATATACCTATGTTGCCATTCAAAAAACAAAAAAAAAAAACTTAAAAATTATAACCATAACAAATCGTATGAAATGTTGTTTTGTTACTATACTTAAAATTATGTAAAAGAAATATTATTAAAAACTTGAGGGTTTTCTCAAATAATGAGTGTTTTACGTTATATTAATAACCATGTTTATTGTTTATATTATAATACTAGCTGTCCCACTTGTGCTGAAATTTGTTTTTTTATAGGTACCTTCCTATAAAAAAAAAAAATGTGTATGCCATATTTCTACCAATTTTAATACCTACCAATTTAATAGGTATGTAAATTTGATATTGTTTTTCCTGAAGCTTTCTAAAAATATCAGGAATTTTCAATTTTGACTTATCGAATTCAACAACTATAGATTCCCTTTACTACCTATATCAGATAACTAGATAAGATGCTAAAATAGAAAACAGTAGGTACGTGGCACAATCTGCAACAAAAGAGCGGTTACGGGTTAACTACACTTTTTATAATTTTTTTTTTTGCTTATTTAATACATTTTGCTTGGATATACCTTTCATGTATGTAACAGATTTCATGTAACGCCTGCACCGAAAGTTTGGTTTTTGATAGAGGTCGAAGAGTTGGAAAGCGTTCTTTGTCCGTCCAGCGGGTACCGAGTGGTTAAGTGGGAATCCCTAATAGTGTTGGGCAATAAAGTGGAAATCCTAAAAAAGTGCCAGGTGGTAAAATGGAAATACCCAAAAGTGCAGGGAGCACATATCACACGCGCTTATCCCCTACAGTGTAGGACCTACACAACCAGACACTGAAATCTATACCACGGACCTTACAAAACGTAAACTTTTGGTTGCATTTTATATTCATATTATAACCTCCATGCGTGACGCTTAAAATAAATAAAACTAAATCGTTTCTTTCATGAAATATTGTTGTCGTATAATTATTTGTATCTAGTTGTTACATAGATCCCTGCATTAACTTTGCGTGATCGTTGAATGCAGAGGTGTGACAAAAAATAGTAGGTATGTGTGGCTCGTGCGGGAAGGCAATATTTCAGTCTTGGGCGAAATGTAGCACGCAACTGAAACAGCTCACTTCCCGCCTTTGCCACACATATACCATTGTGGGAGTTTGGCCCTTTTTAAGTTTCAATAACTTCTATGCACTATAGTTGAGTAAACACATACAGTATTATATTTGCTTTGAAGAGCAATTCAACCTCAAATAATACTATTTAATTAGCCAATGTACAATGTACCAACTATGAAAAAATATATAATTAAATATAATATACAAGACCTGCAGACTGCAGAGCCTGCCTTATTGTTCTGTGCTTATACTGGGCCTCGAAAATTTGTATGACATACTTGGGCCTCGGGTTATAAAAATTATATTCTGGCAGGGGTGTGCCCAGGATTTTGTATTGGGTGTGATTTTAATTTTTTTAAATATAATGTAATATATTTTTATTTTATAAAAAAAATAGGTAAAGTTAAAAATGAAGAAAGATTTGAACCCCAAAACCACAACTATGGGCACGCCTCTGTATTTGGAGGCCTTGTCTAAACAAAATTTCCCCTGGCCTCACTCCACCTTAAGACCGACTCTATGCAAGACAAACAAGAATATTGTAACTTGAATACAAATATAAAAATTAAGTCACACTGACTGTTGAATTTGATAATGACTGATATTGTTAGGTATCTATGTAAATTATACCCACATGGCATACCATGAGTGTATATACGTAAGTAGTAGGTACCTACAACGTATACCTACAACCTATTGTACAGAGTAAATTTTTATCTGTACTGACTGTACTTATTTTTATAGTGTTATATTTTATTAAATATAGGCAAGCCCGAATTAAGATAATTTGAGGCCCTTAGACCTGCAAAATTTTAAATGAGGCCCCTGTAAGAAAAAAAAAATTACATATTATTTAATATTAGGTACCTGTTGGCTGTTATAATAAATATATATACTTATTAGGTAAATAGCAATAAATAATTAATAATGGAATAATGTATCATTATATTTATAAATTATAATTTACAAGCTTTTTTCCTCTCTAAATAATCATCGATTTTTTTTTAGGTGATTTATGTAATGTTATAGCCTATAACGAAAAAAGTAATAGACAAATCTGAGGCCCCTTAATAAATTCTAACTATATCGAGGCCCGGGGCCATGCCCCCCCTGGACCCCCCATGCCCGGATTAAAGATCAATTGGGCCCCGGGACAACTTTAACTTCAAAATAATTGTATTATTAAATATTTAACAACTTTATATTATTGTATAATTTTTTACTACACAAAAAATATACAGAGTGTATCTTATGTCATAGTAGGCGGGTTTTTTTTTAACAATTATGGAAATTCGTTAGAACAACAAAAAAGACGTGTTTCTTTATTTTTAACAGGCATTTTTTTTATAACATTTTCAAAATTTTTAAACACGCAGTTGTACCAATAATAAAATCAACTTTATTTTTTTCAAATGGTAACTACTATATTTTTTCATGGATTCTGGTAAAGCTTTTTGTCTGAACATTTTGACAGACAAATTACTAATTAGTTTAGTATAGTAATATGTATTAAAACTTTTAACTGAAATACATAATTTACAAGAGCTAAATATTTTTTTCTTATAACTACCTATATACTTAAATAGTATTAATCAGTAATCGAAAATGCTCAGAAAAAAAAAACATAAACAAAATCATGTTTGCCAACACAGTTCATTACTTATAGTAATTGTTCGTGATATAAAATTGAGAAAAATTTAATTTTATAATTATTATTTATTAATTATTCATAAATAATAATACCTATCTACCTACTTAAATATATAAATTTTTTTTAAACTGTATTGGACTCGTTAAAAAAATATATTTTGGGGATAAAGACGTGGCCCCAAAATCAATGGGCCCCTGGACCATGCCACCCTTGGCTTCCCCTTAATCCAGGCTTGCCCCCCTTGATCTGGGCTTGTAGATACGTACTTAATTAAAATATTTTTTATTGTGAACTCTCGAGAGTCGAGTCGAGGCCGGTTAGGTTAGTATTTAGTACCCAATGAAGGAATCAATAAATATTACGGATTTACAGGTCGTCTATAAATCAGACAATATTTGAGAATCAAGTTTATTTGATTAGAATTTTTTGATAATAGGTAGGTATCCTCTATAGGCTATAATAACAGTATAACTGTATAATTGAGTTATTTAGATTATAAAATACACCAACATTATATTATTTTAAAAATGAATAAAATAATTTATGATATTTATAATATAATATAAATTTTTTTTTTTTAATTGTTACGAAAGCACTTAAAGTTAATGACAGTCTTTTACTGTACCGTTACTACCTATACATAGTTTAATTAATAATAAAATAAAACAATCGGGGAAAACAAAAAAAATAAAATATGGAAAACGAGAATAATTACGTACCTGACAATAGTTTTTGACTATCAGACCCAACCATGCCCGTCGGCCATTATTGAATTCGGTTGAATGTGTCCGTACTCATACCGATTACCATTTTATTGAGTTATGTTGATAAATTAATTATTTTGAAGAAAATTTCTAAATGTATTAAATGGTTCCTCGTAAGTTATTACAGAAATTAAAAAATATCGAACACTGTCACAATATTTGTATGTAAGAGTTTGAAGTTAAAGTGTAAAAAAAAATCACTAAAAACAAGAAGATAGGACATTTTGGCTGCACACAAATTGCATGCCAAAAAAAAAAATCTCCAAAATCTCTTGTAGGGGTTTGTCCGAATTGCGTGCCATCTCTTAGAGGGCTTTGCCCAGATTGCATGCCGTACACCACACGTTTATTTACTATGCACTTAAACAACTTAAACTTTTTTGGACTTTCCTAATTTCAAAAAAAACCACCAAATTTCAAAATAATATTATTTAAAATACACTCACTTGATTACCCTAAACTACAATAGTTTTATTTAACTAATGGCCTTTGTTGTCGATGAAAAAAAAATAGTTTTATTTTATGATTCTTATTCACAGTGTCACCTTCTACAATATTTATATGTTTTATTGTAATGTAACAAAATCCCGATCCTCCAGTTGAAAAGTAAGTTATTTATTCGGATATACCCCTCTAAGAGATGGCATGCAATTCGGACAGACCCCTCCAAGAGACGGCATGCAATTCGGACAGACCCCTCCAAGAGACGGCATGCAATTCGGACGACCCGATTTATATTTATTTTTTTGGCATGCAATTCGAATGCACCGGACATTTTATAATTTTTTAATATAAATACCTACCTATTGGATTTTTAAAATGGGTATAAATATGAGGTCATATTTTCAATATTGATTGTTGTATTATTGGACTATTAAAAATTGTTTATTAAATAATACTGCTGCTGTGACCAATGTCCAATTTAAATTATAGAAGGGTAAGCATATTTTTTAGATTTGAGAACGTAAATACAAATTACAATTACAAGTTATTTTTATCCTCCATGAATTTCCAGCTTATGTTGGTCACCTGAAAAATACTATATTTAAAACAACCAATTACCAAAATTAGCTGGTCCGAAAACGTTTAACATTGAGGACTGCGGTGATTGTTTTCAGTTTTCACCGTTTATATTTTTTGTGTTTAAACTATAATTATTGTAATAATTATTATGGTAGCGGTACCTACCCAGTTTTCTTTTTAAGTACCTACTTTACATTTATAGCTTATAGTTTATATTTGTTTGTGTATTTGTGTGTGTGTACTGTGTAACGTCGTCTCGCCAAAACTGAGAAGTTTGTGCATATAGACAGTATCTACGAATTAATATAGGTAAGTACCTAAGTAGACATAATAAAACTTAAAGTAACCAAGTTAGTTGAAAAAGTTTTCTCGCATTTAACTTGTATGGTTGTATACATTTCGATATTTAAAAAAACAAATAAGAATAACTCTTTGGAAATGTTTCGTATGCTTAAAAGTTTACATAAAGTAAAGATTTCATAAAATAAAACTAAGTATTTAACTGTCTGCGACTAAAAAAAATTTCATGAGATTAGTTTCAACAAGTTTCAAACTTATTTTATGGTTCTGGTCTTAACGAGGGATGGAAGAGTTCAGAAATACGTAAATACGCGTAGAACTTTAAATTTATGCAAACATGTGTATAATAATAATGTGTGTGTGCCTTTATTGCGAAAACTTTCAAAACTAAGTGCATTTAAATAAGTATCTTTGGTACACCCATTGCAAGTAACAACAAACTATATTATAGTCAATACTTCATTATGTCGGAAAAATTAAGATGATAAGTTAATAAATATTATTTCTACCACACATGAAGTTTATACCAACATTAGATTATTGGGAATATATAATTATGATGATTAATGACGCCATTTTGATTGGTTTTACTGTTCAAAAACTAAAAAGTAAGTGCTCATTGTATTCATTACTGTAATAACGTTTAATACAATTATTTACTACCTACTATATTATTAGTGTGTCATAATAATTTGGTTCTAAAAAAATCATTTAAATATTTTATTTAAAATTTGTCTTAAAATTATATTAAAAACATTAGGATATATAAGTATTATGATTAGGTACATAAACACGAATAGTTGATCATCAGTTGAAAATGTATATTTATTTTAATAATAATGTATATTAGTCTAAAAATGTATCTCCTGCTTATATTAATCAAAATTTGCATTATGCATACATTTTAACTTTGAATTACTTATATATTAATTACTAATTTTTAAATAGTATATACTGAAATTATTTTGGTTTAGCTGGGAACCATAATTATTGGATACGTATAAAACTGATGCATATAAACAAATCATTTTATAATAAAATGTCGTGTGAAACACTGAAACGTATACCTATACCTACAAACAAAACCTATATTCTATATATTTTATACTTTAAAGCTTTTATACTTATAGCTCCGTTGCAACTGTTTTTGACGTTTTGGGTGTACTTGGATTCGGGTGAACCGTATTTTTTTTTTAATGCTCAAGTGACGCGGATACTTCGTAAGGGTTAAAGGGTGGGGCATACAGTCGTTAATGTGTAACAGGTGTCTATAGTGGTCTATCGTTCGAACTCCAGAGGGAAAGCCGGTGTCAAATGTACAAGCCTCTTAGCTCTGGTATAGATCTCAGTTTTGATGCGTATCACTTTAAGTGCGTATGGCATGCAAGGTTGGTTGAGTCGGATGTATAAAGAATTGGAGAATAAAGAACGTTATAATATTTTATTATTGAAATAAAAATATTATATTATATTGTTTATAAAAATAACGTTTAAACGTTATTGAATAATTTATTGGAAAGTATGTATATTATATTATATACTATATACCTGTGTATACGCATTACCTAATAAAGATCACTATAGATGCACAAAAAGGTTAACTAATAAAATATAAAGCTGAGCAAATGGATTTTTTGTGTAGGGTACCTATAGAGTATAGGCTATAATATTAAAATCTACTAGTCTAATATTTTTCCCATGCGCTCCTTCAATGTTTCTATAAGGCTTCTTTTCACCAAGGAATTCAACCCCTAAATTTTGACATACAAATTAATTTCGTCACGACTCACAGTAATCGTATATTTTTGGTTTATGATAACACATTAGAGTTGCCGTTGGCTACAGAAAAAAAACCATACCACGCTAGGTACTGGATATAATTGTGTTCTATAAGGAAAATCTATGAATCATAAATATTTTTTTTTTTAATAAGTAACTATGGTCCATGAAAATGAAAACCTTATGAAAAATCGGTCAGAAACAAAAAAACGTGTATCCAGCCCAAAAACATATTTATGTTAATAAAATAATTACCTATTATGATTGGATATAATTTTTTTTTCATACAATATATTCTATGAGTAGCGATTATTTATTTGGAAAAACATTGATTTTCTCAAAGTTAATTATAATATACTGCCTATTCTAGGGTGATGAAGTAGGAACGCATACAATTTGTACGCACATTCAATACTAACAACATGACAAAAAAAACATTGTTTAACGCACAGCTTTGGAAAATTGACTCATTTGCAATTACTTACGATTTTATTTTTATTATTTTTTATTTATTATTTACTTATCCTGCGTATCACACAATAAGCATGGTTTTCAAATTGTATACTGAAAGATGGAAAACGATAGATAGGTATATATATGAATAGATTAATATTTTAACCGAGTGGGCCATTGAAATGGACCTAAGTAAATAAACATGTGTAGAATTTATTATTTAATAAAATATATCTAATAGAGAACTTGCTGTAGTTACCTATATCACTATAATATTATCTATATATTATTATTTATTACCAGGGTAAATTATAGTCTATAATCATTAATCTTCCGTGATTAAAACATAGGTATTTTTCTATATTAGCCGCGTATTTACTCGAATTTAAAAATGGTAATGACTATAATGGCATCTACATGTTTACAACCATTTACTTCAATAATAATTGTGAAATATATTATTCCATACAAACTTTTTTTTTATTAATTAACCCTCTGCAATAGGCCATTTGGTGGTTATTTTTAGTAAATTTTTTAACTGTGGGGGAGGTTGGTTAAAACACGAGTTGTGAAGAGGATTTGTCACCAGAGCCCGGGTGCCCGGGTGGTCAGTGGTCACTGATCACAAATCCGGGAACTAGTGGCACCGGCCGATGCTTGACTTAAGAACACGTCTTGTGACTGAAGCCAACCGTCGTGCCACACCAGGCCACATACAAACTTTTATATTATAGATTAAGACGTTCATAATGAAAATGAAAAATAATCATAATGTATGATAAAATACACCTTAACCCCTACGGCCTACACTGTATATAAAGCTATACATCTAATAACTAATAACTAAAAAGTATAATTAATAAGCTTTTAAAAATAATACACGATTTTCGAGAGAAAAACATACCGACCTAGTTACAAAACTAAAACTAATTATAATAATAAATGTTTTGATTATTATTAGAAATTAATGTAATAACCGTTGTTAGAATTGAATTACTCAATAATACTCATAATCATGTAATAATAATTTTTCACGAAAGTGATGTCGATAATAATTAAAAATAACATCAGATGATATCAATTATACATCCGACGCATTGAAAAGAGAATCATCTGGTCTTAGCACGTTTTATTATTATGGTAGGTATTATAGGTATTTAATACTTAGTATTTGCTAGTAACTACACTCTGCGTTCCGTCGATATAATAATATTATATACACTGAGCAATTATTGTCCGGGTGGTCGTTAAAAGTTTTTAAATAAACTTTTCGCAAACAAATTAGGCTCACTTATATTGTTTCATACGACGGCTTCAAAATCGTATAGATATAATATTATTATTATACGAACCGTCCAGACGTTAGACGGAAATCGATCATTGCATGCGCATATACTCGGCGGCGTGCGTATAAAACGTTTACGCCGACGTTACGGCAAACTTTGATGAACAAATATGTTTTGTAAACGACTTTTCCACGTCTAATCGAGTCCGGAGTTTTTCAAGTTTACAAGAAATCCATTCAGCGAAAACTTTGGTCCGTATAAAAAGAGTAAAAAGAAGTGGGCGGAAAACGACGACGGGCCATCAAATTATTTATAAAGTTTAACTCGGCAACTTTTTTCATATTTTTTCGTGTAAAAATAAATAAAAGAAAGAGAAGAAAAAACCCTAAAGTAAAGTAGAAAGAAAAATATATACGTATTTATACTCTGCGGGGTGTCAGGGAGGACGGGCGGGCGAGGTGTCGCGGGGTGAAAGCAATCAAAACTTCGCCGTCATTGAGCTTTGCGCACAGAAGCAGTGGCGGCAGTGGTGGTGGTGGTGGCGGTGGAGTGCTACGTTATATATATATATGTATACATATATCACGGCTCGCTCGGATGTCATTACTCGCTCGGCAACTTTTCCGCGGCCACTAAAAGTCACGCACTCTTTTCGAAGCGACAATCGGGGATCTCAGTTCTCCTATATAACACAGTGTTGTTCTGGTACTTTTAAACAATGTCGTTTATACCAATTATTTTATACAATATAATATTGTCTACATTGAAAACAATCATAGTTATAATCAAACCACCCCTGCTCTCACTCTGCACCGTATTATTATATTAATTAATACTAGGTATTTATAATAGTATTATTACCGCAGTTTATTTAGTTAGTTCCGCAACTTTATTATACATTTATACTCTATTTACTCACGCGCGATAGAGCGTCTGCTGATCTGTGTCTCGCGATTAGCGCCGGTCGCGTCGTATTTTATTATTATTATCCCAAGTCTACCTATACCTAGTATATACAAGTCTCCGATAATACGAAATCAAATGATTGAAATCGTGAAAAACACACACAAGCGGGCTATCGAATGGCGTAAGCAGCAGTGTGTCTGTCGGCGAAAAGATCGCGATGTTTAAGTGTCTTGGGCCGAGAGGGTGGTGGTGGCGGCGGTGGTGGCGGATAAAAAGTTCGACGGGTGCGAGGAGCTCAAAGAGATGTGGAGCGTGAGGAACGGAGAAAAAAGAGTGGAACGGAGAAAAAGAAAAAGGAAAAAACTCTAACGAATATAGAAAAGAAAAGCGAGGAAAAAGTCGAAGTCCGCGAACGAGCCAAACGTAGCGGCGGCGGGGGTGTTAGGAGACGGCACGCGCGGCGAGGGGTGGGGGGGGCTTGTTGCTGTTTAAAGTAATTTCTTTCGGAGCGCGCGGGACAATCGGCGGCGGCGGCGGCTGAGGGTGGTGGGTGAGCGGCAGACGGGGAGGGCAACGTTCGGTCTGGACACAAAAACGGGAAATGGAAAAGATTGGATAAAGTGCAGCGCCGCTCGTCGTAGTCGTCGTCGTCGTCGCCGCCGTTGTTATGAGGGGCGGGTTAGGAGTAGTAGGCGGCGGTGGCGCGCGGGACCGATGCAAGGGATCGTCGGTGGGCCGCGCGCGGAAGGGGTGCCGGCGGCGTGCGACAGAGATAGCGCGTGTAAAAGTTTTTCCAGTCGAAGTTTCGCAGTCGGTGTGATTATACCGTTTCGTGTTGAACGGCGGCAGCCGCCTTTTACCCGTGCGCCGCTCACCGCACCCACACGCGCGCGCGCCATCGCGCGCCCGCCGCCGTACTTACACGCACGTGGACACGACGCCGTACATTATTATTATTATTATTATTATTACACTATTGTCGTATCGTTTTCGACCGTTTTTCCGACTTCCGTCGCCGCGGCCACACAGCATCGTCCGTTGACTATACAATTAATTATACTTACTGTTATTTTTTTTTTTTTTTTTTAATTGTTTCAGTGCGGAATAGTGCATTAATTTATTTATTAATCGCTGGTTTTTTTTTTTACCGGTCGTGCGCTTCACCAGTCATCGTTCGGTCCCGTCGCTTCGACCGCGTAAAATATTCGCGGTGTTCGTCAGTTTTCGGTCTTCGTTCGGTTATTTTAATCTTTCAATAAGCGCAAAACGTCCGCGGAAAAACACGAGTTATTGATTGGGCACGAGCGGAGTTTTTGTTTTCGCCTCGCTCACCGTCCGTGGCGCGCGCGCTTCCCGCCACCGCCGCCGACGACAACGTTGTCGCTGACGACGACTACGACGACGACGACTACGGCGACGACGACGACGACGATAACGCGGCAACGAGTGTTTTTCCGCGAACTCTTTTCGCAACTCCTCCGTCCGCCGCCGTCGCTCCCGCACGCGACGATAACGTCCCGCCCGGGTCAGGCTCTTGGCGCGCGCGTTACCGCCGCCGCCGGCACAGACCGGTCGCGCGCGCCGCGTTCGTGACTAGGCCGCTGACCGGTGTGAGCCACATCTGCCGCCACTGCTGGCGCTCTCGCCACTACCGACACGACCGTCGGACACGATTAACTGCCGGCCACGCGCTCCTATGCGTTTTCCTATTTTGTTAACGACAAAATTATCGTGATCGAGGTGAGTGGTTGACCTTTACTCGCGACACGTCACGATAATCATTATAATTAATATTATATATTGTTATTATCATCATCATCTTAGTCGTCCACTTGACGTATGATGCGGTTAACTCTTTTGCATATGGTCCGTCTTCTAATAATTTATTGTTATTTTAATATTTTGGTTATAATTACTGTTATTGGATACCAAACTTATATTATTGTGATCACGCCAACCAAATATTAGGTTCGCTATTTTTGTATATTTTGAGTGTGTATAGAGTGACAGATATCCACGAATAGTTTCAAGGCGCACAAATGCCTCCAATGTAAACAAAACTTTTTTCCGTTAGTTGAAAATCTAAACGTTTCCTTAAAAAATAATCTGATTTTTATTCGAACTCAACTTTTATACAAGTGTAGGTATACGCGTTTTGTTTTCACTGTTTGTAGTCGACTAACTATATTACTATTACACTATTATTCGCGTAATTTTAAATTAAATTTATTAGCTTATTATTTTTGTAAACTACGAGTGAAATACCTTGAGAAAAACAATTCCACAGCAATATATTCTTCGTTATGTAATAATGCCTACTTCAGGTACTAACGAATGTCAAGACTTAAATCAAGACACAATAGGTACCTACGCTATGTAAAAGTATAAAATAAGCTATATTGAAATAATTATTTTTTAAAAATGTTTATTGATCATATTACTATAATATCAATATGCACTACAATTATTAACTAAACATTATTACGTATACATAATTATCATGATATTATGTTGCAATACAAATATGAATAAATAAATTATAAATAAAAACATTATAAATATCTGAAATAGTCTATTTAACTGTAGGTACCTATAAGTTGATATAGTGTTGCTAAATTATTAAAAATATTAAATATGTTCAATAGTTTGTCATTAATAATATAAATTACCTGTATGAACAATTTGAGTAATCAATAATCATAGACACCGACATTTACAAATAATTTAAAATACTGTTGAATAAAAAAAAATAAAAGTCTTTATAATATTATAATATTATATAGGTACATTTAAAAGAGTTAAACAGTTAATAATATTAGATTAGATTATTAATCTTCACAACGTTTTCTAATACAGCAACAAATAATATTGTTATAAGTTTTGTCGTCTAATTAATTGATATTTTGATATAAAAATCATTATTTACAAACATATATAAGATTAATAGAGTTGCATATAAAAGTTTAAAACTTGTTCATCCTAATATTATTTAAAAATCTAGACTTTTTACCTTTTGTCCATATTGCTGTAAAATATAATGACCTACCTCTTTAAATATATATAATTAATATAACACAGTATCACACATTAAAGTTCAATTGAACTGAATAATACATTTTAATAATGTTAAAATTATACAGTTAGGAAATTATTTAATGTTTACATGTCAATATTAAGTTAAGAAAGTCGTCTACTATTATTAAACACAGTTGTGTACTTATACTGTCGTTTCCCAGTAAATACGTTTTATATAATATTATAATGTACTATTCCATTTGAAGTTAGAAATAAAATGAAATATAATTTATTTAATTCAGTAAATTGTACCTATCTATTTATTAACATGTTCAAACATTCCAATATTCCATACAATAAATAATTCATATTTGTACCAAAAACTCAACAGGTGTTGGCCCATGTGGGAAAATTGTAATTTGTTACTGCATATATATTGTGCAGTTTGTTTTAACTACAGAATAACAATATCACTCTAATGTTCCTAATTCACGATACGCTGGTAGTCTTAACTATATCAATAATAAATTCATACTTTCCGCTAAATTCTAGTATAATTTAACATAAAATATGTAGGTCAATAATTAAACTAATTGTGGTTCTTAATTTTTTATATTTATAGTAACTTAAAATGGTGACAATTTACTAAAATTAACTATAATAATATTAACACTATATTAAGTATTAACAGCATTTTACTTATCAATCATACATCAAAAACAAAAATATATTATTCATATTATATCCATATGAACCAAAAAAATATGTTGGCTAGGTTGTTTAATTCAATCGTGTTAAGATTATCAGAAAATGTCAGATGAAATGTGATTGTAGTTCTTATAATAATATCTCGTTTTGTATTTTCGAATACCTAATATACCTAATACTCTATATTGACCATTACTAAAAAATCATGACTTTAATCGAAAAGCAGTAAAATGAAATAAAAACAGTTAACAGTTATTTTGTATGGATTAATACAATATTTATATTAATTATTGTCTATTGACTATTATATTATATTGTATTGTATTCAATCTTTGTTTGTAATTATTTTGTATAGTAAAATTAGCATATTTTATTTGTAATTTTCAACAAGAATTATAATGAATTAGAAACAAGCCGAAAGTCAAAGATTATACTAGATTACTTGTAAGTAATAAAAACGTTTAACAAAAAAAGAAAATACCTATATTATTATTTATAGGTAGGTACTCAGTCTAAGTGTACCTACTTATATAGTTACTGCTAATAGTTTACTGCTAAACATCGATGAATTCTATAAAATGTTATACTACACTAGTATTAATATGATTTTACAACAACCCAAAAATAGTTTTGTTAGTTTGTTATAATTAATCACTTACCCTAATTTTATAATTTTATGGTATATATTATAATATTGTAAACTTGAGTTTTTAGAATAATAATCGAATATTATTACACTGCGTTAGTAATTATTTGTAATATCATGAAGAGAGACTTGAAATATTGTATAAGTAGGTATATTTTGAAAAATAAATCATTCTAAGCAATAATAATAATTTAATTTTTTGACAGAGGTTAAGCGTTAATCTTATGTATAACTGCTATAGTGTTGTAGCTACTTCCAGCATTCTCCCAGACAATCTAATTCGTCGGCTTAAGCGTAGAATATAGACTAGACCTTCTTTATGATTAAACCCAAATAGCACACAGATAAAAAAATAAACATTTGAAGTAGTGTCAACCTGACTTATGGCCTTCAATCAAGCCGTATAGTTCCCATGTAACACTTTATTTTTTAGGTATTAGCCTTTGTATTTAGAATGTATGTACATATTCAAATTATTTTAATTCTTGATAAAAAAAAAAATTTTCTAGTGAGTTACTCGTGATTATATAATTAACTTTGAATCTTAAATAAACATTTTACAATGGTCAATAATTCTGTACTTATATTACATTACTAATAAGAATCTTCGTAATTCAGAACGGTAGTTGGTACTTGGTACAGCATATAGTATGGTAAAAACAATGCTAATTATATTGTTTACAATTAGATAGTCAACAAACATGCTATATTATAATATAATATGCCTTAGAATAGTGTACCTACATTGGCAGTTAGCACTTGGAATATTAATTAAACGTTGTCGTGAGCATTTCAAACCAAATATAGATCCTATACTCTGTAGGTAATAGAAAGCTGTTTCATTCTGTATTCATATTAAATAAAGATTTAGATATTATAATTAAATTAAAACTTTGGTATGAAAACATTTTTAATGTAAGTTGCATTGTACCAAAGACCAAACTAATTTAGTCACTTTGTATATTTTAATTTTTAAATCATAATAAAATATAAAATAGTTATGAATACGTATTAATCGCTTATTTACTAGTTTATTTTTTTATTTATTAATAATTATTCACAGCACATTTTTGTTGTTTATGTTTAAATTTTAGGTGATGGGCGTTTTACAATTTTTTTTATGTATGTCATCACTGAAATTTTCCAACTTTAGATGGTTTCTGATAGGATGATCTATCTTAGTTGGAACTTTGGGGAGGGGAAGTGGGGGCCAAAACTCAAAATTAAATTACCAGATACTTTTCAAAATATTCAGGAAAATTCAAAAAAATACAAAATAATTAAAAAATAAATAACTATAATGACGATACATTTTTTGAAAATATTTATATAGGTATTAGTATATTTTCTGGACTTGAAATAATTTTTAAAATATTTAGGTTCTTATTTTGTGAAATTTATTGACATATAATATGCACATGTTTTTGCTATTAGATTAATAAATTTCGATTTATGTTAAATAAATTTGTTATAAATTGATTAATTGATTTAACTTCAAATATTTCCAAGTAGCTTACATGAAAATCGTACAACATTGTAACATTTATCCAATATTAATTAAGACAGTTATGATATAATGAGTAATCTCAATTTAAGAACATTTATTTTTAGTTTAATCAACGTAACTTTGAAGTTGATAATAAGAAATGTTATAGGTATAGTGGTAGAGACTAAAGATGCTTTGTAAGGACAAACAAATATTTAAAAGGGTTCGGATTTAAAATAAAAGACATTCATTTATGTTTTACATAATTCACTATCTCAAACTACTATACAGTTAAGGATTTAATTTATTTTATGTGTATTGAATTTTTTATCGACATATTACAACAAAGTTCATTAAAATGACTTAGTTTTTTATTTAAATTATTTGTTTTGATAGTTTTTTGTCAGATTTGATGCATTTTTTGTACTCTAGTCAAAAATAACAATATATAATTTAATTTGTAATCGAATAACTAAATGGCATAGTCATTAGTCTTAACATAGTCTTATGTACTTACTATTTTGTATAAGAAATATATCAATATTATTAAATACATTTTACAAATGCATTGTTGTGTAATGCCTATAATCTATATCTATTATACAAATTGAATACATAATTAAATTTTTCCAATCAAAGTTAATAGGTTTTATATACAATGATAAATTTAATGTAAAATAATTTGTGTTCACAAAGAAATAATATTCATTTGCATTTATTACAATTCATTAAGATTAAATAAAAAATACATGACGTATATCTAGGTACTCGTAAATGCAAGTTTAGTCTGTACAGAGCATACAATTATAAAAGGTTTCCAACTCCAACATTAGATATGCATTACTGCAATATCGTCGTTAAGGGGATTTTTTTTTAATCGGCAACTTTTACTCGAAAGATTTGAATGAATATGTAATATGTTTTTCACTTATTCATGTATTTATATTGTACGTGTATAATTTTTGTACCTACTTAATACATACTGTACAAATGCCTTTAAGACATAGGTACAGGTATTTATTTTTAATTTTAAAGTTTAACTGTGTAATTTTTAAAGTAAAATTCTTAAATGTATATTTACATGTTATATATTTTCATTGTTAATTAAAATGAGGCAAATAAATTTTGTTATTGACTATCGCAGAACAGTCTAAAACCGATTATCTTGGTAGAATGATTAGCACTATAAGTAACATTATATATTAGGTAACAATTAACACTTTCAGCTAACATAGGGTTTAATATTTCCTTACTTATTTGTTTATAGGTAGGTACATATTCGAATTATTGAACGCAGGTTCCTCCATAAGTTATTCATGTGAGCGTTTTATTTTTACCATGTATCAAATTTACTTATTGTTTTAAATAATAGATTGTAAATATCTTTATATATATTATATATAAAAGGAATGTACTATATTTCGTAATAATAAGTAGTATATAGACTATTGTTACATAGTCCTGGATAAAGTTAAAAATAAATATTTTTCACATATCAGATATCCGGAATTATATTATGTACCTGTGTCAAATAACAATTGTTTATTTAATTTTTTAAATTTGAATTATTTATAAAATTAATAACTAAAATGTATGGGCGTATTAGATATCATATCCACACAGATATAAGTATACTTATATAATTTAGTGAATTTTAATGTCTTAAACTCTTTCCTCATATTTTTAATAAATATTATCAAAAGAAATCTAAAAGTAAAAAAATTAATTTAATATATTTTATAATTAGTATTTAAAATATAAAATGCTTCCGTCTCCTGTTCAGAAGACTCAAGATCTGACTTTTTTGAATCTTATATATGACGAATTCATTTTCAAAGTACCTACTTAAAGTCTGAATCATTTCATATTTATTATATATATAAAAGTTATAAAAGGTATGTATATAGTATATACAGTATATACTATATATATATAGATATAAAGTACAATTCAATCATATTATTATACTGCAGTAACTGTATTGACTAAAATATAACGTACTAGTAGAGAAAAAATGCTCAAACATATTACTACCTACGTCAGAATATTATTCTGAATTCTGGATAGTGGATATAACAATTTTATTCATAATTATACACACAAAAATAAATATGTATATAAAACTTTGTAATATTTAATTATAATTTACAGTTTTTTTTAAATTCATGTTTTAGTTTTAAACAATAATCATTATTAATAAATATGATAACTGTTATAAACATTAGACAAGATATGGTATAAAATATATGTTTTGTTTAACAATTATTTATAAGATATATTTGCTGACAGGTACCAACCAATATAAATGATAATATTCAGGTAGGTACATCCAATGTTACACAAATTTTAAATTGTATGGTTGTATCCATTGTCTATTTTAGGTACATACTATAAAACTGTCGGTTAATTTATAAATTATAAGTTATAACATAATGTCGAAATATATGCACGATCAAAAAGTACTTGAGAAATAAAAAAAATAATTTTAAAAATCCTATTGATTTCATATAATATGTAGTAATTTTTCTGTAAAATATTACACTCATATTTCCATGTGATATAACTAAATATAATAATAATTTAATTATTAGTATTATATCATGAATTTTTTTTTTTTATTTATTATTGGTCCTCGATGAAAAGTTGAAAAAAATATGGCCCGCATGGTTAAAAAGGTTGCCGACCCCTGCAGTTTAATGTTTTGAATTTTTCTGAAGGTAGGTCATATTTTTTAATAAGCTCTATGGAAACTATATTATTAAAATTACAATTGATTTTGTTGTAAGTGCACTTATTGAGGGTTACTTCATGCATGCATTTTAAAAATCTAATTCTCGGTCTAGTTTATTGTTATTACCTAACATATTATACTATGAATATATTATTTTGTAGATTATGATCCAATAAGTAACCTCAATAAATAAAATAGGTAATTAATAATTATGTAAATAATTGCATAATAATATTCATTTAGATAGAAAAAGTATAAAAAGGCCCATTATGGTGATTATCCTTGTGATTATTAATAATAAACTAAGATGTATATTTATGTTTATGTAATTAATAAATTCATAATCGTAATAAATTAGTAATAATTTAGAGAATTGTATATACGGGGGTATATAACCCTTCAATTTTAGTAGTGTCTGTATACAATTTTTTTGGTGCATTTTCATAGATGATTCGTATACGCAATAAAAATGGATACCTTTTTATTGGACTAATTATGCTTTGAACGGCGAACTGCAGTATACACATGTTTATTATAATAACTGATTTTGTACGTCCTAACAAGTAACAATATTCGAGGTTGAATTAATATAAACAATACAAATCGATGCGCGAGTCTTGAAACCGTATAATAATATAATTTGGACATGCAGCAGATGCTGTTAAATAAAACGAAATAATTACGCAGCGGTGTGGTCACTCGTTTGGTCGGCACTCGGCGGTCTATTAAGAGTTTGTCGAGTGTGCCGCCACCGCTGTTGGATTCCCCTCTATTATGGGAAAAGTTTTACGGAACGCAGAAATGGTAGCCGACGGACCGGCATGCACAGCAACCCCCGAAGTCCGCGTCGACGGGGAAGGCGGCAAGTCACCCCCCCGACAGCCGGACGCGGGTGAACGAAGAGCAAAATACTGTTTAAAACTTGGCCCCTACGCTCGTATAACAATGTAATAATATAATGCAGTTATGTTTGTTGCCACTGACAATCTTCTAGCAGACGCCGACGCCGCCGCCGCCGCCGAATGGTTAAGGAAAAGTTTTTTTGGCGCGAAGTTTGTTCGGGACTTGTTTTTCGGAACTTTTTTTTTTTATTTCCATTTCTCTTTACCAAAACTTTTACCGGTAGTTAATATCTACGATGGCGGTGGTGGACGGGAGGGGGTAAAAAGTGAACTTTGGAATTACTTTTGATGACGCAGATTATTGGATCGACCATTTAATCCACCGAATAAATATTTCCGTTATACTCCGCGCATGTATTGCCGTTCTTTCGTTGTTTGTTCGATTTGTCTTCCCACTATGTATATTTGTTTCCTCGTTCGATATATATATACATATTATAGTAATAATAATAATAATGATAATAAAAAAAAAACATATTACTGAGTTGAAAAACACGATGGAAAAATGTAAATTGAATTACAAAAGTTATTATAGCGATCTGCCTTTTACTTAACAACACGAGTTACGCGAAAAAAAACCAAATATCGTAGAATTAAATTAATACAAGTACTTCATTTTAACCGTATTGATTTTGTTATTCTCTTAAGACCTAAAATATACTGACTTTAAGATTTTATCTTGTATTTAATATTTTAAAAATGCTTATGATTTGAATTTAAAGTATTTTTTATTTTCATAACTTTGTTGCACTAGATATTTTTTTCAAATATAAGGTAACGGTAATAGGTATAATTCCTTGACTTAAAATCAAATACTAATCAATTCTTTTAAAATTAATTCACATTATGTTATATCATAGATTCTAATTATAAAGAATTTGTCTCATAATGATATTTGTCATTTGCAGTGTTTGCTTTTATGTGGACGTTTGTTTCTAAAGATGGAGTAATTTAAAAGTTTTAATTAGGTAGTTAGGTATTTTTATTGATGATCAAATATTGTCGATACTTTTAAAAGGTCATATTTTGATTTTCTTAGTAGTTTTCTCAAGCGTAATGTTGTAGAAATAAGGATGGTTGAATGAACATTTAACGCAGTTATAAATTATATTATTATAATCCATCTTCACGAAAAATAATTTTTCGAATTTCACGAACTATTATTGCTTTTAAAATTATAAATTAATTTAACATTTTCACAATACACTAAGATATCCCAAGCTGAGGTGATTGAAGCGCCATAATGTCAAATACCCGATCGAGCGTAGTGTCATAGTACCTATAAATATTAAATATAGTATTTAATATAGTGTATGTATATCAAATAATACATGTTGAAAGTATAGTTACAGAATTCTCTCAGTTTTTTCTTTTATAAACCCTGATAAGTATATTTTGTCACACAGATATTCTAGGAAACGTAAACATCCACTTTTCATTTATTATACAATAGGGCAATGACATATTCCATGAATCGTAATAGACATGTCTTAAATTTCTTCACCACACTTCATAAAGCTGAATATTAAAGTTTAACTAAAATCTGTAGCACGCGCCTGTAAATCTGTAATGGAATAATATTGAATATAATCACAAAACTACCGATACCTATATTAAAATATTTATCATGGATTCAAATGGTTCAATATTTTGGTTTAAATTTTAATAAACATAGTATAAAAATTGATATCATTGTCTTATGATTATTTATTCATACAACATATTATATATTTATATAATATATATTATCTTAGTATCTAGTAGTTATATCTTAGTAGTTTTGTACTCTTATAGGTAATAATTAAGCAGAACTTATAAGACCAAGTGGAAGTTAAACTATAAAATACCCAATAATTATCAAATCAACAGTTTTAATCTCATATATATTAGGTAGGTAGTTAAAATGTACCTACCTAATTATTTTGAAAAGAAAATTGTTGTCAACTACTAAATGTAAAAATAATAATGTTTATTGGGGGACGGAGTGGCCGAGCAGACCCGCACCAACGCCGGTTCAAAACCTCGGCCATTTTTCTTAGAGCAAGTCACAGAGTCCGGAGAGAAGTGCCGCACTGCCGCCATCCCCCACCTACGGATGCCCAATAAAAAATCTGCCGAACTATAACAAACACACGTGTTTAACCCACAGAACACTCTATCGCAGTTGAAAACCACCCAATTGCCTAAGTTGCCGTGGGTTAATTAATAAAAAAAATAATGTTTATTGTATATTTGTCTTGGTGCATTATATTTAACTAAATCAACTCTATACTTATTATATACATTACTCTTTAAATCATCATAATTAGTACCTATATATCATATTTTATGTTGTATTAGAAGTTACAAATAATATTTTAAATCATGACATTGTATATTTTTCGTACTGTAAAAAGTAAAAAAATAATAAATTGGTACCTAGGTACCTATATCTTTTTAAAAAAAAAAAGTTATATCGCCACATGTCTCGTGTCTCGATAAGGAAAAATACAAACATTTTACACGTTTTGAACATTTCACTATACCTACCTATTTGAAACGATGTATTTTCCCTTCAAGTGTCTTTTACATATTTTTATTGTATACACACACACACACACACAAGCTTGCTCGCGCGTGCGACAAAAATATGTTTAGATCACATTTGAGCTGCTTTAGAAAAATAAAAAATAAACTTCTACTCCTCCCACACGAATATTCATTCTGAAACTTTCTTGTGCTACTTCCGTATCGCCCAGACGTACTACCACGTGGAACAATATCATAATATATGCGTAAAAACTTTGCCTCGACACGACGACAATGGAATTACCCGAAAACCTTTCAGTCGACTTGTACATAAAAACCGACTAACGGAACAGCTTAGGGTTGATGGGATGGTAGAGGGGGTATACCGTTCGATATGAAAATAAAATGGAAATAACTTTATGGGTACACGGAGGAAATGGAAGTTGAGCACAAAAAAAAAATGAATAAGAATCAAACATGTATTCGCGAAAGAACATTATTTTACCACTGCTATTTACTTTATGCTCAAAAATATGTTTCACCCTTCTGGATGAATGATTAGGATAAACTATTTGAAGCATTCGAAAGAAATGTTGTTTTTATTTAACATTTAGGTAAACATATTTTCAAGTCGTAAAAGTTACACAGAGTTTAAAATTGTGTACATTTACGTATACTGTGTTGTAAATCTACAAGCTACAATTGGAAACTTTAAACTCAAAATAAATTTTTTGTTCCCAAATTAAATTTAAAATATAATTTATTGTTCAAATTTAGTACACAAATGTTAAAAGTCAAGTATTAATTTGAATAATGTTTTTAATATATTATTACACCACTTTGCTACAGTAGATTTTTTTTTAAGTAAAAATATATCTATTTCATTATTGCAATCAAGTAATAATAATGAACGTTTTGAAATTATACATTTATTAATAATAAAATTATAAAATATTAATTAAAATACTTACTTATTTATACATTAGTAAAACTAATTTTACTTTTCGAAAAGCATATAGGATTTCATTAATTTTAGGATAAATAGTATGATATATAATTGCACGAACCTAAAAGAAAAAATAAGATGTGAAATAAATTCATGAAATTATCCAATAATAGGTTATTAATTAAATGTACAGGATTAAGTTTATAAAATAAATAATTTAATCTTAAAATAACTCAGACAATGTGTCCTTTGTCGGGCTTTGTCGCTGTGTATTACAAAGGTAATTGGACTTTTCCTCTAAGTGGGATCTAGTAAGTTGGTACCTCGTAAACACAAACTCCATTGAACTATAAAACAAATACAATAATAACAATTAAAGTCAGACTCTGGTGAGTTAAAACCGTGAAAGATTATATTATTTGGAGTATTTTTTACTATTTTATGGTATTTATATTCAATAAATTAATAATTAAGATTTTATTATATAATTATTTTTATAATTCAGGTACCTAATTCATGTTCGAAGCTTAATAATTTCTGTTAATGTCTAGCGTGGTTTTCAATAAGTTATGTTAATTGCCCTATTTTCTAGAGTGCATCCAATGGTTTTTATTGAAAAGACAATCTCCATAGAAATGACAATTGTATATATCACATTCCAACAATAAAAAAATACTCCAAACCATTTATATTAGTTTTAATGTTTTATAATATGAAAATTATCGACTTTTTATATTATGTATAATTTAATTAATTTATAAATTTATAATTGGTGAAATACAATGTTATATCTTATTGCTTCTATCCACAAATTACATTGTTATCAGTTATCACTTATCATCATAATCATAAATTATATCACATAAGAAGTATTAATACTAATCGTAGGTACAAACGTATTAAAATAATATAATTATACCTATATTAGTTTGGCTAAAAATGAAATTAATTATTCAAAATTAAAATAGGTACACTTTATTAAAAAGTAACGATTTTTTTTAATTCCTGGAGGGGCAATGCGTTTCTTATTTTTTTTGCTGTCTTAGTATAAAAAGTACTCTTATCTTAACTATTTATTCGTTTTCAATCTGCTGATTGCATCTTTTGTTTTTTGTTCAACAATAGTTGATGGAAGTTTAATATAAGTAAGTTTATTTCATTTTATACTATTTCGATTAAAGTTATCTAAAATTAGATCAATATATTATTTTTTTTATGATATATCTCAATACTTCTATTTTAAAAATGTTCTTAAGTTATACAATTATTACCTAGGAAGATTATCTTCCATTTTGAAAACTTATAGTGTAAGGCTGATGCCAGTAATACTTTCCCTAACTTTTAAGTTAATAAAGAAATAAGAATAAAGAAAAATAATGAATAAAACAAAATTATTTATTTTAGGATTGATTTTTTGACACAAAAAAATGTTTTGGTCAATTTTTTTGTATAATATAATTTTTTAGCAAGTAAAAAAAAAAAAAAAATATAATAAATCTTAATTACAATACAATTTTTACAAAACAAATTAATTTTAGAAATATACATTTTAGAAAATATTTTCATCATAATATTATTTAATATTATTAATTTTTACCGCAGCATTAACTATTCTTGAGAACTCAATTGTTGATAAAAATTGACTGACTATGCTTTTATCAACAACCTAAAATAGTAAGAAATCCAATTTAATATTTCAACAGTCTCTATTAGAATTTAAAAAAAGTGAACTTACTTCGAATGGTCTATTAAATGCTGTAACTGAAACATCAATAAATTTAGCGTCTGGTTCAGTGATAACGCACAGTGTCTTCAAAGCAAACTCTATTGTTCCTAAGATACTTTTGTTAGTAGCTGAATAATTTTCAACCAAAAAATTGGTTATCAGATCACTTTTTCTTCCTACGGCACTAGCCTAAATATATAATAAATCATTAATCTTATTATCACATAATTAATAACCATCAGTTACTATTTTTTTCAAATATATTATTAATAATTATTTTTATTTATTCAAAAGATACACATTCTATTTAACATAAAAATATGCAATTAGCGTAGATACCTATGTGGTGAAAGTAATGTTGACTTTAAGTTGCATGAGAAAGAAGACATCCACCAGCGACCTTTTCAACGGGCGTGGGCCGTGGGGGTGGGAGTATAATAATTGTTTCCTATTTAATAAGTAAACTATAATAATACTTACAAGAACATGTGATATGGTGCCATATGTGTCCGTGACATATAAATGATGTCCATTATTATCACAAGATGCAACCATGAAAGATTCAGTGTATGGCAAAGTTGGAAGATTATTGAGTACTCTGATTTCAGGATCTATTGAATAAATAAAAATTATTTTTCAACTATTTTATAAAATTTTTAATATAAGTAGAATTATTTTCAAAAAACCTAATACTTACTTGAAATTTTTTTTTTTAATAAGGTAGCTTTAAATAATTATTTTAAGTATGTTATAAACAAAATTGTAAAAATATAATTATTTTTCTAACAAATTTTAAGTCCATAAATTAGATAATATTTTATTATTACCAATTAAAAATTCTGTGACACGATCACCTGGTGAATTCAGTCCATGTACGCTGTTAGTATATATCTTAGCTTTGTCAACAATCATCATTGCACTAGATGAATATCCTAGAAACAATGTAATTTGATTGATTATTTATCAGTTAGTTAATAGTTTTGAGCCACAAAAAAAGTGTATAAAGTTATTTAAAATGCTAAGATATTTTCCTTTTCTTATTTTAATTATATTTGAAAAGAATATTTAATTTAGTAATTTATAAATTGACAATATTTAACGGTACAGGTACTTTTTAAATATCATAAAATCCATTTTATTAGAGTACTAACTACGGCACAAACATTAACTATATACTGTACATAGGTAGTCACATAGAAGATATCAATTGAAAATATTTTTTTATTGTGTGACTAATTTTATGCTATATTGTATACAATATACAAATCAATCGTTCAAAATAAATACACATTTTTTGATATTCACATAATATATATTATACACGTGAGTAGTTTTGATATACTGCATGTGGTAGGTATTATTCCTTTTTGAAAATTGTAAAATAATATGTTTTTTTTTTACCTCAATAGTTATTTTTAGATTCTGAGTGGAACGATGAATGTAGTGATTTTACAATGATGTGTGTATTTTTTTTTTTTTTTTTTTTTTTGTGTCTGTGTACACGATAAGTAGTCTAAATAATGCTTCGATTTTCAACTTCAGTATCTTGTTCGATTGGAAAGTAAATATCGTTGGTGCATTGGATTTGGGGAGGTCAAAATTTGAAATTCCCTGTAATTTTTAAAAGCGCCAAGAAAAACATTTCAATTTCTAATACCTATTTGTATCTGATTGGCATACTTTTAAATGTATTATTATATTATTTTTTATTAGGTTTACCTGACCAGGCGACAGTGATTTTACCATCCAGTGAACAAATAGTGTTTTGATTTTCAAAAAATTTTTCGGCAGCAATGACAATACAATTATTTCCAACTATGCCAACCTTAAAAGCAAACCAATTGTATTTATAAAATTTGAGAAAAATCATGCATGTCATAGAAACAAACAAGTTTCAAAGTTAACTTACCAAGTGGTTCCCGGCCATGATGCGTTCTTGCGTAGTTGTTGACATTTTACTACTTTATATCTAATGGCACCTACACCAACACGCGTAAAGTTAAGAATGATGAATGAAATTTAATTTATCAAAAACAGCTGTATAAAAGTTCTTATAACAAATTAAGTTGTAACATAGATGTACTCAAAATAAAACAGTGTTTTCACAGTATCAGATAATAATTATTTGGTTCCATACAAATTATTATTGATTTTTGAAGTAATTGGTAGTGGTAACAATTTTATATTTTAAATAGTTTTTAGATAATGTCATTGTTTTGTGCATTTAAATAATCTATTTAAGATCTTCCTTAAAGTTCAAATGAAAGACGTTATAATACAAAGGGATATGATGAACGGTAATATCGCCTGTTTTAATACATTTTATGTATGGTCTGTAATTCAGTAAACGAGTTTAAATTTAATCCTTTGGAGCAAATATTTGCACTCAGGGAAAGCTACAAAACTTTACTTTGAGTCGTTTGTTTTGTTGCGGCTATGGTGTTCAAAATTAAATCCAAATCTTTGAAAGTGATACAATAAAGGTGAAATACGAAGAAATTGAGCTTTATACAATATATACTGTAGGTAGTGAATTTATATTTCAACGGAATCTTTAATTAATTTCGCGTGTTAATCCGAAACAATTATTTTCTATAAAGTACATATTTTTATGAATCGTTAAAATATGTCACGTTGTTGGGTGTAGACATTTACCTATTATGCATTAATGTTAATCCATACCTAATTAATTTTTTTTTATGTTTAAATTAACATTTTTTTAAAACTGTATCACGTAATGTAATCGATAATTCAAAATCGTCCTTGGCCAACCACGGTAAAACACAGTTCACAGTTGTAATACTGTAATTATTATACACGGCGCACCGTGTCGTGCAAAAAAAACAAGCAGGTACCTACCTACCTACATATTTTTAATACTATAGGTAGGTACATCATACGTTTTTATAATGCATCATATAGGTACTTTGTCCCACACACGACACTATAATAGGTTTAACCGTATAGGTAGGTACTTATATTAGTTACAGATCAAATGCGAAATGCATATTGTTTTAGTGAAATTATGTATTATAATCGTTATAAACTAGTTTTATTTCTTATTCGGTCGTTCTTCGGAATAATTATATAGTGCCGGACTGTGGTTCTCGAGCTCATGGAAACTTAGGTACCCTAAATCCCACAAAATGTGAAGCTAAGATATTTACCTTGAGAAAATAAGTAAATCCTGCAGCTTTAGTACAAATTAACAACCAAGAATTCCTAGGGAACAACCCGGATGACTCAGTGAAAATACTTAGGAGTAGGTACATCTAAAAGAAAAAAAAACTTGGAAAATTCACATAAATAAAGAACTAAACCAAGAATACACAAGGATGAAAATCCTAACCCCCTATTGAACCACAACTCAACCCCGCAAGTGAAAATCTCACTCTACTATATATACGTCAATAATAAGACCGCTTCTATCTAAGTTATAACTTACGCATACCCAGTATGGGCTGCCACTTTAGTAGCGAAAATAATATATTGCAAATTCTCCAAAAACAAATTCCTAGGAATAGCACTCAAAGCTCCTTGGTTCATATGAAACAAACAGCTACTGCACAATGACACGGGATGTAATACCTATCGACATGGATAGGTAACCAATAAAAAAATGTGAGTACGGGATTGAAAGTTTCGAAAAAAAATATAATAACAACAGAATAGTAATAAGTAATAACTAATCATCATAAAAAAATGCAGTGATAGAAATGAAATAGAAATTTTACTATAGAATTATAAATAAGTGACTCATAAATATATCTTTAAAATAAAAATATCAATAAACAAGTGGGTATTAATTTCAAATTTTTTAACCCAAAGTATAAAATTTTATTAACATCTATGGAAAAAAAACCAAAAAAATGAAAATGTACGTAAACGGATCAAAACAAATCAAAATATTTTGAAAATTGTATGGTATATTATATAGAAAGTTCTAATATAAACATTGCGTTAAGATTTCATGTATCTAAGGTTATTTGTTTAAGAGTGACACCAAAAATCAAAAACGTTTTTGAAATTCCTGTTTTTCCTTTACTTTTTTTTTTTACTCCAAGCGGTTTTGAAAACTTCTAGGAATTTTGACCTCCTCAATGCATCAACTAGATTCACTTTTCCAACCGACAAGATACTGAAGTTGAAAATCGAAGCATTATTTCGATTGTTTATCGTGTACAAAGACATACATAAAAAAATAAATAAAAAAAAGCACATTGCAAAATCAATACATTCATTGCTCCGCTCAGAATCTAAAACTTCAACAATAATCTAAATAGTAAAATCAAAATAGCTCCATATTACAAAATCAGAGAAAATCAGAGAAACCTAGGCTGAAAGACACCTTCCTAGAAGACTACAACACAGCAGACAACACAAACAAATAAGATCATTTTTTGTTTATTCGCATGTTCATATTTTGAACAATTTATAGTACATTTAGAACTCGGTACAAACATTTAGTATTTTTTATTTTATTAATTAATTAAAAAAAAATAGAGTGCCGGAGTTGTTCGTTAAAAATAAACCTATTCCTTAAGAGTCGATAATATTATTATATCATAATATTAGTTTAATACTATGCTATGTACGGAGAAATGTCCGGTGCCCCGTGTTCACGGATGCAGAACATTCCATGGTAGGTTATAGGTACATGCGTTGACTATAATATATGTTAAACTACAATTTTCACATACATGATTTAACGTTTTTTTTTTTATTATTATTGGGACGAGGTACCTAGGTTCACCAATAATCGGTTGATTTCATAAATATCATTGCACGAATCATTAATTTAACATATATTATACGTTTGTGTGTATTTAATTAAAATCATAATTTATAATAGTAGGTATGTCATAACATTTTACTAAAAAGTAAAAAAATACAATAAAAAATAATGATTTAAATGGCCGTTGCAAAAATACATAAAATAATAATATGCTGTATCAAACGTGTGGATATAGCCTACTATAGGTAGTTTAATTTATTTTGAAATTAATACCAAATGAAATCAGTTCATACGAAAACATAATTAATTTTCTATGAAGTTCTGTATAGGGAGGAACAATGAAATAAAAATAGGGCACTAAAGGTTTAAAGATAACTAAAATCGATTTAAATTTAAATTAGATTTTTAGGTTTAATAATTATTACATATATAGGTATTAAATATTGTTATAGTATAAAATTGAAAAAAAAAATCGTGTTAACGCACGTTTAATCCATTATATTTTTATACAATAAAATTATTCATACATTTTATTGTTGTTAATAAATACTTTGAAAAAGTATTAATCCATTATATTTTTATACAATAAAATTATTCATACATTTTATTGTTGTTAATAAATACTTTGAAAAATTACATTTACTAAAATCTCCATTTACATTAATTTTAACCTTTTACCCTTTTATTCCAAGTGTGCATTTTCAAACGAACCTTTTCAATAAAGTTTGGATTTTTTCAATTAATAATGAAATATGTATTAGTTTTTATTTCGAAATGCAACTAATGGTTGTCATTGAAACTTCATATGTAGGTACCTATATATATATATATTTTTTTTTATAAAAGCTTTTAATTTATTTATATGCAAATTGAAAGTATAGTACTATAGTTTAATATAACAATATAAGTCAAGGAAAAACCTTTAAATTTAATATCCGGCTTAATCTTTCTACGTTATTAAGTTATATTTAAGTAGGTAGGATTATTATTGATATTTTTTAATAAGGGTCATTTTTTCATCATCGTTTTTTACTGTAAATGTACCGAAGTGAATCCCCCTAAAATTAATTATACATAAAGGTACCTAACTATTTACAGTTGAATAAACAAATACATTTATGAAAATGTTATCTTATATCTTAAAAGTCACATACTTACAATCGGGTCAGATAGATTTCTCATTGAAAATTAAATAATGACAAACATAATGTAATTAAAATTATTTACAATATATCTACCGTCCAGGATGAGAAGCGAAGTATTAAACTATTGAAGTATATTGCCGAATGTATTTCTTAATAAACGACAATTTGACTATTATACATCGGTTTAAGAAAGCATCCATTACGATTTTCCGTCAACGGAAATCCGGTTGATTGAAATACGTTTTTGGGCGAACCCACCCATGAAATTGCTTTGAAAAGATATATTTACTTTTTATTGTGGCGAAGATTAAATTATCCGAAAAGTCACATTTTATATACGAACTTGTTTTCAAATTAAAATCCTGGTATTTAACAAATTATTTATATAATATTATAATTTGTATTGAGTAATGAGCAACTGTGATAATTACCGGCTATACATATTTAACGATAGTGTGATTTTCTAATACTGTTATAACATCCTTTCAACAGTATGAATTGATCCATTTGTTGCGTGAATTTAAAACCGTTTATTAAAATAAACTATAAAGGTGAACAAAAGTTTTATAATACGGATAATTGAATAATTATATGTTTAGAGTATTCCAGTACACAACCTCTTAAAAATACAATATTATAATAAAAACACGAATATCAATTTAAAAAAAAGATTATTGAATGTAAACCATTGAGATTACGTGCGGTTTAACTTAATAATAATTTGCTGTCATAAATGTAAGTCAAGATAATCCGTGCTAATAGAAACTATAATGGGTTATTAAATCCCTTAGGTTATTTATGCAGTGTAATATTGAATAGACATGATTTAGGGCCCGTTTTACAATCATAGTTTAAACCTCGGTTACGCTTGAACCACTGATTTTACCGGCCGAATTCGGTGGTTTAACCGGAGTTCAACTATTGTAATACGGGCCCTAAGACATGGCGACGGGTATATACGAATATTTAGGTGTCTATACTAACCCTCAAGTTTTCGAGCACGTCCTCAATCAATGTAAAGTGTTAACTTGTAACTATAAGTAGGCATCGATTTCTGGTAATGTGATAGTGTGATTTATCCCAATAAGTTGATTTCATATAATATTACGATACGGTTTGTTGTGATATATTATTTTATGCTAGGAGACGTAAGAAACTTATTATTTCAAAAGCTATTAAAGTTTCTGAAAATATTTTTTTTTGCACAATTTTAAGTAATTTCGTTTACTTTATCAATATTTATAATTTTTTTTTTCTGTCGATGTAAATTTTTTCGTTGGGTAAAAAAGCTTTAAAATTTAATACAAGACCCTCCCACATTGTTACAATATCAGTTTAAAAATATTGAAAATACATAATTATGATTTTTTTAGTTTTTTTTTTAAAAGCATTTAAATTCCAAATTTTTACAAAATGTATTATATTGAAAATTTACAAATTATTTTGTAGTTAAAAATGTATACAACATTCAATTCATAATAGCTAAGGATTGGAGATTTAAAACAAGGATCCTCGTGAGCAGTTCATTCTGTAACCAAAAAATCTAAAAAAATATATAAACACAGTTTTTTCTATTTTAAGTTTTAAGTTATAAATAATATGAACTACTTGTCCAAAATTTAATTTTTATAGATTGAAATACTCTAAAGTCTAAATAATAGTTTGCTTTGGATATAAAATAAAAAATAAATTGTGATGTTGTAATCCCTGCTTAAAAAAGGTAGATAATGTTTATAAATATTTTTTTGTTCTGTTTTTGTGTTTAATTTCAATAAATAAATTAAAAAAAACGAAATGAATAAAAAACTTGAAAGATATGGTGTTTTAATGACTTACAATTATGCAAAATAAATATTTATTAAAATAATGAGTGTATACGTTAAAGGATCACCCCGTTACCTCGTATGTCTTGTAAGTTGTAACAGATACTCATTCAAGTATTTAAGTTAGTATTTTAATTTTTAATAATTACTTAGTAAAAAAAGATACAAATTTCTAATTTCAAGAGCTCATTTTTTCTAAAACCTGGTAATATATCACCTTAATATGAGGGACCTGGATTAAATTTTTAAGCTTTTCAACAGATCAAACATTTACTATCAAAAAAAAAAAAACTGAAAAGAGTCGAAAATCTCAATGTATATATTAAATAGCACAAAAATATTCAGAATATTTTCAAAATTACACCACGTATAGGAAATGTTAATATAAGCATTTGAAGAAAATTTCAAGTATTTACGGTTAATTATTTTTAAATTACAACAAAATAAGGAAATTGATTTTGTTGAAAACTTTGAACAAAAAAATACCATTATCACCTAATTTTTTTTTTTTTGCTTTATAAATTAACTGAATCAATTTTTTTTTTCATGTTGACGTTTATTTATTGATTGTGTAGAACTATTTAAACGGCGGTACGCCCGTACATGTTTTCGCCTAAAATCGACCTTTTGGTTTTTGCCCAAATGACATTTTATTTGTGTTTTTTTTTAATCGAAAATGTGTCTATATAGGTACCTATACCTCATATTTAATAAACGTAAGTTTACAAGTTTAAAACATCTTAAAAAAAATAACATAATAATAAAATTCAAATTATTCTTCAAAGTTGTGGAAGATATAGATTAGTGTAAAACATACTAGTCAATGTAAATAATATATATAAAAACTTAGAAAAGCGGTTGTAAATGGTATATATAAGACGTGTAAGACATATTTAAAAAAATACCATAATAATAAAAATCAACTTATTCGTCAAAGTTATGGCACATAGATTTTATAAATTCGTATCGTGTGAGCCGACCAGATTTGTATTTCGTAATTTTTGATTGATTAATTTCTTGTCGCTTGTATTATTCTTTCGAAATTTTCAAAAAGTGTGCACTATTAATTTTAACATAAATGTCGACTTGAACTTGGAGAATAATATTCAACCATGGTATAATAGACGGTAATTTTGTATTGACATTTTTATTAAAGTGCGAGTGAAATGATTCGCATGTATTTGAAGTTAACCTAAGACTTGAAGAGTTACATGCCCAAAGCTTTGGAGGAAAAGTACTGTCTTCTGAAATATAATGTTCCGTATGTTCAGCTCAATATTATCGATTATAATTTATCTTTATCGGCGAGATTATATTGTGTATATTTAATTTAAAATATGTAGTATCCTTCACTTTTAAGAGGAATGCATTTTGTTGTTATTTTTTATATTAGTAGACAGTGGTAACCAAAATGTTTTTTCGTTTACTATGAATAATATTTCTTTGGGTGGAAACCAAATCACTCTTTTTTCTGTTTGGGTAAAAAATGTCATTTTGGCGAAAACCAAAAGTTTGATTTTAAGCGAAAACCGATCCACCCATTTACACCATAACACTTTGTGTAATTATAAATTACCTACTCATTTGTTTTAATTGTTAAGGTGTTTGAAGTTTTGATTGGTTATAAGTCACACGGAAAAGAATATGATTTTTACGACTATTCATGAGTATAGTTTCATTAGATACAATATAGACATATGTGGTGGTTCAGAAAATATACTGTACTTAACAATTATTTAAAAAAAAATACTTAGGCACTATTTCATATTAATGTGTATTAAATTACCATTATAATTTTTAATTCCTTATACATCAACTACAGTCTACAGTTGACATTTGCAACCTATTGATTTATTACGTGATTAAGCGATTGACTTGACTATAGAAAATAAGTATACTAAAAAGAAAAAGTATTTAGAAACTAGTACATTATTTTGATTTTAAATACAGACACTTTAAAAAAAGTATTTAAAATACTTTGTCCATTTACTCTTTCAAGCAATAACGGTTCCCCACCATGTGGCGATAACACAAGAAAACAATTTACCTTTTCAAAAGCATAAAATACATAAAGTACATTTGAGTACTTCAAAAGTATTTGAATACTTTTACTCAAGTATCTACATACACTTTATACGACTGATATTCGATTGAGTGTTGTTATATTAATATATAATATCATATTAGTATTATTATTATAATTTAACAGTGTTCATAAAGTTGTTTACGTATTATTGGAAAGTGAGAGGAAACGAGCACATATCTTTTTCACTTCATTCTTCCTTTTCTCACTCTCTTTGTACCTACTATACTCGTTATATACCTCCGTGCCATATGAGTATAATATATTATGTTCTCTCTCATTGATAATACATACTATATAGGTACTTTAAATTATATTATATCATTTTCCTCACAGCTTTGGAATAATACAAAATCAGCTGAGCTAAATAATTTATACATCACGTCGAGGTGGGCTTGCAAGTCCTGGCCGTCCACCGCAGCCGTTTGATTTTCCGTCTTGTTCCTCCTCGCACCCTTTCCCTTCATACACAAATTGCATTACCTTCTTTGTACTTGGTTTTGTGTAGCTCATGAGCTCTATCTGGTTCTGTTTTGGAAAACACGATCAGATCTAGGTGAGTGTTATTTATTAAGAGGTAGTTGTATGACGTACTGCATATTGTACACAATGATTTCTCAAAAAGCCCTGTTTATCGTGGAATCCAAATACGAATATATAATAAACAATGCAAAAGTTCATTGAATTGTTTGCATACTATAACAACATTTCATTCGTTTTTTTTTATCAACCACATATTTTCATAAACTTTTCCACATAATTTTAAACGTAGCTATACTTCTGTCTTATACGTGTAATTTTTAAAAGTATTGACGTTTAGTCCATTATAAAATCACTTTTCTTTAAAAATACACTTACTTATTAGGTAAACGATAGGACAATAATTTTTATTCGAGAACATTATGACTATAATATATGAATACACTTGATATTCATCAAGATACTCTGTCTAGTTTAATAAATATATCGTTGAATATTGACCTTACAATGATAAATATTACTATATTAGTGACTATATGTTTAAGTAATCGTAGACAACTTAATAATCTTATTGTAAACTCAAAATTAATATTATTTTAAATTAACACAAGTTCAAAAATAATGCAAAGTAATGTAATTTTTCTAAGTCCTGCCTACAAACCGACTATTGACGTGTCAAAGTATTTTGGATTCAGTGACAAAATACATCTTAATATTGGTGTGCTTCGGGTTTCCTTATAGGTATAAGATATATACGATCTACCTCTAATCTTGGCCTTTAAAACAACTCATTGCGTCATCTATTTACGGGTTTTAAGGGGACTAGTTCTAATTTTATTGTTCCGATCGTTCTGACATTTTTTTTATGTACGTCACTGATTTCTTTATGTGTTAATTTAGAATAATATAGACACAATATCCTTGAAATTGAGCAAGATCCAAGGTTTGTCATAAAAATGTAATGGTTGCTCTGCGCCTTTTTGTGTCTTTGATTAACATCTATATACCAGCCGAATCCCAAAACTGAAAGTCCTTGGTTTCTAGATGTTGTTTTTATACATAGTGTACCTATAGGTACTAGGATCCGTAACAGTAAGACGATAAGTTTAAAAGTTAATTTATCTCTAGCCTTTATAGTTGTAAAGTCATAAAGACGATTAATATACTTTTGCTTTATAGAGCTACGTGTGAGAGTTTTACTTTGATTTCTTCAACATACTTTTTTTTAATTTTGCTTTTTTGTCAAAAACTGCATAGCTATAATACTAGCCTAAACCATACAACGACCCAGTGGCCAGTGGAGATCCAATGGTGATAGGGGAAATGAGGGCATTGAGCTTAATTTCCTTACTTGCCCTAATACACAGTGTAAACCTATTTTCTACTGAAATGCAGAAGTGGATTCAATGTATGAAATTAAATATAAATAACTTAATAGACATAGACCGCTTTTCCAATAAAAATTAGAGTCGTTTAGAATTTGTTGTGTAAACTATAAAGCATAAATATTGAGAGATATTGTATAGATGTTGTAAATTATTTGTACTATGCCCCCCCCCCCTTCCATCCAAAATTCAGCACTCACACTGGATCCGCCACTGTGACATGACTTAAAGGCTTATGTCCAATGTCTACTTTATACAACTTTGTAGCTACCTATTGACTATGTAATGAACAAAAAAGGGTTTTAAAAAAAACAATAAAAAAAGTATAATAAAAAGTCGATAATTTACATTAACAGCTATTGATGTACAGTTAGATAAATAGATATAGTTAGCAACTAATAAAAATAAAAAAAGGGTATTTTATTAATTACCTATATACTTAGCCATTTATTTGATATAAGGTTTTTAAGATTTAAATTTAAATGTATTCGGTTATCCTTATGACCTTAGTGGTAAGTAATTGTTGTAGTTCACTGTTAAAGTTTAAATCTTGTATGAGTGAATTGAATTGGAAAATGTATTTATTATTTAGTTGACACGATTTTAAATTTAAATAATTCATCAATAATTACACAAACTGACAAAAATAAATATTGTATTGTTCTTAATAATTTAAAATATCTTATAGGTACAAAAATGGCAAAATATATTTACATGACAAAAAATGAGGTAGTTTTAATTCAACATACAGTAGGTATAATAATACAATTTTAGACACACAAAATTATTAGGTACCTAAATGTATGTTATTACAATTATGCAGTCAATTTGAGTACTTAAATGAACTTCTTTGTCAATTAACATTTTTAATTTGGCTTGAAATGCTCGATTTATTATTTATTTTATTTATTACATTATTTATTAGGACTTCACTATCAGATGTTATGTTAATTAAAATAAAATTTTCTCGTTATAATTGAAATTATAATTTATAATCATGAAAACAACTTTGTAGAATTAATTTGTAGAAAGTTTTGTCATTTCTGTTTATCTGTTTACAAAACAAATATTAGTTTACAGGTACTTTATTATTTTTAAAAAGAATTTTAGTATTTTGTTATTTGTTTTAAGTGATAATCTAAATAAATATATTATGATGATAAATTTCTTTTTTTTCCAGAAATATTAATTATCATTAATTTATATTCTACCTAACTATTTATATTGTATTTTGATAAGTTTTATATTTTATTCTAATTTTTAAATAAAAAAAATCATTATACATTTAAGATATTAGAAGAACCAGGGTAAAAGTTATTCGTCTCGTATTTCTCCCCTCGTTTCAATATAGAATTTTAATGTTTTTTTTTAAATTGAAACTTTGAAAACAATGATAAGTCATTGTACATAAAAACAATACTAAGCGAAAAGTATATTTTTTATGGTACCTATTTTAATTTTTCAACTTCTTATTTCTAATTATCACAACATTATATTAATATGATTAAATATTTATGAAAACGAAAAAAATAGAGTTAAAAAAAAAAATTTATAAATATTTTCAATTAAACATGAAATATGTTTACACATTTTGAATTTATACCTTTGCGTTTGTTTTACAATAAAATATAATTTTATCAAACTGATATTTACAGATTATAATATTTTAATATTGCATCTAAAATTCTCTTACAACAGTGCGTATATAGGTACATAGCCAAATTTTACGCTCAGCAGAACACGTTTAGCACCGTTAGTTTAATAATTAAAGTGAATTGATCACTTATACAATTTAAAGGTAAGATTATAACCAAGGCCATCTCATTAGATTTGTATTATATTTTAATTTTAAAGTGAGTTATAAGTGTGTATTTTAAAACTGTAAATTGTTTGTACGTTTTAAAATACTCATAACTCTTTTTAAAATTAAAATATAAAAAGGCGATGTGATTGCCTAGATAATAATCTTACATTTACATTTTATTAGAGGTCAATTCACTCTAATTTTTAAACTAATGGAGTTACACGTTCTGCTTGCGTACATTTGCTGTGTTACGCACCTGTAAGACACAGACAACAAATTTAATGTCTGTGTAATGTCCTCTTAATCTTTATTTTTTTTCCATCTTTGTTATTGGTAAATATTAAACATATTAATCTTAATTCTCAAATATATTTGTCGTTTTTGAAGTCTATAATTAAATTAATATACAGCATTTTATGTAAACACTGCAAGGCGGTGTGTTATAAAATTAAGATTTATGAAGACCACTCGTATAATTGACTCAAACTAAATTAAAACAACTGAATATTCAAACAAGATATTTATTTTTATTTATTATAATATTATATATTGTATAGGTAGTGCCTATATATTTCAGAGTTTAATTTTTATAATGGAAGTTTATATTTTAAGTGGCAGTTTGCCACTCTGTACTTCAAATAAATTTAAAACGGTTGCCGCCGTGTTGAAACATATATAAGCTTTATATAGTTTTATTATGTTTTTAATAAATTGTAATGTTAGGTACATATAATATTATGGCTTATTCAAGACTGAGATATTTAATAAAATAAAACCATTCGATGCAGTTATGTTGTTTTAAATTTGATTAGATATAGGTGTCTAGCATAGTCCAACATTTTATATAGCAGTCGTAATAATTTGATTAAGTAATTGTTCAAGCTTAAAATACATTTGTTATACAGTTGTAAAGATAAATTAGTTAAAACTGTTTGGTAACACAACAGTATTGTGTTTCACTGAGTTCTTTGATGTGTTATGTACGATATATTATTTATTTTATAACTCTGTTAAAAATTGTACGAACAGCGGGTTATGTACTTTCTTCGGGTTCACGCATTGATTTAGTTGTTACTTGTTTCTATCGTCGTTCTTCTTTACAAACTGCTTAAAGTAATCAATTTTTGCATCACCCTCGTCCGTTGAAATATTTTTATTTTGTAACCGTGCAGCCATGTTCGAATGAATCTTTCAACAATAATGTAAAATCAAAATGAACAACTAAAATACGAAATCGGTAGTGGAACATACATTTTTTTTATTAAAACAGTGTTTTTATAGGCATACCTACTTAATAGAGTATTGTATATAATATTATTTTGAGGATGCGCGTGGTACCTATATAATATTAGTGAAAAGTAATAAATACATGCGAGCTTGAAATCGAAATTAAATTTTTCGATTTTAATTTAAATTTTGTTTATCGATATTAGTTTTATTTTATTACAACACTAATATTATATTATAATGATTTTATTATTTCATATTATTACAAAACAGAGATTTAATTGTTTTGCGACTTATAATTAGATTTTAAACAACATTTTCTTATTTTTTTCGATTTAAAATATCGCTTTTACATCTTTCCGATTTTAATTTTGATTTTTTCCTAAGAGTCATATGCAGGTCATAATATTATATACGAGAAGGATCGCCATTTGTGCTTTCTATACGCCTATACACATTATTACTTGTGTCTGTGAAACGAGTCTAAGAAAATTAAATATTATCTATTATACTTATACCGATAAACAATATTATACATCCATTTGTTGTTGTTGACGTTTCAAATCTTGTTTCATTTCAAAATAATTTTTTTATTACATTTTAAAGCAACTTGTATTTTATGCTTCTCACAATTAAAAAATAATTGTTAATATAAATTATCGATTTTCAATTTTTAAACTTCAAAATGAATTGTGTTTCTGTACTATTATTTTCAAACAATTTTGGCTTTGATATTATCACTCTTGATTTCTTGAATTCTGTCAAAATAAATTCTGAAAACGTAGTATTCAATTCGAAAATTATAATACAACTACTATGACAACAACAACAAGTACAACTATGACACCAACAATTCTAATAACAATAAGGTGAACAAATCATTCATTCAGACCACATATAATATGTATACTACCTACTAAAGATGCATGCATAAGTGCACAGCGAGAGGCCCACCAATTTTTACAAGACCGTACGATTTAAAAGATACGAAGAGCCATCAGACTCCCTGGCGGCTTGTTTTGTCGCATAAATTTCGAATAAATCTTTGTCCGCACTATATACTGTATACTAGCTTTTGTATCCCGCACGCACCACCCCCAACCCCCAAACACACAAATGCTTCTCTCCGATGATCACAGCATCGCCCTGTCTTAAGTGAATGTCAGCCTACCCACCACCGTCTACATCACAACCCCCCATCCGGTCCATCGCAAGCCAATCGCAATTCATCTCTCCAAAGCAGCTCTCGATGATGAACTCCTTTCGACCTTTTTTTTTATTTATATATATCCACTGTATATTGTATATACACTAGTTTTATCCCGAAGTAAAGAAACTGTTTCGGGTGGTTTCTCTTTTTTTTTTTTTACTGGGTGAGTGTTTTTATTTATTTATTAGCTACCCTATATTGTTGTGCTAAATGCAAGTGATTTTTTTGTATTTCACTAAGCTCCCTTTAATTCGCGCAAGTTTCATTGAAGGACAAAAAAAATAAAACAAAAATTGTGACTATCGAATTAACCTTGCGAGTTTATTAATTAATTTATACATAATATGCTATAACTTTACCACACTAAAAGAAGCATTGTTACCTATATATGAGTTTATATTTATTACTACATTTCAATATATTTTGTCGATTAAAATATAAATACCAATACAAATAGCAAACAGGTGTCTGCGTTGAATTATATACAGAAAAATAAAATATTCATTTGTACACACAGAGTTTGTGTACATAGATTAACTTCCTAAAGTTTTCATCATAATAGTATTTATCGTGAAAAAATTTTAAAACATCCCATATTTGTTTTACTCGGTAGTTGGTTGATAATAATATAAGTTATGAACACATCTCAATCGAAGTAATTTTCAAACAGAAATAATTACACACATATTTTCCTTAATCTTCAAGGGCTCATTTACTTTTGTTCATATTAACCCTTTTGAAGTGCATATTAACATATTATTATAATAATTATAATATAGTGCAGGACGTAGGCGTATTCCGAATAGTATAGCAACTATCTGAAAACACGCGTACACTATCTATGCATTTTATTTTTATTTTATTATTTATTTTGATATCAAAAAATATTACTGAGCGTTTGAGCCTCACTGAGTTAAATGTTTAGGTTTACATTTAAATAAAATAAAATAAATATTCATATTAACTATTAAGTATACTCTGAGGGCTGAGCGTTTAATAAGCATGCGTTCTCGAGGGCACGATGAACGTTTATAATTGGTATCCTTTTTTTGAACTTTAGAATAAACTAATTCAACCATCAAATCAAATGTTTTTTTCTCCATTTTGTAAGAGCTTTGAAATCGATCGTCGTCTTCTAGATGTTTAAATGTTGAGAAAGCATCAAGTCCATGACAGTTATTTCGCCAAAGTGGATGAACCCAATAATATTACGCATTCTTTTTTGATTTTTCTTTAAAATATTTAATGAGTTTAGAGTATTCATAATATCATCTTTCTTTTTCGTATTAATATTGAAGTATAAAAATCTTTATAAAGTAAAAACTGTGTGATTTGAAAATATTTCAAATTTTATAAAATTAATATATTACGTCATGAAGTTTTAAGAAATGTATAGTTATTTTAGATTCCGGTGGGTGCGATGATGGTTTTACGTTTTACAATGGGTTTTATTTTTATTTGGATCTGACTTCACGATTTGGATAAGGGTGTTATTTTATCTTTTGGTTAGGTGGAGGGGAGACAATGGACAAAAAACCAATTGTAAATTCGAAAAAAAAATTACGGTTATTTATTAATAGCAGCCATAGCTTGAAGGCTACACGTTTTCTTTTAATGATTGATGATTTATACGATACAAAAAATAAAAAAAATTTAATACCTGATTAGAAGTACTATTTCATCGTTGTGACACGACTACACGATAAACTAGATAATACTATAGACTATTGTGTACCGCAGTATAATATCACTGTGAAATTAAAAAAAATTACTTCAACCTACTGAATTAAGTAGTTATAGTAACTATACATAGATATAGGTACTAAAAAGCTATAATATGTACTAATTAATGTAATTGTAAGTATAATATAATCTAGTATTTAACCTTAGAAATGAATGCTGATCCATCCGTCTCCTTTGTACAAAATTGTTTTTTTTTTTTGTATACAATGATTAACCATTAAATAAAACTAACTTTAACACATCCATTATACTGCAGTGGCCTACTCAATGACGAGGTAGGTACTCTCGAGAAAGTCGAAATCCATTTTAAACAGAGCGAATTGCCGAGTTCCAAGATATTTTTAAATTACAATTCATCTTATCTTTGCTTTTTATTCAGATACGTAGGTAGTTGTATTTAAATATTTAATGCATTTATATTAAGTAGAGGTATATTAGAATAGAATAATAATAGTTTAACTTTAAGACTTTTTTAGTCAATAAACACCTAACAACAAAAAAATATATATTATGTAGGTTCATCCTATATATAATATATATATGTGTGTATATTTATTTAATATCATACTAAAAACAGTTTTTATCAATTTTAGTACTTATTTTGTTTAAGAATAGTTTGAATGTAATTGTATTTTATAAATTATAATTAACTGTTGCATAGTGTCCAAGTAAAAATTATATATTATTATGGATTCAATGAGATTTATGAAATTGCCTTTGTGCATAAAATAGGTTGTTCAAAGTCGATTTCAAAGATCAAAAGCATAATTGGCTGGTATATTTTTGGTATTTCCAGCGCTTAATTATGTTTTTGAAAAATATAATGTATTTTAGGATCTTATTCTTATATAATATGTCCTTAGATATCATATTTATTGATTGGATATGTTTTTAATTGGCAAGAAATTTGCTAAATAGTTAGGCACTTTTATAAAAATAAAACTCCTTTTTAAGTTAGCACACATAATTAGTGTATAGATATTATATTATTATATTATTCATAATACCAAATAAGTACCTAATTTATATTTTTTTTTAAGTAGGTAATGTTTTATTCAATATTATAACTGTTCAGAAGTGTTATTTCTACTCGTTTATTTAGCACTTCTAACTTCTAACTTAAAAATAACTATTTATCTCAATTGTATCCATTTTCCCAGATGCATTTTCATCAATTTATCAATGTTTTTTGAATTGTATAGTTTAAATTTGTTGTTTTTTTTTTTTGCAGTAGCAGCAGCAAGTGATGTTCAGATCATACATGCAATTCAATTTTAATTATTTACCTCAAGAACAAGATAGAATTCTTCAATGAAAATAAAATGGTAAGAAAAAACTAATTTTCAATAAGTAGGTATTTTGTACATAGTAATTTTAAATACATTACAATATTATTAAAAAACCAAAGTAAATTAATTAATTTGAAGGATATAATATGAACGTTGTTATTAGGAATTTGTTTTTATATAAAAGTTCCTTACTTTGAAAAAGCTTTCTTTAAAGAGCTTTGACTTTAAAGTTTACACATTGCTAATAGAGGGCATTATTATACTTATTATCGGTACCGATATTCAGAACAGTCAAAAAGAAAACCACTAAGTACCTACTACAGCCGATACAGGATACAGAGACCAGTATAACTCCGCTCTGGATTGTGGTGTATTTTTGGTATAAATCTACATACAATAATTAGTTTTAACAATTATCAGTAAAATGTTTCTGCAGAGTGGATGTCGGTTTGTTTACCATAATATGATTTTTCACTTATCACCTCTTGGCCAGTACGATTAAGCTCACTTGAAATGAAACAATGAATTAATAATCGTAGACTAGGTTAGGTAAGGAAATTCATAACACATCAATATATCATATACAATGATTTACAAAATATATGAATTGTATTAATAATTAATATATTTGACAACGTTACGTAAACTGAGTGCTCTCAATTGTTTAGTAGTCAAAAAGGACTGTTCTCAACCGTATTTCTACTGTCGGCTTAAATGAAGTTCTTTTATAGGATTATATAAAATTATTTAGTAAGGTGTTTAATTCACATCAAATTCATATATTCAACCATGCCACAGTTTCAGATAGTACCTATCTATCAAAATTAATATACAATTTAATATTTTAATTAATGTTGATTATTAATAATTCAATTAAATGATATTAATGTAGTATCTAGTAAATCATATTTCATTAAAGAAAAAATTTGAAAATTTGATCTATTAAATAACTTTGTAGAATAATGTTGAGTAACATTTTTAGGTATGCTACAATATTCCCAAATTCATTTTCAGCTTTTGACACTTTTATAGAAGTATACTTTATAAAGAAGAAATTATTAAATAATGAGAGAAAAAAAACACTTTTTATGAAAACCTTTTGTTGAAAAATTATGTGTTTTATACTTTTATGTGACCTACAATTTACAATCTTCCAAAAGTACTAATAATAACAACTTCATTAAAAATAAAGGAAATATATAATTGATTGAACAAAAATAAGTATGTAGGTATTACCATTGAAATCAGGAGGTACTATAAGGCCTAAAAAATCCAATAAATAAATTATTCGTAATTATTAAATATATTTAACATAAACTAAAAGTTTCATACTTGTATAAATCTTGTAAAATATCGTGTAATTTTTAAAACGAGTAATAACCCTACAGTTGGTATTAATATGTCGATTTACAGCATAATTAATATTAATTAGGTAAAGCAATACAACTATAGTGCATTCGTGCATATAATTACTATAAATTAACACTTGATAAACATTTTTATTTTTTTAAACAATTTTGTAATAAATTAGGATGCCATACCTACAACAATTTTATGGTTGAAAAAAAATTTCCCAAAAAGGATATATTATTAAAATACGTGCAATTAATATTAACATTTTACCTCTCGTTAAAATATGTATGTTACACATTTAATTTATAACTACAATAATCCCTGTGTGCAAAATATAATCTCTGAGATGTTACATAGTCCTCTCATTAAGTAGTGAGATGTACAAGTTTGGAGCCTAGAGATGTCTCAGAGACTCTTATATGACGCTCAATGTCCAGACACGCGAAGTTACTGCATGCGATGTCGCACAACAATGGTCCATGTGAGGTCTCACACTAACTTCCATAGGCTATCTGGTTGCGATACATGGAACTACTCATTTTCAGCGCATCGACTTCGCATAGAATTCGCAAAATTAATGTTCACGAAAAAATAAAAAGTGACCACCGCTGCCGACGGCAGATGAGTTTTTTTCGTCGAAGGCGGATTTGAACCCTAGACCCCCTAGCTTCCTACACCTACGCCTAACCTACTGGGACACACTACTTAGATATTTCGATTGCCATATTATGGTGTATTTAAAATCAGTCAATAGGCACTCGTTCTGTACTCTGTACATGGTACCTACCTAAACATTAAAATGGAAATGCAATATGCATTAAAATATTTACGTACTTTTTCGCATTGCCGCGATACAACCTTATATATATAAAAAATTGTTTCATTTAATGTTATTCATATTAATTGTTATTTGTTAACTATACAAAGGTAGATAAATAAAATAAAAACAAGTCGTAAACAATTTAATTTGAACTCAAATATAAATATACCTTATATCTATAATCTATATACTTATAATAATACAATATACCTACTTACTATTCAAACACAAATTGAATCTGATACAATAAAATACATTTTGTTAGGTAGGTACTAGGTAGGTAGATAATTTAGTAGTTATATTGTTAATTAAAAAATGCAGGTTTATAAATGTAGGTATAGGTAAAATAGAATAGGTACTTGAAATTTAAAACATTTTGTCATATTTATGTATTAAAATTAATATGAGTAGAGGTATAAATTACATTTGATTATATAGGTACCTATAGCTAACTATAGATATTATTATAAAAAATAAAAATAAACAACAAATTATCTGGGTAATTGATTTAGATAATATTATAATATATTATATGAACATGTTAATATTAAAAAAAATATATATATTATAATATAGTAGTAATAGACAATACCTTTTATAAATTCTATAAAATATATTATGATGAGTGAAGTAATGCCATAGCTATATATTTACAAGTATCTATTGGTGTTACAAAGCATTTATGTTTCAAACTTTTTAAATTGATTATGATTGGTTGAACTTTTGGAATAATTTCATTGATATAAAATATTTTTGTTAAATCTGAGGTTGATGGATAGTCAAACATGGGTGAATAATTAAATTTAATTGCTTCGATTTTAATCTCACCATTAAAATATTTTACTATTTTGGTAACTTCAACTATATCATTATTTTGCAACATAAAATATTTATCTCTAACACTTTTTGAACTTATCACAAATTTTTCTAATGTAACTTGCTCATACAAAGTTTCAGTTAATGAATTATTTAAATTATAATTACATTTTAATTCTCGTTTTAATATTGGATATGCAAGAGGTATAGTTTTAATTTGAACGTTCATTTTTTCTATGATGCGATTATATGCATCTTGAAGAGGAAATCTATCATTTTTACAACTTTTTTTTAAAAACTGTAAATAGTTTTCGTACTTAAATGCACTGAATAAATCTAAATGTCCATGTTTTAGAACAAAATCAGCTACATGTATCAAACCATGAACATTATATCCAACATATCCTTCACCATAATAAGATCCATATTCACGTACAAATCTTTTTAACATGTCTTTAGCCAAACTGTTATGAGTATGACAATTTTCTGAACAAATAAGAAGTCTAATAGCATAGTTTAAAAGCATGAAATGTTTAAATAGAGGTTTTTTCAATCTCCCTTTTAACACAATAGGACCCGTATAAAAAAGGAAAGTGCGAAATTCCGTTGCCTTCCAATGTTCACATTCTTCAAGTGATCTGGGCAAGCGATTAAATTCTGATGGTAAATGACATTTAAGATTAATCAATTCTTCTGAAACAGTATTTGGATCTACTAAACGAACAGATTTGTTACCTTTCACCCAAAATACAATTAGCTTCTTCATTACCCCTAAACAAATATTATGCATATATTCAAGTACAACTGTAGATGTTATATCAATTGGAAATTCTTCTAAGGGGCTTGAGTCTTTGTGATAAAATGAATCCTGTTTATCTCGAAAAGATTGATTTGATCTTAAAGGGGCATTTAAATCTAGGTAGGCCATCCTTTTATTATCAATATATGTTCCTTCAACAATACAGGAGTTACACCCATGATAGGCGTTATGACCTTTTACGTTTAAAATAAATGATTTTGCCGGTGCATCGCACACAACTTGACTAATTTCAAATGTTATTAATTTATTTTTTATACATATTCCATTTGTTAAAATCATTTTCATTTCAGAAGTAAAATATTGTAAAAATTCATGACTAGATGACGGTTTTTTATACTTGCCATGATAAATACCCACCGGTATTACAATACTAAATAATTGAGGAATATTTACAAAGCTTAAAAGAATTGGCCAAAAACTTGATTTTGAACTTGATGTTAGAGGAAATCCATCAATATTAAACCCAAGTTGTATTAATGTATTTTGTTCAATAAAACCAAGATTCGCAGTTAAGATTTTAGTTAACATAAATTCTACCCCAAGGTGTATATATGATCCAGGGTGAATACTTATTATGCTATGTTCATGAGCTTTAGGTGTTTTCAATAATGTCCTGGCATCTTTAGGCAATTTTAATCCTTCTGATCTCAAAATTGACAAAAGTGAATTAACACAGTTATGAGAAACATGATAATCACTTATCCACTGTTGTAATTTTTGTTTTAATGGATTTTCATCAACAGAGTAATTATCATTTAAGTTATTACTAATAATATTATTAGAATCACTAACTTTAGAACTATCTACATTAGAGAAGTTATCAAATGAAACTAGTGATGATGAATTACATGCAATTGGTATTTGTAAGCCCATGTTTGAAAAATCATTTAAATTGTCTGTTGTTGAGTTCATTTCAGGTTCTTGTAACCTGATATAAGTGTTTGTAATTTGATTATCGCATGATAGTTGATTTGATATAATATCACTTTGAATGTAGCGTGAAAAATGCCTTTTTGTAGTAGAATGTATAGCTTTCCTTTTTCGGAACTAAAATTCAAAGATTAATTATAATATAAATAGAGAATACATCTATTAGAATAAAAACAAATAAATACCTAATTAACAGCTATAAATTGTAATAATTCTTTTTATCATTATACCTATTTAGTATTTGGTTAATATTGTAACAAGCCTTGAGGACCTTTGATTCTAAAAATAATTTTACCATTCTTGTCCTATGTATAGGTCATGTCCAATTTCCCTTTTTAATCTGGTTTTAACACCATCATATGTTTTTTTAAACTGATAATAGCCATCTCTGCTTTGGTCAATGATCTTATTCTACCTATTCAATTCTTGTGTCTTGTTTAGTACTTATTTGTATACATGATTAAAGATAGATCTATCTTTAATCGTGTTTTTATATAATATACCTATTTAACTAGATTTGAAGCATATTTTGTTTAGGCAACGAATGGGTTAAAACTTTAAAATAGGTTAAATTCAAATATTTTAACAAACACACTATTAGTATAATATTATTTTAAGTAATTGCAAATCATGTTATATATAACAAAAATATAATTTATAATATAATCACTTCTTCTTTATTATAAACAAACATGTACAAATTGTAACAAAGTAAATTATTGTACAGTCCTTAAAAAAAAATAAAAATTATTAACATCTCTGTTAAAGTATAAAATAAAATAATGTCTTCTTTATAATAATAATTATATATATAAAAAAAAAAATGCAAATTAACTATTTCAAATTTTAGTTTTCCTTTTTTGAAAAAATAAATAAAATAAAATTAATACCTTTTAATGTAATAAATACTTAAATATGTAATGCTTATGAAGATTATTTTTGTTGTTCTCTGGTATATCTTTGAGAGCCATGACGGAACCAATCTTTAGTATGTGCTTCGAAATTAGCTTCAGTCTCAGAAAAAGTACTAATGGCAACATCTAATAATGATACAAAATAGTGAGTTTTGTAAACAATAACATTGACAAAAATAAATATTTGTATATAAATAACCTTTCATGATTTTCATAATTTTCAAATTTTTTAGCGCGTTGTTATCTTTAAAACCTGTCCATGAATATTTTGTGGATAGTTGATTAGTAAATAATCTTTCCAACACCCTTTTAATAAAATTTTTAAGACCTGTGCCCCCGATTTGTAGCAGGAAATTTTTCTATAAAAATAACATAATAAATAAATAATTATTTAATTTACTTAAATATTATTATAATATATAAATACCAATTGAACAGCAGTGTTTTCATCCAGATTTAATTTATTTTCCATGTCCTCCACAGCTTCTACGTTTTTAAATGGAAATATTTTTTCAAAGACATTATTTGCAGTTAAATTTGTTTTTATATTTGGATTAGTTTGAATAAATGAATCTATTTTGCTGTCCTACCGTTTTACATATGCAAGTATAGAAATTACATTTTTAAACACATTTTGCATCATATTGTCATCATACTTATTAATTGACTCTTCTTGATTTTCTGTTTGTATGTCTAAATTATAAATTATTTTACTAATAATTGTAAAGCCTATATTTTGGAAAAATAAAACAACTGTATGTTTTAAATAACAAATATAACACATACTTGACATGGAATGATCCACACTTGGAATGTTAAATTCATTCAAAGTCACAGGCAATTCTTTTTCGACGGTATAACATTCAGTATCATACTGAAAAGTGTCCATAGATGCTAAACATATTTAATACTGATTGTTATCATCAGTAAATTATAAGTAAATTTAATACATACAAGAAATAAAGTTGATGGGCAATAACTGATTGGAAAATTGGTTGTTTTGCAGTTCGATATAGTTTGAAGATCCACTTTGTTGTAAGTCCACTGTGTGGTTTGATTTTAACACTTTTATTGGAGTTGTATGTGTACTACTACAAGCTGTAATGCAAAAATTAGTATATTTAAAAAATAAGTACTAAGTAGATAATATGTAAAATGTACCTATGCATAATTTAACAATTTTGGAAAATTAAAATAATATAACTTACCACTGTCACTATCTTCTACGGTTTGTACAGGATAAGCCTTTTTCTTCTTCTTTTTTTTTCCTGGGCTTTCAGATTCTGACGCAGACAAGAATAATTCTTTTTCTTTTAATTTAGCATCTTCAAATTTGTCTATAGTTTACAAAATAAAAAATTGTTAAACAAAGGAGTACCTATATTAAATATAATTTAACTAATAAATAGAAATAGCACATAGCACATAATAATATTATCTATATGTTATGTTTCTCACTAACTTAATTATATTTTAAAAAGAAATTTGACATGAATTAATAAACATTTAAAAGTTAGAACCTTTTTAGCCAATAAGACACTCATAACATAAATATTAAATTATGACATACGTAAAGACATATGTAAAGACTGGTAGGAAAGTATTAGTTGAAAATATAACAATTTATTTTTGCTTGGTAAGCAAATTACTACTGCTTTGAACATAAAATTGTATAATAAGCATTTCTTCTTCTTATCGTGTCCGAGCTATGATATAGATGCTTTGTTAATTGTTTATCATACTCCTAAAGAATAATCATTTAATGGTTAGCATGCTAACAGCATGCTAATTACTTACTGAAAATTTGTGAAACTATTTTCACTGGGAATGTTGGCCAATCTAGCTCTGGATCACTTGCTTCGGTAATCATTGTGTTTACTATGCCAGATATTGGCCACTTAGATAAGTTAACATTACCGCAGTTTAAAATCCAAGTGAATGGAATCACCGAATATTTATTTTCTTTTGTAAAATATCCTACGACCCACTGCGAAATTACAAAACATGCATTCAACTTATAAATACAAAATTATAAGGGTTAGGTGATCTAATTGGTAGGTACCTACTTAAGTAATTCAATTTGAAAATTATCAATAATCAATTGGTTATTCATATTTCCTGTTAACTTAATACCCAATCTAACTTGAATTTAGTAAAACATTAAAACATAAGGTATATTTCTGATATTTAAGCAATTGTAAGCTTTTAAGTCCGAGAGAAAAAAAAGAAAATGTACAATCATTTCAACCATTCAATTTTGTGTAAGATATATACTAGCTATATGAATACATAAATTATACATCCGTCATCCATAAGTAGGTAATGGCTAATTAGGTACCTACAATTTACTATTAAATTACTATGCTATCTGTATCTGCAAGTAATAACTTAGTTAGGTATAGGTTGCAAGAGTCAAAAAATAAATATGAATAAAACAATGAATGATGATATTATATATATAAATAGTTAGATTTACAAATACTACTATAAATAGGTAGGTATATGATACAATTGTCAATTATTACAATTTAGCTGTTTTTCTAATTTATTGGTAATTTAATATGACGTAAGAAATAATTTAAAATTAGTAGGTATTTTTTCAAATATGTTGAAATTGAAATTAGTAAGTTTTATTTTAGTAAGTAGGTAGTTTACTTATTTTAAAAATAAAATAAATGATCTGGTTATAATTTATATCACCTACCTGTTTAGGCGACATTGTAGGTTCAACACAACAACACTGAACACAATATGGAACAGTAGAACAATTAAAAAAACGCAGCTTTCAATAAACAATTTTATAAGTTATAGTATAATTACTAATAAGTATGAGGATGGCGTTGTCACGTGGTTGCGTTAGCAAAAACAAAGTTGTAGTGGACAATGGACACTGGACAGAAAACGTATAAGTTATAACCGATGCCGAACTGCGATAATAAAAATGATAACTGATGATAAGTGTCTTTGAACTAGCTGGATATCCCGACGATAACTATTTCGTTATGTTTTTATAATTTCTATTTATAGATAACATTTTCATACATATCTTCGATATCTCAGAGACCTCGCATTGTAACAATTTAAAATCATAATGTTGTTACATCTATAAGTAATCGCATAGTACACCTATCCCAGTAATAGCATGGTTACAATTTCTATGTAATATAACAAATGACAGTCGCATAGAACTCTATTTGTGACATCGCTAAGTTAAAACTATACAACTGTTATTTTAATATAGTCTCTTAAACATATCGTAGAAGTATTTTTGTGATATCACATTTGAGACTACTAAAATACAATCGCATAGAAGTCAAAATCACATTATTGCACACAGGGATAGGTACTATATGTAGTATAATAATAAATTGTAGTAGGCAGTACGTACTACAATGTAGTTCTATTACATAAAATATTAATAATCATATTATGTTTGTACTTACGTACAGGGGTGGCTCCAGAGGGGGCCCCAGGGGCCGCGGTCCAACCAAGCTGTATTTCTAAACAATTTTATACTGTTAAAAACAAAATTACAAAAAATGGGCAGAAAATTATGACTTGAGCCACCACTAACCATGTCTCTGGAGCCGCCCCTGCCTAGGTACTAAAATTATTTTTTAAACATTGAAGTCAGTTTAACTTAATTAATTGTATCTAGGTATGTATTTTGATATAAGTTACATTGAATATTGTTAATATTATGCATTCTGATGTTGTAAGTCCATGTTTTAACTGTCATTCTATTTTATTTAGTTTAATAAGTCGATGGATTGAGTTTGGATTAAAACTGAAACTATTTTGAAACAAGTATGGATTACCTAAAAAAATATTTTATAATTCTAAAAACCATCGCGTAAGATATAATAAATAAATAATAATAAAAATAAATGTTTTATCACATTAATAACTATAATATATACGTATTATAGTAGAATAACTAGAATATAATATTGTTTTATTCATACGTTTGCAAAAAATGGCCGATTGATGGTTACATCTGGCGATGCTTTTAACTTTAATCGATTAGCATTGTTCATTTTCATTGACATTAACAAGAGTTGTTTAAACTTTATGTCCATCCCAGTCCAATTACAGCTGTATAATCCAAAGTTCACATCTTCTTTCTACCAAAAACAAATACCGTAATAATAACAGACCATTTACAATGTCGTTTTATTTGAACACTCGCTTACTTTGTTGTCAATAAGTTCAAATAAATAACAAAAGATAAACACTTCTATTGTGACATTTGATACCGTCATTACTATTTTCATTATTTCAGCAATAATGAACGATTCTTTTGAATTAAATATCTGTAGTATACACATAAATTCCTAGATAATGCTCAGACAATATTTTCTAATTTTCACAAATTGCTAATATTCCATGTAAAAAGTTTTCATTAAATACATCTATCTATATTAATTGTTTATATTACCGTTACGATGACATATGCATACATAATTAATGAGCACGAATAAGCAAACACATGAATGAGAGTAATGGGTCGCACGACAGCATAAAATGATTTCATTTTTCTAAAAAGTAACAATACCGAAGTATTTACCAACACAAATAAGTCTTAACTGCAGTTACACGTAAACAATTGTTTATAACCATTTTAATTTTAAAGTAAGTACCTATTGGTACCTTTTAGTACTTATAGGTACATTATTTATTATGAATAAAGAATAATTCAATATCTGCCATATATAATATATACTTATATATTATAAAATAATATAATTTATTATACCTGTGTTTAGATAGAAGGTTAAGTATATTTTTGATTTGCAGAATATCTTATATTAGAATTAAAAACAAATTAAAATATACCTATACTGAAAAAGGGTACTTACAAATAAACATTTTGATGGTCGATTATAATTGATTTGAAATCTTTATAAATGTCTAATATAAAAAAAATCACAACCAATAATAATATTAAGTTTATAAATAATAATTGCCTCATACCTTTCGGGGATCCCTGTTTATTGTATCCAAATGTCGCGAATGCTTTGGTGACCGATTGATATTGTGCCGAAATAATCCAACAAAATGACATAAGATAAGCGTCTATTAAAACTGAGCCATAAACGATACAAAAACCTACAGCCACTTCCATCAAATAAAACACAAAGTAGTAACTGTTATAGGTATTCACGGTCACTGGAAACTTTATATTTATAATATTTTTATGTCGATGAACAGTGTTGGGTTCAGTGTATTCTTCATTAGATATGAAAGGTCCCATCACCCATAATATTAGTCCTACTAGAAAAGAACGAGCTATCCATATCGTGATCGTAGTTGATTTTTTACAACGTTTCACAAAGTTTTCGGTGATCAATTTACTATGTCGAGAACATCTCAAAAAGTCTGTACGTGTGAGGTCGAAGAGATCCCAAATTATTTTAGAATTCGAAATGAGTGTATACATTTTCAACGACGATAGTGAACAATTTGTTAGGATGATAATTAATTCGAAGGAATTCGATTTACCAGGGTTGGTATCGGTATCTCCCATCTCAATAAAGAAACCCATCACCCCAAAAATCGTAATAAATTGAACAATCAAGAGGAATATTTTCAGAATAGTTCTGTAAAGATGGTATCCGTATATATGCGGTCCCTTCGGGTCTAACAGTTGATAATAGCCTAGCTGCTTGTACGTCGATAAGTTAAGAGCCACTGGTCCACCGTTGAACAAATTCTCCGAATTCATATTTACTGTACTTTTGATGAAATCGCAACTAAACATACCAATACCAGAATTAAGTTTAATGAGAAAAATATATTGTTAGCTACTTTAATCATATTTTTTTAAAATAAAATATTATACTTATTAGTTATATTATGTACTTACTATTTATTATTATATTATGACAAAATTCTTTAGATTTTTGTTTTGGATCTTCTTCATAAAAATCCTATGTAAATAAAATGCATAATTATTACTATAATATATCCTTATTTTAATATAAATGCAATTTATATCTATTACTTATAACATCTTATACTTGCTTCAAATTTAAGTATAAATATCAAAATGTCTAATAATATATAATATATATAAGGATGAGCTAATGTCTAATGAACACTGATAACGCGGTTATTTATGGTTATTCGTGTACGATACTGCAGTACAAATTAAGTTAGTTAAGTCTGCAATACATGAATACAATAAATAATGATGAAATATGAAGTTTTACATAGGTACACTAAAAAAAATTAATCATATGGTTTCTACACATTTTCCCTGAGCTTTAAATTTTTCTCTACTAAAAGAAGTATAAAATCCAAAATTTTGATCTTGAGTGTGAACACACTTTTCAATTATTACATTTTTATCGAATACCTAGCTATTTGATAATTTTGAAATTCCTAATGGCCCTTAGGCAGTTCCTGGTATAACTTTTTTTAGTCACATTTTTTGACCAATAAAAATAATAAATATAAATAATTCAATTTAACTTGCGGAATAAAATCCCAAGAACGAAAAAAAGGTTCTACAAAAACTGTAGAACCAATATTACTTATATTAAGTCTATAACAATCAACATACGTACAGTCATGTATTTTTAATCATAAATAATTGTTATATTTTAATAAGAAAACTAAAATAATACTTTTCGTGTTCCTATATTATAAGTTAATTTTGGTAGCTATCTATAAACTTTTGTATCTATAAATAATCTAAATATTTACTCACTTCTCTGACACACAACTCTTATCAACCGATTGATGTCTGCTTATGAGCTCCATAATATATGGAAAATTACGAATGAACTACAAACACGAAACAAATACGGTATAATTAAGAGTTGTGTCCTTTTACAATTTTAAAGCAGGTAGGTATGTTATTAAACAAAAGTATAGGTATGGGTAAATAATACTCCTAAAATAGAAGGCTACTGCCAAAAACCTATTCTTATTAACCTTTAGCTAACCCAATTAATCCAAATCCACGAGTCAATAAATAAATAGCAATCATTTTCAAACAAAATTAACAGTAATTAAAATCCTAACTGTAAATTATTTCAATATAATATTCTCTAATTCTTAAAGGAAAATAACTTTTAATTTGTCTTAAATAATATACTTTAAAATAATGTATATACCAACCTACTATAGTACTATATATTATTCAAATTGTTCCATGTACCTGCTATACCTACCTGATTGAATTTCATAGTTACCTACCTTTTGTTGTAGATCAATATAAAATTATTAAACTTTGTGAAAGCTATTTCGATTAATATTGTTTACATGCACCTTTTTATTACCATTCATATATAATTAAATTTTAGAGTGGGTTTAATGATCGAATAATTATTGCAGCAGGTTAATGTGTTGAATCTACTACCGAACAATATAACCGACCAATTATATAGAGTTTATATTAATAAATCAAAGTACAGTAAATTAATTTATATGACATTTAAATTATTCAGTTTTCACAATTAATATTATATATTTATTGTCAGTAATCTACTACCATTAGCTATTATAGTTGATTAGGTATCGTTCAAAACAACTTTGTTTCATAACATAAGACAAGCTTAATGTGCCGTAAATATAATTTGGATTGTTTAAATCTAAACAACTTGTATTTGTTTAACTGTAATTCAAAGTTAATGTGGGGACTACAAAAATAAAAACATAGTCACAGAATTTAATTTAAAAAAAATATTTCATCATTCTTGAATGCAAATAATTAAGAGGACGTTACACAGATATTTGTTATCTTTATCTTACAACTGCGTACATAGCAAATGCAAGCTCAGCAGATCAAGTTTAACTCCATTAGGTAGTTTAAAAATTAGAGTGAATCGACTTATTATGAAACTTAATGGTTACAAAATTATCAATGTTTGTATGTATGTTTATCACGATAATTAATTTTTTTAGCGAGTTATGCGTATATAATATAGCGTAAATTAAAAATGCTCGTAACTCACTTAAAAACTGAGTCATCGTAAAAAACCCACATACAAACACAGATAATATTGTTACCATCAAGTTTCAAGTCGATTCACTCTAATTTTTAAACTAATGGAGTTCAACGTGATCTGCTGAGCGTAAACTTTCTATGTTACGCACTTGTAAGATGGAAACAACAAATATCCGTGTAGCATCCTCTTAACTTCGTCAGTAACTTAATATGAAGATAGGCACTCATGGAACTTTAGTTGTTGAAATGTTAATATATGTCTATCTTATTCAATTATGAAATATATTTTTCACGTTAACAAAATAGTAGTTTAATGCTGTAGGAGAAAGTATAAAGCTTACAGAAACATTGGGCACCAGCCACCTGTTGTAGGTAGTGATGATCAAAACAAGACCAAGACCAAGACTTTCAAAATCTTGGTCTTGGTCTTGGTCTTGCGCAAGACTCTTGGAAGACTCTTGCTATTTTCACAAAATAAGTAAAAAAAAAAAAACACTAAATACCTGTTATAGCTGTGTTATTACTAATTACTAATTATTGACCTATATAATGTTAATAAAAATTAAATTGTTGTTTTCTTTAATGTTTACTTTAAAAAATGATAATATTAAAAAAAAAACTGTTTGGTTTGTTCCAAATATTAAATTGCTTAATAATTATATTTGTTATAATGATAATATTTATTATTTATAATTAAACTTTTCTTCTTTTTATATTCACCAGTGTCCAGTTAATGTAATCAATGTATCAATTAATACATGTTTAAGTTTCTTATTGGCAATAGACCATCATGTCAACTTTGGGAAAGTAAAATCATTTTTTAGTAATTGCTAATTAGTATGAAACATGTTATTTTGTAATATTAATTCCAATTATTTCTAATCTTTTTTTCAATAATTCGCCATTTCCTTGAATACTGATCAAATTTTAGCAATAGGTAAAAATAATTTATTATTATTTTCATTATAGTTTATTAGTTAATGAAATCTAGATAAACTAATGGGTTTTCGGGGAAAAAAAAAATTTTGCGAGACTGCAAGAGTCTTGCAGGGATGGTCTTGTTTTGGTCTTAATCTTGCAAGTCTATTCTTGGTCTTGGTCTTGCAGCAAGATTCTTGCGAGACCGCAAGACCAAGACCAATTTTGATCATCACTAGTTGTAGGAGGTACGCCTATACAGAGTGTAACAGAAAGACCTGACATATTAATTAACTTTTTTTCTAATCAATATCTTTTAATTGTTTTGTTTTTTATCATTTACAGATGCTTGAGGTGAAATATTTTTTTATTTTTTGATACTGAAAATAAATAATTTAAATCTAGTAATTTTGTGTTTGAAAAATTCAAAATAGCCAATTTGTAAATCTGGTTTTTAGAAAATGTTTGATTGTAAAAAGGTTTAATTTTTGAAATACATTATTTTTGTTAAGTAAAGTTTATCCAGCCGTAAAAAAAAATTTAGTTTAATTTTAAAGTTATTACTTTTCTAATTAACAAGTTTTACTTCAAAAAGTTTTGACATTTTAAAATAAACCACTTGGCTTAGTCAAAAGCTTTTCTAAAACTAAATTTATAAATTTTTCAAAACAAATTTTTTCTTTTTTATTTTCAGCATTAAAATATTTAGTAGATGTATAGAACAAAAGATATATAATTTGTCAGGTCTTTCTGTTACATTCTACATGGCCATATACAGGGTGTCCCACCGAGATCTGACAAATGCCATAACTTTTGCTATATACAAAATATATGATATGATATGTATATAATTTATGAGTAACCTTTAAGTACTGCGTATAAACTAAAAGTCGACCAAAAATTATCGTGAATGATGGTTATCTCATAATATTTTTTACTGCCGTGATATTATGCAGGCTTGGAGCATGCCACGATATATCTTGCACGTCATGCTGTTATGTCAATTCGATTGGCTCTTTATTGAAATAGAGGGATGTTTTGATAAAACAGGCATTTTTGTATAGATTTATTTTTTCATCAGTGCGTTTAACCGCAGTCGTTGAAAACAAGGATGTGATGTCGGTCGGACGCGTGTGTACAGAGTATGACCGAGTTCTACTCTTGGGAATTGATGTCAGGACGAACGATTGCAATGTATGGCTTGCCCTGATTCGATTTCTGCTTCGCCACTATATAGGGTTGTAGTGATAAATCGATTATTTATATTTAAAATTAAATTCGTTATGATTATTATTCAGGTAGGTGTAGATTAGATGATACTATTAAATCAACAATTCATCTTCAATCGTAAAATATACATAGAAGTCTTTTCGTCGGTTATACAAATGTTTTTCACCTATTCAAGCACCATATTATAATAATACCTACCCTACATTCGTGGTGTGAATAGTATCTATTGTAAAATATTATGCTAATTTTATGTCTTCGAAATATTTTACATTGACATTATATAAAACTGAGTATTATAGGAACTGAAACCTTAACACTTTAACAAATTTCAAATATTTAAAATACAAAATTAAAGTTTTTATAAGTAAATTAAATAATTATGTGGGTACAATATTACTATAATATACATATAGGTACCAGTCAGCATTTTTATATCTGCTAAAGAATGTGAATTATAAGAGGATCGATGAATGATGAATTGGTTTTACAGTGATTTGTGATAGTGGTTTCTCTTAGTAAATTGGATTTAATTGGTATTTATTGTATATATTATTCACTTCTTTTATGTTGAGTCAAAAGTAAAGAAATTCACTGTATTTTTAAAAATAATTGGGATTTGCTAAATGGTCTGTCCACATTGAGAATCATTTTTTCGTATGCAATGATTAATCAGTAAATTAAAATTTAATACATCTTTCCCAGTGACATAGTATGCAATGACAAAGTTACACTTGAAACTTACTGTTTATACAGCAGAACTGCTTCCCTTGGGTTTTTAGATTGAAATCAAACCAAAAGTGGCGGTATTTTTCAATGAATGGTGATTAATTGTATAGGTAATAACTAATACGTTTATTTATTAGGTATATTTAGCTACTAATTGTATTTTAGTAAATGTTTGGCATAAAAAGTAAATTAAATGAAAAAAAAATAATTGAATTTCAAGTAGGTAACTCTAACGTTTTAACAATTGATAATATATAATTAATAGATTAAATTCAAAGCAAATTGTAAGATTGTATATTCAAATTACTAATATTAACTATGAATTTAATTTAAATATAAACTGTATGGTAATATATATTTTTTGTAAAAATTAAAAAAGACACTTATTATTATTATTATTATTATTAATATTTTATGATTGTTAAAATATTTAATTTTAAAATCACATAAATTATCACATGTTAGTATTTTACAAAGATTGTTTTACCTAGGTAATTAAATTTAAAAACGTTTTAATAAGTTTAAATATAAAATCCTGTAGGGGTTACTTGTTAGTATAAACATTAAACGACATCTTTTATTTAAAGTTTATACAATTTAAACAAAAAGGGAATAGAAAAAAAAACATTTTCATTTTATTTAACTATTCGCAATGTAATCCAATCTAACTCTAATTTGTATTTAAATTTTGTTAACGTTGTTATAGTGTGTTTAACGAATATAGGTGACTTAAAGCAGGGCTTTAAACCGATATTTGATACCGATTTTGAATACTGGTCAAAACCGTTAAAAACCGAAATCTATTTCGAAACCGAAAACAAAATCGAAAAAAAATAATACCGGTATTCAAAACCGACATCGAAAACTGAAAAATTCAACACCGGTATTCAAAACCAAAAGCGAAATCAGAAAAAAATAAATACCGATATCCCAAATCGAAATCAAAATCGGAAAAAATATTTACGGTTTCAAGCTCTGACTTAAAGTCTAAAACTATCAGTGAAATGTTTTGTTAACTGGATTTTAAAAACTCCCCTTCCAAAAAATAAATAAATATCTCAAGTATAATACTTACATATTTATTCTAGAATACTACTTATAACAAATAATTTTTTTTTATTGAGTAAATTCCAACTACAAAAATAATACACAAAAACAAAATTCTCATTAAAACTAATGAGGGTTCAAATAACTTACACAATTTCTAATGCAAAATTGAAGTTACATTGAAAGTAATAACATTTCACAACAACTATTGTAAATTAAATTAATACAATATTATAATATACAATTTAAATCTAAACAAATAACAATAGTATTAGTCGAAATTATAATAATATATTATAAATTGCTTGCTTACCATTTATTTACTGTGGTATCAATAACAAGTTGCTTGAAACTATTGGGATTATAAAAGTCTTGAGGATTGATTTTAAATTTAATACAGGAGTTTATAAATATATAATATTTTCCCGACTGAACAAAAGTTATTCTTAACTTAGGAATAATATTTATATTGACTTTTTTTTTTTGAAATCTTGTATTATTACTATGAGTATATCCCGACGAAATAGTATTTTTTTATGCTTAAATAACTGTGTACAAACAAATAATAAGTGAAGGGAGAAGAAAGATGTTAAGTAAGATGAAATATTTTGAATTTTTTTATATAATAAAAAAGTCGGTTTAGCTGTATGATTATATTGAAAGTGTATTTCTGTTTGTCAATTACAATTTATTATTATTATTTATTACGCTATAATGCAACACTACAACTAATTTTTAAGTTCCTTGGAAATTAAATATCCTCTTAACTAGTCGTTAATATTTTAATGATTTTTAGTATTTACTTATGTATGTGTTTTAATATACCTTTTTTTCAGACTGCAAAAGAGTGTTTTGGGTTCAACACAATCATGATAAAGCCTAAGTCCAAGCACACCATTAGACATATCTTAGAATTGCCATCCAGTTTGCCACCATCTAAACGTCCCGCTGCTAAACCTCCAGATGCACCCTGGACGAAGCGAAGAAAACTAATACTGCCTCCAGTTAACAAACAGGTAGGTGACCAACAAAATGTATTTGTATTGTATTATATGCTGCCATCTAGCGTTTAAGTCAAAATATTATTGTAACAGAGTGCCATCTATTGGGGGAAAATGTTTGGCGGAAAACAAATATATTGATTTTTTTCACAATAAAACTTGTGGCGTTATCTATGCACAGTGAAAAAGTTTTACGTTTTGCAGTATTTTCCAACTAGAGAGCAGCACACTATTGGTTTGTAAGTAATATTAACTGTGAGGTATATTAATAGGTATATATTTTCATTATGGCCCAACGCCCCAACTGTCTAAGGTTGAAAAATAAAAGGTTAAAGGACTAAAGGAGTTACACCAATAGGTAGTGGTACAAATTTGTAGTATCGTTTTATTGGTCATGGTATAAAATATAAATATTAAATTTGTTGTATGACTCGGATGGGTAAGTACTTTAGGTAATTATTGATATAAGTAAAACATTTGCGAATACTGGTTCGAAAACGGCAATTTGGTACTTTTAATATAATATTCAGTATGCACCTACAATATAGATTATAGGTAAAAAAATTTGAAAATTAAAAACTAATTTAAAATGTACAACTCAATACATTCAAACTGATTTTTCATTTTAAGTAATTCAACCACAATTTCATGTGTTCATTTTTCCAATATTCCCAAATTAGAAGCAATGATAGCGTATGGGAAATTTAATTAGCTTCCTAAGATAACCGCAGCGATAAAATCCAACTATTAAAACCAAAAAATGTAAAGTTATATTTTGAAATTGCTACTATAAATGCTTTTAAAAAGGAATTTAGTGATATAAAAATTATTGGTTGCTGTTTTAACCTGCGCATTTTGTTAGGAGACACATCAAAATTATTGTCTATAAAAACAGTAAAAAAAAAATATTCTAATTTCGGTTTTAAAGTAATAAAATTAAACGCCTTAACAATTTTCCCGGTTGACAATATACTCCATTTTCCTAAGAACTGGAATCTTATGTATCGCGAATCATGATTACTTAACTATTTTGAAAATACTTGGGTTAGTGAGATCCATAGAAATGGTAATAAAATAATAAAAAAGATATTGCCTACAATAATTATTAAGGAATATATTTGTTTTTATGCATTTAGAAAAAAAAAAGGCTTAAATAAAAACATCTGAATCATCTGAATTGGAATCTATATTATTGCTTTTTTAAATTATCCATATTTTTTCTACATTATATTTTTGTTATTTTTGCTAAACCCTGTTTGCTAAATATATGGAACAAATAAAAAATATTCACTGATAAAATATTACAAATACCTATTAAAAAAAAAGTTGAAAATATGCGAAATATGTGAAATAAAATAAACTAGGTAGTGTTATTTTATTTTTTCAACAAGAACAATTTAAATCACGCAAATTTCAATCAGATTTAAGATAGTTTATTCTCATAACTATAATAATATTATTATGTATAGAAAAATCTATAGGAATTTTTTTCTCGTGTTTATATAATTTGTTTTATGTGAACAGCTGTAAAAGTCTTGAGACGGAGTGATTTTTCTAATAATTTTTAAACTTTCTGTGTTTGCATTCATTTTGTGAATTCACCCGGAGCGTTTATTTTATTTTTTCGCCCTACCGGAATTGGACGGATCTGTCGCGGGATTCCGCGCCCCAATACGCGTCTTTCAAATGGGCACGGCGCGAAGCCGACCGTGAAATTTATGGCGTTGTCCGGGAAATAAGTCTGCTCGTAGAAAAACAGGTTAAATGTTTTGTAATCTCTATAAAAATCGGATTTATCTAACCGGCTGTAGTGTTCTGGAGGACAATGAGATGGGAAAACAGGAAACCAGAACAAAATAAAAAAAAAAGGAACGTAACAAATGACAAAGGCCAAGCATATCAATAAAACCCAACTGCAATACAGACCAATAGAGAAGGGAGTTTTTTTTTATATCATTGTGTCGCCTACGGAGTCAATAATTTATCAGATTCTATACGCTCAAATTGATATTCATTGACGTAGTTTTGAAAATAAACATAATATACACACAAACTTATTATTTACACGAAAAACAAATAGGTAGGTACATGATTTGTATCAATAATTATTATTATTTTAACACCTAATACGCATAATACTACGACATTAAAACATGTAATTATTATGCATCCTTATTACTGTTATAACAATTTCAAAGTTTATTACAATGCTATAAAATAAACGTTTTTTAGGAAAGTACCTGTATAATTCTAATGCACCTCTAATGCGTTAATGTGCATCATATTATAGTAATATATAATATAGTTCATTTAAATTGGTGTAGAAACCTTTAGTCTTTACCCACTGAAAACATATTATACAGTAAAATCTTTCGTCTAACGGACACCTCTAAATAGTGGAAACCTCTGAATTAACTAAACACTTTCTACAAACTGACACCTCCGAATAGTGGATACAATTTCAGCGACCGAGAGTATCCGGTTTTTAGAAATTCCTCTGTTTTTCATTCTTATTTATAAAAAAATTATGTCCTAGACAATAATAATAGGTAATATACAGGGTGTAACAGAAAGAACTGATTTTTTTTTTATATAGGTATATAATGTATAGCGTTAAACGTGTAATAAAAATAAAAAATATTTTTTTTTTAATACAGAAAATAAAAAAATTTAAATGTGATTTAAATTTTTTTGAATAAATTCAAAATAGCCAATTTGTGAATCTGATTATAAGAACGATTTGGATGGTAAAAATATTTATCTAAACCAAGTAGTTTGTTTTTTAGAATTTTTTACAATATCAATATTTTTTTGATTAAATTAATTTGATACGCAATAATAACTTTTTAAAAAATATTATTTTTAGAAATTTGCTAACATGGGTATATTTCTTAAACTGTTTACTAATCATATAATTTTAACAATTTTTGTTATACCCTTAAGTAGCATCATTTTTTTTTTTTTTTTTGGTCAAATTTTTCTGTTACACTCTGTATGAAGTATAATTTTACATTTTTACCAATAGAGTTGCATTATTATTGTACATAAAAATCAATGACTAATATTTTGTAGAGAATACTATTTATATGTCTTCGTCAAAAAACAAGAAATACTTTTAGCAAGTATTATAGCCCAAAGAATTAATTTTGATAACCTGTTGTTTGCTTTAGCTGGGGTTGGTTCTTAAGTACTTGAATGGGTCGAACTTTACGGGCCAAAATGTATCGAACACCCTCTCTTCTTTGGGTCCTAATATGTTCTCGCGTTTGTAATTAAAGACCGTTTTTGAGAGGTCTGGTAGCCGTTATGTTGCGGACCCACGGTGCTTGTGGTCACCAAAATGCTGATTACACTGGAAACCCGTACAGCTGTACCGTACTATGGCGTAAAACCTTTATCAAGTCCAGTAGACCAAGAAACCGCAGCTTCCAAGGGTGTCCCTCCCCTTCAACCCACCGAAGCTGTTCTCCTTATTCCGTTACTTATCGTCACCTATAGTTGGGTACCGGTATAATCCAATATCGCATCCAAAACGGAAACTCTAAAGTGAATTACGCTAATATTAATTGTCGAATGCGTTTCTTTTCCTTATTCATTTTACGTGGGGCTCGTGTACATTACACGTTTCTTGCCTCTCGCCAAATAAAGTGTAGATCATATATACGAATTTAAGCATGTGCATAACAGTTTTAATCTCCAGAGAGCTTCCGGCTGTACTGTAATTAAGGAATCAGACTGCTCGAAAGTTGGTCGCTTCACATCCTAAAATATATGCATTTTGCTGATATAACTGTGAATAATTAGGCACCCTCGTTTTCTTAAGAAAGGGAGTAGAAAATTCGTGTAAACTACTGTTGGATTGTAAATTTCATTAAATTCCTCCTACACGCCTAACAATTATTTCAACTTTGAAATCGCCTTTTATAAAGTTAAATGTTTAATAATATACTACCAGCTATCTATAGCAATGTATGGCGTGTACCTAAGTTGAATTAAAATGCTCACGTTATTTAACGATATACATTATGGACGATAATATAGTTTAACTTTAATCAATGACTCTAATGTATATATATTGTTACTTTAATGTGTTGAAATAGCCGACTGACTAAAACACCAATTTATATAAAAATATTTAATAGGTATATGATTTCTCTTATACATTTAAATGTGCAGCACCTACATTCAAAGTTTTATGTTTTCTGATTTTTTTCAAATTTTCAAAATAAAAATGTATTAAATATTTTATTTTGGATGTATTATTACAATTAAATATTGTTGTTAAGTACTTAAATACATAATTTCTTGAAAAATAATTAAAAATCGTGCATAACAATATGATTTTAACGCAAAAACGTCGTTTGGCTTGTTTAATTATATGGCCATGCATGTACTGCAAGGCTAGGAAAAAATAATCATCACCAAAAAATTTAGTAGTAAACACATGCAGTAAAATGAGCATTCATCGTATTAACTGTTTATACGTTAACCGTAGAACTTCGACTCAGGTATCCTCCTGAAGAGTCAAGGCGCTATAACGATGAAGTATATGGGATATTTGTTACTGGCTTGCAAGCGATTAACTTGGCACTCACCATTTGGACTAGCTGTTGTATAGGTTAACATAAGAGTTATTAGAAATCATTTAACACCGTCTTCGTTGTCCAAGTGCACTAACGCGGCGCTAGCCTTCCCCCGACCACGCCAAGTGTGGCACAAGAGATGCAATGACATTCCACATGTATACAGTAGAGACAAATCAGGGGGGAACACTGCGCACTTAAGACGACCTGCTACCAACATAAATCTCCCGCCGGGCCGACTAAGAAGTGCCGCCCTCCGCCGGCTGCCTTATGTGTATAATAATAACCGGTAATAATACATAGCGGCCAAGTCGTTATGTTGGCATTACAAGGGTTAGGTGACCCGATCGTAAATAACGGCACATCTGTGAATTTTCCCTCCGTCCCCAACGTCCTCCTTCCGTTTTAAAGAGCAGGACCAACTATTCATCCCTCCGCGAGGCAACACAATACGCACACGGGCTTGCCGCTGGCTAATTATAACCAATTAGTCTTTAAGATGCCTCGTTCCTTAAAAGATACCTAACCGGAGTCCGGAGGAGAGAGAGTGAGAGAGGGTGGCACGACCATTTATTACATGCGCGCATATTAACGGCGCTAAATAGACGTGTGGGGGGCGGCACTCAGTGTTTATGCATTCATGGCAATGGCTTTAGGGTCATTTTTCCTTTTCAGGTATCTACCACGACACAGTCAAATTTCTTTACGTGTAGTAAATACCACTATAAGTATAGGGCCACTATTTTTTTTTTTTTTAGTCTTTAACCTCGATTAATTTATTTATAACTTGATTCATTTTTAATTATCCATGCAACGGCACGCTTACTAAATAGTTACAAAAAATAACAAAATTAATTAATTTCAATACACCTAACATAATTTAGTATGTTGTAATACAATATAATTATCTTTATTTTAGTATTTTCTACTAGATTGAGTAATAATATTTACAATTTATATTAACTAAGTACATTTCCTGTTCATCGGTAGATATATAGGTACCTACTCATATTTATTTATAACACATAATGTAACTTTACTATTAATCAATACAAAATTAATATATCTAAGTGTTTAATTAAACATTAAATTCATTTTGATGAAATAGAGTTGTCGAATACCTTTCTGATTTTAAATTATATTTGTAATTTCTTTGTCATGATATTAATGACCCATCGCCAATTCTTAAAATATAATAACCATACTTACAAATAAAATATAATATTAAATTATATATTAAAATAATGTAAGAAAATAAGATGATATTATATTTATTATTGATCATAGCTTTAAGATAGCATTTCGCTAGTGTTCGGTTAGGGAAAAAATTAAAACAAATATTGAAATATTGGTGGATATCTAAGATAATTAGTATCCATTCTAATATTAGCTTCGTGCCAGGCTATTTAGATCTATACAAAACATTGAACATTTGACGGTAATTTTTTTATTTAGCTCAGTAGTATACCAATTGTGAAATAAATATCTAACCTCCAATTTATACTTGTCTATTGCTGTTAATATTAAATGTTATATATGTGTATGTTCAGACCTCCGACCTATTGTAATTCTTTAGGGTTTTTATTGCGTTACAACGGAAGGGCTGCACTCCTATCTTTTTATTTTTGCCCGACTTGACATTTTAATTGAGTATTTTTATTGACCACTAAAGTCTGGGAATATTATTATTACAGTTTTATGATTTTATTATATTGTTATCGCGGTTAAAAAAAACTGATACATGTATAATGCATACTATACACTCACACACACATACCATACAAATTGTATATTATATTGTTGACCCAACTGTGTGTCCCCAATATATTTATTTATTTATAATATCGAAAAAAAAGGTTGACTCGACATTAAAGTTGAGATTTGTCTACCAGCAAAATAAATAACAAAACAATATTATTCGCAAAAGAAACTAGTCAAGGGGAAAGTCTAATTCAGCTTCTTATGAAATCCATAAATCCAACAAACATGTTTATGGCGCATAATGCTTTCAGATAGGCGTTTACATGTTGCGGGTTGAAAAAAATAATAATTTAGTGATATTTCTGACAAGACCGGACACGTTATAAAAGGCCAAAAAATCGAACTATTTGCCAAAGCCTTTTTTTTTCTTATCCTTGTCCCCCATCCGATGTATGTTTTTATTTTATTACGTGGGGTGGCCACGGAATTTATATGAATGAAGATGTCGATAAAGCACTTAAGGAAATCACTCCCAAAGAGTCTCTTCCTTCCCATTGCCGGAAACGGTACGTGGTAGAGGATAAAAGTGGAAGATGCTCACATATAACTCAATAGCAATGAGATGAACCAGTAAACAAAGTATAAAATCTCCTGGATTTTGGTGAACAGCAACTACTTATAAGTTTCTATTTACCCGGAATATATAGAAACGTCTATTTTTCCTTAATACCAAAACAACATTTTTATTACACAACTTACTTCGGTTTATATTAAAACGTTAACAATTAAAAATGTTTTTAATCAATTTAAACTTGTTTTTAAACATAAAAAAAAATGTATAAATTTACTAAAGACTGTGTAACTATGTAAGTTTAGATATCTATATTATTTTTTTTAGAATAACTATTAGTTCACATGAAGTGTAGATAATAAAAAATAGTTCTTAAAATTTTTATAATTTATTAAGAAATAATATAGTTGAAGTTAAGTGTAGGTTAAAAAAATGTATAGTTAAAATATTTGAATATTATTTATTATGAAATAATAAAGTTATGCAATATGACTAATAAAATGAAAATGTCTATACTAATTATATAAAATATTTTTAGAACTAAATCATAGCGACATGAAGTGTACAAATTCATACTGCAAATTTTTTTTTTTTTCATGCAAATACTTTATCTGATAAATACAATTTTACAACGAAGAATTAGATAACTGTCAGAAAAAAAATATATATGTATATCTAAACATTTACTCAATATGGTCACTAATCTGCATATTTCATTATAGAAAAATCAAAAAAATCTACCAATTCTTTTAACAGTTTTCTTCTGATTGTGTCAAGTATACTTTTATAAAAACACATTCGAAAATTGAATTGAGATACTATTGTTAAGTTATACAGGTTATAAATCCGATATAATTATATTTCATCAATAATCTGACAGTTACTAGTGGTTGATGATATTATTATTATTTTCTATTTTCAAATTCTGGATCGGATCACATAGCTATATGTATGTATAGAAGTGGACAGTTTTAAAATATCGACGATCTGTCAGTATATTTATTATATATATCACATCCATACGATCTGACTATAATATTATATGCTGCTGGTCTAGTGGCGGCTGCAGGGTGGAAGACCGTCATTAGTTTGGATAAGACGCGCGCGCTGGTCCACCATATATTATTATTAAGGCGTTCCATTATTGTGATTAATTCGCTTAATTAATAACGCGATGTACACTAATACTTTAGTAGGCATATTTTGAATTTCCAATGTGTTCAAAGGCGAAATTCATGTAAATCCCCCGTTCTGCCTTGTCCGACCGCAGTGACTATAGCTTCGAAACGCTTTTAAGGTGCTGCGAAATAGTTTCGGCGGTGCAGCGCGCTCGCTGATCGAAGGCCGGTGGCTGCTGCCGTTACTCTCTCTACCCACCCCGGCTGCGGTTGTTTAATGGTCTCTCCTGTTTTCAAGGGAGAGGGTTAAACACAATGCCCGTCCCCGCCCGCCACCGCCGCCGATGGACACGGAGCGGCTTTATGCGCTCCTTACATAGTAATATACGCGTATGTGCACGCACTATGCGCCAGAGTGTGTGTGGGTGTATATATGGGTTCTGCCGTCCCGTTTTCTCTTCCGCGCACACACACATGCCCACCCACCCACACACCCGCACACCCATACACGCACACATTCTCTTTCTCCTTCGCCGCGGCGCGGTCCAAGAAAGCCGAGCGCCCGGGCCACAGTTTTGCGGCTGGCTCCTTATATTCGCTTCCCGCCGCCAAAACAATACGGCCAAACACAACCCTCTCTCGGACCCTCGACCTTTTCTTAGTAATTAGTTTGAACCCTTTAAACTTTGCCTAACAAACCCACCGTCCGCAGTGTCCTGCACATCCTTTACCCGCACGACCCCACCACCATTTCGCTATATAGTCCCGCATATACGAGCACGACACACATGCCCGAGCCTGATTACCGATTGGCCACCGCCTCCGCCGACCGATTGCGCGATAAATAACGGTCGCGGGGATCTTCGTTCAATTAGACCGGCTCACCACCCATCCTCGTCATCGTCATCATATGGTTGAATTACATTATAAGAAGACGCGTTACATAAGAAATCCATTTAGCCTCGTTCGGCGGCGGTGGGGCCTAAGACTGCAGTGGTTACAAACTTTTGGACGGGGGCGAGTAATAACTAATAGATTTTATACTATTCTATAGGATTTCAACGGAAAAACCAAGTCGAGTTTATATTGTACTTTGGTTTTTCATTATAATAATGTGTGCATCAGTGCGCCACACACATAATAACAATATAGTATCTATATTGTTGTTTTTAGAGTTTAGCCTTTTTTTTTTGACTCGGGTATAAACTTTATGCACTTATATATTATATTATTGTTATGTATCAGTAAATGACTCATGTATTACGTTTTCCGTAGAGATTTGACGATAATAGTGCGTTGTTTTTTGGTAATCCAAAATTATTATATTTGATTGATTCAGATTATCTATAGGTAGGTTTCAATCCTATTGCAATCACATTACAAAATATAAATTTACATATAATATTATTACCTACTATCTTTTTTGGTATATGATGCCTAATTTCTAATTATCATTCAAAACTTCGGTATTTTATTTATTATTTTAATAAAAACATTTATTAAACTGATCATATTTACTTAAATACAATAATTTCAGTTATAAAGACTGCAAACATTAATATTGAACCATTATAATAATTTACTATGAACGATCATTTGTCGGTCATGGCACGAACAATATACGGGTAATATAATAGTATTAATGTATTATATTTTACGATACCTATAAGTATATAACATTGAGTACATACGCAATTAAGAATTTATATTTACCCATATGTAAATCTGTTTTAATTTTAATAACAAGATGAGGAGCAACTCACGTATCATAACATGTGAAGGGGTGAAAAACGGAAGGGCTGAAACGCTTAGAACGAGTGCGACCCAAATCAATTTTCAAGTGCAGAAGTTGTTCGCCTTTTGGCTAGGATCCACGTCACGGGCACGCGCGTATAAAACGGTAATGAGACGAAATAATTTCTGCTACCTAAACATACATCAACATCAACCGGCCTGACGCGCTGTCATTTTTAGATCGTTTTCTGGTTTTGGCACGACTACGCGGTTAATTTACATTGCCGACATATTAATTATTAAATTTATGTACAACATCGTGCATTTTCCTGTGAACAAGGTTTATGTTACTTTTATTTTAAGTTAAAGAAAATCAAATCGTGGTGTGGTTTATACGTCATATTATAATTACATTAAATATATATTGATATACTGCGCATAGCATATAGTTTAGTCTATCGAGTATCGAGTACCTATTATATTAAATATAAGACTTATACCTACATAAGGATTCGTTATTTTTTTACTATAAGAAAATACGCAGGATTAATATTGAAACGTGCAATATTATTATTTTCTATAAATTTAAGTCCTTGAGATAATAATATATTCAACAATTTTAAATTTCTATGTATTAATACAATGTATTAAATCACATCATTCGAAAAATATATTTTTGAATAAAATAATCTAATATAGAAAGGTACTATAACTAAAATAGATTAAAATTTAGTTACAATAGGATATATCAATAGGAATCTATACTTATAAGTTATAGCAAAGGTGGGCCAAGTTAGTGAAAATAATTGACTCAAATGAAATTAAATGAAGTGAACTTAATACCGTGAAGTTAGAACTTAATAGTTAGTAATAATAATACATATGGACAAAAATATTAAAATAACTAGGTTTAAAAAAAAAAGTTAACCCATTTTTTAATAAATACGTGGATCACATAAGAAGTATTTTGTGACTAGGTACCAATCTAAATATAATATTTTTTTTCAAGAAACATAACTGTAATTATAGTATTATTATAAGTACCTATTTATTACTGTGATTATACATTAAAGTATTAGATTATTTAAAAATTTAAATTTTAAAACCGTGTATAAACATTAGAGAGCAATAATTAATGTATAAAATCATTAAAATTAACAATTAAAAATAGTTTAGAAAAAATTAACTTTTTAACTAGTTGATGCCCACACTCGGTACATAGTTGTATTTACGACCATTAAAAATAATTGCTTAAGCTTGGGTCTTAGAATTCATTATATTCTCATAAATGAAAAATGTACCTATTTTATACTAGGAATATTGCTACGTAATTTTTTATTCCTTTTAATGAATAAATCACAGATATTATTGTGGTTAGTAGATAAAAATATTATACGGAATAACAAATTATATTTACAAATAATAATTAAGTTTAAATTCAAATATTAAAGCATATACATATATATATATATTCAACCATTTCTCCAGTGTCGTCATAACTATTGGTTTGAATGTTGTTTGATTAATAATTAAAACCAGAGAAAATGGCCGAAGTCACTTTTGACGTTGCTCGGTAATCTTCAGAGTTTGGAAATGACAGAGATATTTTTACTTTTATGGTTTGCCATAAATACAGACGAAAGATTTAAACGTCTTAAATATTTATTTTAAAAAAAAAAAAAACTTTCCAAAGTCAACCACTTTCAAGATTGACAAATCCAATTAAGAACTATTATTATATAAGTATGGAGGATAAAAAATAAGCAAACAAATTAAGTCTCGTGTAAATTACTGTTGAAACCGTTGGAGCAGATAGCGTCAAAAGTTTTGTCGACAGTACAAAACCCCAAGAATTCATAAATACAATTCAACTTAAATAATACTGATTGCTGATTAAAATGAAACAGTTTTTAATGTGTCGAGTTTTACACAATTCAAGTTTGGATTATTTTCCATGATATTTGAAAATAACGGTACAAAAGATTATTATCGATTGAATAAAGTTGTTAACCATTTATTATTTTTAAATGTATCCATCTTAAATATCAACATTGTTTTTTTCCCTACCATTATAATATCCAATTAAAATAAAAAATGTAATGTTTAATATTATTTATTCATAGATATGAGGCTTATATATTTATTACAATTCCTAATATTCAGTAAATTCATGTTATTTAATTTTTGAATGATTTAAAAACAAAATTAAATAATGTTAAATTGTTCCACTTTACATAGGTATAATGTATATCTTACAATATAATGTATAATGTATAACTTATAATGTATAACTTACAACCGAAAATTGATTCTTAATTTTACTTAAATTCATTTTTTACATATTATTATTTTGGTTAGACATTGCCTCTTACAGAGTAGGTATCCATATTATAACTCTTACTGAAATATTCATAATAGGTAATCATAGGTAAATTTTTATGGATTTTATGATATAATTTATATCATTATACGTATTAAATATAACGCAGTATTATTATTAGTAGGCAACATAATATAATAAACGTATTAAGTAGTGAAAAGAAGTTTTCATTGTTATAATTAGGCATTAGGGCTGGCTGGTATTTTGATGCTCTTTGCTGCAAAGAATTGCATTGCTTACCAAAGCTAGCTACTCGAATCTCGTCTTATAACATATAGGTTTGCATGTATTTTGAATCCGAATAAGAAGTTTTTAATTTGCATTTAATGACATTATTTATTTTCAATTTTATTATAATTTTTTCCATTTTTTTTCGTTTTATAGCATTTTAGGATTTTATGACATTTAAATCTAAAAACTGGCTTTTACTTAAAAAAGTTACTTGTAAGGTGTATCAAAGGTTTTACTATCCAATTGAATATTATATATTTTCAAACGGATCTGTGTAACCTAAATATCGAGATTTCGAGAAAATTACGGAAATTTAAATGAGAATAATCCTTTATTTTGACTAAAAGTCCACGTGGAATAGTTTGAAATTGTGTATAAATAAAAACTTTTTTAAAATGTAATAACAAATATTTTTTGGTTCAAAAGTTGTTAAGGCGTTCGTTTAAATAAATTGGTGTGTTTTAGCGTATATTTAAGAACGCGTATAACTTCGTTATAATAATAATAGATTTAAAAAAAAAAATAAAAAGTTCAATCAATTTGTTTTTGATTACCGCCATTATATAAATGTTGATAATCGGATTAATGTAGCTATAACAAATCGCGTTGTTTTTGCACAAAAAAAAAAAAAATGTCTCTTAATTCGAATAAACAGTATACCTAACTATATCGTATAAAGTTATTGCAACTCTAGCAGCAGACGCGGCGCTGTGTGCGTACGCGTATAAGACAGTGTGATATAGATTATAAAACATTTCGCGTTATAAATCGACAGCAAGTGCCTATACGATTCGATGGATGTATACGTATATTGTATTCGATTACACGTCGCTGGAGAGCTCCGACGCCAGTCCGGTCGCGGGTGCGGTGGACGAGAGACATGTCGGGACCGAAAGCATCTCGGCTCTGAGGCAGATCCGACGGGGTGAGGAAGCACGACGACGGCCGGAATACGTGATGAGCCGCTGCTACGCGCCTCGTTCGTTTGTTATGCCGGACCTGTTATCGCACAAAGGGCTCGAACCCTTCAACTTTGACCGGGTAGGTGCCGGGTCGGCGGCAGTGACGATGGGTTTATGAGGACGGGCCGCGGCCGCATGGGCAGAGGAGAAGGGCGAGCAGGTGGAGGAGGAGGACGACGACGATACTGTAGAAGGACGCTGCAAAAAGAAGGATTTGAGGCTAAGGAGGCGCTGCAGGACAAAGTATTAAAAAAGGACCACGGATTTTTATCATATTACACGAAAATATTATATAATATATTGGACGTATGAGGGAGGCTGTAGTTCGTACATGGAAGTAGTGAAAAAAAGTACTATAATATCGCCTCGCTGCAATAAGGTACACGCGGTGACGACACAATATTATGACGGCGAGTGTGGGGGGTGCGGGCGAGAGCATTACTCTATTGGATGGATTATAGTTTAAAATAAAAAAAATTATTCCAACAAACGCGTGGAGAATTGATGTGGAGGTTTTTTTTTACAATCACTCTCGTATCAAAATAGTCGTTTGCGGTAAACGTTGCGCTTTCCATCACCGCGTTCTCGAGGCTCGACGTAACATACGTGACCACGATTTAGGTGTATACCTATGAGAACGTGTGGCCCTTGGGCGGAATATAATATTGTGAGAGCTCCGAATAAAATATGAACGGGACGAACGATACATTTTGTATTATTAAATATATATTAATATGATAAATTATCAAACTTGGTTGATTCTTCGGAACACGATCATTATTCCCGTAGAGGTATTTTGGTGTATGCAATTAAATTGGCACAGGGCGTCTTAAAATAGAAAAATAAAATACAATACCTATTATATTATATATATATATTTTTTTAAATATGTGGTTTAAAATAAAAAAGGATTTATTTTCTATTAATAACAAAACTGTGGGGGTCCATGGGATGTGCCTCCTCTACATTAAAAAAAAATCTGTCCCTGAACGTAACGTTTTTAACCTATTTATAGTTTTAGATTTTCCACAGAAAATCATAGACATTATAATCATTTAATATGGGCAGTAAAATTTGTTTTTTTTTAAATTGATAAACTCTAATATTTTAGAAAATTTTTCGATTTTTAATGAAAAGATTTATAGAGTTTATTTAATTTGTATAGTATAATATACATAATATTATGTAAACAAAATATTGTCAATAACTATTAATTGTACTCGATCATTTAAAAATTGTTCCGTATACAATCGTACAACAATTTATCAACCTTTTTATTATGGTGGCTTTCGGATATTTAGTTTCCAATATTATTAATTCTGAAACCTAATTGAACTGAATTAAAAAAATGGATTGAAAAAGCCAATGGAAACTTTTTAACAAAATGCGCGTATTTATTAGTGCATCCGATTAATGTTTTCTGTTTCGGAATTGTTTTTTTTTTATTCATTATACAGTGTTTCTGGAACTGTTTTTCGAATACTAATGAGTGTTTGGTAAAAAAAAATATAAATGTATATACCAAATAAAAACTATTTAATTAGGGTGCCAATTGCGGTCCAAGTTTATTTGTTAGCTATAAAGAATAATATTCAAATTAACATTCGAGGGTTTTAAAAACTGAAACCAATGTTAGTCAATGAATGTAACGACATATAGAGGGAACAACGAAAAAAATGAGTTTACTAAATTCCAAACAGTGAAAGGGGTGATAAAAAGAGTTGTGTAACAAAAGCACATTTTATATTTAAGAAGAAAAATCATTAGATATTGTTACATTTTAATTAATTTAAAACAAACAAAAAAAAAATATTGTAATTAATTAAACTAAAAAAACGCATATTTATATGGAGTGTATCACGAGATGTTAACAATCAACAAAGAATTTATTATAAATATATACAGGGTGATTCACCAAGTTTTCTCAACCCTTTTTTATCCTTGATCATTGCATTTATTCAATTTGTTACTTTTTTTACTTTTTTATATTTTCATGTGCCTACCTACACTTATAGATAATTAGATATTCTAAACCATTTAAACGAGTAGGTAGTTTAAGAGTTTTTAAATATATTAATATATTAATCCTTGTTCCTTAATAATTATTTTACATCAGAATATTATATGTAAAATATTAAATTATAGTACCTACTTATTATACTCAGATAATAAATTTCCACTAACATAAAATACTAATACATTTAATATTAACCACCAACATTTTCAAATCATCATAGCCCCATTTTATTAAACCTATTATCATTGTATCCTTGAATTGTACAAAAATCTTAATATTTGAAAGTCGATTCTAAACCTACTTATACTTATCTACTTAAAATTCCAAAAATCGTTAGTAAAAGGTTAGTTTAGGATGAGATTGAAATTAATTCTTTTAATATTTAGAGTTATTGTTAAAGCAATATCTTAAAAAAACTAAATTGCTTGAATATCTAGTTGTAAGTAAGTTTAAAAATGTCTACTCAAAATAACTTAAAAATAATATAAATAAGCAAAAAAATATCAAATACTTTTATGTACTACTGTACTAGGATCTATTAGTTAGAACTCATAAGGTATGATATATTTAAGTACAATAATATACTATGCTCATAATAGTTATTCTAATCTATTTAGTATTTATGATGTTTTTCATATAATTAACTTTTTAGCATCTAAATTATTTTAAAACATTTTTAATGAAGTATATTTAACTAAAGTATAAAATACGTTAAGTTTTCAATGATGTATGATTTAGTTGTTAAACTAGGTCATATAATTAAGTTTTGTTTTTCGTACATAAACAATATTATAGATTATTATGCTCGTTAAAATCGTTCATAAAACTATTTTACTAATTGATTAATCTACTCGTAGACATTTTTTTTTTTAGAAATGCTGTTTAGGAAATATGTTCGTAGATGATAGTTTGGGTCAGCGAAATGATTGTTTCCGGGATGAAATATTTCATGTTTTGTGCTATTACTTATAGTTTAAGCCACGCGCACTGATTTTTTGATAACATCAACGTGAACGCGTATTCTGTAAGTCGTAAATATTCGCATATAGTAGAACTACTGGTGTGGTGAGAAAAAAATAGCAAAATAAATTTCTCTGCTGGTTGATATGTTTACGAGAGGTCCGACATAGAATATATTATTATTTATGTAAACAAAACGGCGATCCGAATACGTTGTTTGATTTATTGACGTGGGTCGCGTGTGGGACTTTTCGGTAGGGAAAGCGAAAAAAAAAAAATATACGAAAAACGAGTAAAACTTTGTGTGAGACGGACCGAAAGGGAAACCCGCCCATGTATAAATCCAAGTCATTTTCAATCAGAAAAATGGCAACCACCACGGGACGGCGGAGGTGGGGCAAAACACACGATATTTGCATGCATACGTCTCCGGGGATGTCTGGTCAGCCTCCGGGACTTTTCTACGGAAAACTGACCGTTCTGTACCGCCGGCGGCGCCTGGTTTTCTGACAGCTATTTGACACGGAAAACATTATAACGTGACACACCGGACACCCCGGTTTTCCGATGCATATTCTATTTCCCCCTTTTTTTTTTTTTCCCCGAGAATAGTTTTGATATGTGTCTTCCGGACTTCTATTACTGGTAAAAAAAAACCGAAAAAATAAAATAATAAATGTATACGCAGTCGTATATACCTACTATCGTATATGTACTGCTGCGCATTCGCTGCAGTTATCCAGTTTGATTTATGCCGGTCGGACGTGCGGTCAAACCGCTGACAGGTCTCCGCCTCGGGGCTAATTGTGGTTTTCCGCGGTGTTTATATTATACTGTGCAATATGTCAATATTACATGTGGAAAATACGGTAGATAGATGTATGTTATTTGTTTGCGTTTGGATATCAGAAGTATATTATATGATATTCATTTGCATCAGAAACTTTGGGATCTTAAATCGCACAGTTAAAAATGATAATTTAAGTAAGGTAGACGTTTACATCGTTCTACTAAATATACTTTCATGCCATGTGACTTGTTAGTAATTAGCATTGAGAAATATATGATTAAAAAACTAAAGATCATTTTACAGATGTATCCTTAATACATATGGGTACATATTAAACAGCTGTGATGTATATTGCTAAAGAAATTCATTATAAATAAGCGCCTTTTTCATTCGTAGGTAAAGGTGACAATGGTTATAATCTAGTAATTAAGTTGATGAGAGAAAAAATTCTTAGAGCCCTTATTATGCGTATCAGGTACAAATGTACAATAGCTGTATATTTTTCGATGTCTATTTTGGATATTTATTTTGGTAATTTGCCAAAAATAACAAAAATAACAAAAATTGAACAACATACCTACGTCATGACTTATATAAGACTGATTTGAAATTATCAGCTGAATTAAAAATACACATTCTTAAACATAAAATATTGGGGGTTTTTATTGGTGGTTCGGTCTTTGGTTTTCAAATATTTTTTTTATAATCACCTTATATTTACTAAACATCTTCTGATTTTAATATGTAATATAATCTATTATATAATATAGCTGTTTACAGCTGGTTTGTTCAATTGTACAATTTATTATCGTACAAATTTATTATTCCATCAAACTACCTATACTTTTCTTAACAAAACGAAAACTTCTATACATTTTTTTGTGTGTGAAAAACTTACTTAATATTTTTTTATATTTTTTTTCCTTATAAGAACGGCTTATTTATCATAAAATTCCAAAATTATGCCTTATTTAAAAACTGCGTATTGAAAACAATTCAAAAAGCAAATACCTAAATTCACAACACGGTGCATTTAGTATAGGTATTTAAGGTGAAAACTCAAAATAGTAATCACATATGTTTACCTATAATAGTATCATCCACATTTAAACATTTTCAATTTTACGTTACCTACATAATCTCATGTCTTTAAACTGTGAAACGTTTCAGTAGTATTTAATTCTAGTACCAAGTTTGAGGCTATTTCAATTGATTAGTGATGACTAATACGAAACCACAAACTAGATCAAAAGCATCTTTAGTTTACAGAAGTTCTTCATAAAATAGCATCTCAATGAGGTAAGAGTATATTATAATATTCTATACTATGTACTCTATTCGTCAGCGCAGTTCTGAATATTTCGTACTAAACAGATTATGCGTGTTGCTAAACTTATATCGTCCGAACACCATCCTTCGGTGTGCATATTATACATTGTACAACTGTTTTGATTTTTATATTCACAGTGTTTATAACTTTGTTAATAAAATACATGATAATAATATAATTGTTTCTTAGCCTAAAGTAGCGTGTTTTAATAGTTGAAAAACAAACCAGAATTGTATTGTTGTAGGATCCGGGACCCTCATAATAAGCATATAGTGTTACAAAAGTAATGTAAAAGGTGGTTAATTTGAAGTTAAACACTTGTTTACTCTAAAGACGTTTCTGGAAATATTTTTTTTTTACATAATTTTAATTGATTAGGTACAATAAAACGACATTTTTTAAAAAAATTATTATAATTATATATATATAATATAATGTAATAATGTAACTTTTTATTTTTTCAATTGACAGCATACATTTTAATTTCATATTCTAAAACAGAATATGATCAGAAAATTTAAATTTATAAAAATCTAATTAAATAATTAATTAGTTCTTTTAAGTATTTTACTCTATGATGAGCAGAGTCGTGATTGTGCCACTTCACTCCGCTTATCTAAACTTTAAATACTCATAAATAAGAAGCCGGGGAGGGAATTTGATGCTCTAAAATTCATTAATTTCATAAAAATTATAAATAACGCATTTGTAACATGCATTAAAAACTTTAATTAGGTACCAAAAAAAAATCAGATTAGAAGTTATACATATGTGTATTTAAAAAGTATAATATGCTTTATATATTATAGAAATTAGTTTAAAATGATTTGATTAATGTAATAGTACTCAATTTGATTTATTTGTCTTCAGATATTCAGTGATTATAAAAGTATTAGTTACTCACTTCTACCAAGGTAGGTATTATATTTATTATTATATTATTGATTATACTTTCTATTGGTCTATATGATTATATCAATACCTATATGGAGTTTAATAATTGTATGGAATTTGAAATACAGATTAGACCAATTTTAAGCGTCTGTTCAACAAGCCATGAAACAAATTATATATAAATGGTATACTTTATATAACCAAAACAAGGTTCGTTAAGCTACTGCTAAATAAATAAATAAATACAAAGTGCTTTTATTTCACAGCTCTACCTACAACTAATTTATATTCTGCTTAGGATTTTAAATTAAAATGTATGCTTTTTGACAAAGTAAAAAATATTATTTTGTTTTTAAAAAATGTTGTTTTATAATGACAGGTAAGACAAATCATGAAAAAAAAATTTAAAAAAACATGTTATTCGTAGGTAGTGCTCAGAAGTGGGTACTTCTAAAAAGTAAAAGCATTGGGTGGTTATACTGTTCAAATAATCTTGTTTGTATTAATTTTTTTAACATAGTATATTCTACGGTTCATACTGATCGATACTACATATCATTATTATTATAATATAGTAATGTGTATACGCGTTTTTCTCAATTTTTAAAACAGCTACCTATATTGCTATATTATTATTTTTGTCGTCGTCATTTCCTATTCCGTATTCTGCCAGCCAACCGATGTGGATTGGCAATAATTCGTTTATTTTTAATGCGAAAACGTCTTTAGCCGGCCCCGTAATTGGACGTTTGGATAACGTACGATCGTTTTCACGGCACGTACTCGGCGCGAACTGCACGACATAAAGCTCGGCGAGAGCGACACCCTCGAACGCCCGACGACGACACGGCGGCGGGTCACGGTCGTCCGCGCATTACGACAGCCATGGGACCACTATTATAGGTATATATGTACACAGGAGAGGAGTTAGTACCGTTGTGTACGACTGTGTGTCTGTGTCTTTGTCGGTGGGTGTGGTGGGTGTGTATATGGGGAAACGCGTAAAAGAGGCGAACGCAGATTTGGCGGTCGAGGAGAGTGTTTCGTGACACGGGACGTTTTTGATGAAAATAAATCCAGCATCTAGGCGGGTTATTTTATAGGTACTCGTCAAATGTGTGTTTTCAATATATGAGTGCAGCGGGGTGATTTTCAAATGTTACTAATCAATACTAATCCACCAAAATGTATAATTTGTAAAAGTTGTACAATATGTTTATTATATTTTTGTAAAATCATTTTTAAGAACTTTTGGCATTAGCATAAATATTTCAATAACTGAGAAACCACGAGAACACGTCTTATTCGATTTCTGAATTAGGTACATCAACATTTTCTAAAACAATTATCTATTTAATAATTTATAGCAAAAAAGGTGGTTTTCATTTGAAATACAGAACACAGAACCTTGTACAACTTCAACTGGACATGTTTTAAGTAGTATAAAATGCTCAATAATTTAAAAATATTGTCTTTAGTGTCCATATTTAAACATTTAAAAAATCAGAATTGCGAGCATAATCGATGATTTACCCTGTATGATACCTTGAATTGTAAACACCGGAATAGGTTTATTTTTATCCCAACATCTATTGCAGGACGTATAAAAATCGTCTACAATTTGAATGGCGTGTACAAATATAAATTACAATATTATTTCCAATATTTATTTTAAAAACAGTTGCAAGCATGTGTGCCTCAAATTCGTTATTAGAAAATAACAACGTTACTAACAACTCTAACAACTATTACTTATTGAACGTACAGTAATAATAGTGAATATAATATATATATTGCGTGCGCTATAGAAAGTTTTGTATAATTTCCATTGTCCATCACTCCTAGTTCATTGAAATGGTCTTGTCATAACCACCAGTGCATTATACAGAGTGGTTCACCAAGAAATGTGATCAACACTTTTTTGAACGATGCAGTTATTTAAAAACTGAACTTTGGTATTTTTAAACTCGAGTGTCGAGATGTCTTATACCATTGAAGGATAGTGTCCTGTGACGATATAAATTTCGGTTTTTCAAACGAGGACCACCCTTTTCACTTTAAATTATTCAGTGGAAAATTGGTTTTCTTAATGTTGATGTATCTTAATAAAAATGTGAAGAAGTAGTTTCCGACTTATTAAGCATTATATTATGTACTATAAGGGTAATAGATATTGATGCTTGTACGATGTACATTACCTATACCTACACCGTATACAAATAATAAAATATGTTGTATACTAGGTATATTATATATTTTATTTATATTTACGAAAAAAGTTAGATAATCAGGAATGATTGGTATTATTTGATTTTTAGTTGATTTAAAAATGATACTAGGTAAGTTATATTCATTTTTTAGTATTTTTCATTTTCTAATAGTTGTCAGAATAATGTAAGAATATGATTAAACAAAATATTAAATCTAAGTACTTATTATATTTTAATTGTATGTATAACCATAGCCAGACGTTCTGGCTAGTATCATGGACTAATATCCTTAATATATAAAGTTTATTAAGTCAGAACAGTTTTGATTCAGATACATCACGATGTTTAAAAAAATATTTTCTGTTGAATAATTAAAAGTATACGCAGGAAGGGTTGTTCTCATTAACTGAACGATAGAAGTTTGTATCCCCACTGGACACGTCTGCTTAATGGTATAAATACTAAAATGCTCATGTATTCAAAAAAATATGTTCTTAAAGTATTGGTACAATGTGCTTTTAAAAATTCCAAAAATAATGTTTTAAACAATCACATTATTAAAGAAAAAAGGCGACGAGCATGACGAGGTCGGTGTTTCGCTCTGTTTATCACTCATATGAGAGGTAAGGATACAGGAGTCTTGATGATATAATAGTATTGTTTACCGAACAGATCGAAACAAAAATATAGATATTCACTTTTTAGTTTTCTTGTGTTTTGGAAGTCTCAATGTTACAAACTACAATAGGTAGGTAGTAAGTACAATAGGTATTCGTCCGTACGTTTTAGGGTGGTCGCGCGATGCATATATGTATACCGATGCAGTTATAGTTTCAAAGAAATAATACATCTGCAATAATACAATATATTATTATGGATACGTGCGATGTAAGACGTGTATCCGGAAATGTTATACGTGATGCAGGTGCAGTAAGTCGGTCGGTCGGTCGGAAAACTACGATTTCGGTGAAAACATTTCGATAGGCGAAATCGTGATAACCCTTATCGCATCGTATGCCGAAGGCGCGTCGGCGTCCCGATACTCGTACTTAGAATTCTGACGTTATTATATTATATATTATATTCGAACGTACACTCACACACACGCACACACGCACGCACTCACGCACACATATATATATATATTTACGCGAAGAACTGTTAGGGCTCAGAAGTTTATACGTGATTTATGCGTGTTGCCCGTGGCCCGAGCTTTGTTGACCTATTGTCTATTCGCCTGGACTAGTGCCATTTATCAAAAGCTCCTTATTGTGTCCGCCGCTGTCGCCTCCGTTGCGCCGTCGAACTTTATACCCGAAAACCGTCATCCGAAAACCACCACCTCGCGCGCGCGACCCTTTCCATAATATTATATACCGTCCGCTCTTAAGACCACGTATATATATATATATTTCAGTATTTATGCTGCAGTTCGATAATATACGAAATAACCCTTCCGCGAAGACGTCAACCCCGCAGCGCCGGTCACGACGGCGAGAGTGTTTAACGCGCGCGCCCACACATGTTGCCATAATATGATATTATATTATTTATTTATTATTGATAAACGAACATACGAACACGATCACCAATAGAACGCAATAAATTTAACACGAAATACACGTTAGTTTACAGAAAAACTAAACGTAATAGACTGGACAAATAAAAATATAATTATTATATTATATAACCAACACAGTTACAAACGTGTTGAATATTAAATAGGTACGTTTCTTAATAATTATTTGTTACAAACTAAATACATTTATAGGGTTGATCCTTGACCAAACGCATCGTTTGATAAATTGCATTATTCTTACCATATATAATTGGTGTTATGACTTATGAGCAGGAACTCTGAAGTTAATTCGAGAGAGGAGAGATAGCGCATCAATGGACAATAGATGGTCATTCTATCATCTTTCGCAAAATTACCGAGTGACCATCACTTATCTTTCTGTTAAGGAAGATAAGTCGAAATTGATTTATTAGAGGGAGGCTGAGTATGTTTGGTTTTTAAAATACAAGCAACCGATGATAAAAATAAAAACATCTCTGATCTTGCTGTAAATTCGAGGAGTCTGTAGTTGTCATAAACGGATCCCAAATAACAGACGCATAACATTATGGTATCATTTTATATTATCATAAACACAACTACGTTTGCCTGGGGTGGACGTACGTTCCGAAATTTTAATAGCCACAGAGGCCTCCGTGGAATCGTATATTATTATTACTAGGTAATATAATACGGATCTAGCCGATCTAGGAGAGTTGATCAAAAACATTTAATCAAAACCAATAAGACATTAAAAAAAAACGTCAACAACACTTTTTGTCAAAGTACTTTCAACAATAAAAAAAATAATAATTATTTACTTAATTTTGAATGAGGTTTTTATTTATTGCACTAAAATTAAATTATGTAAAATTCAGTTATCAAAAAAAAAAATTAGTAATTACAATTTTTGTTATAATGACAGATGTCAATAACTTTCATATAAAAGTATGATTTTTTTTTTTTAATTAAATGAATATAGTACAATAATTACAGGTATATAATGGTATAGTATAGAATAATCGTTTTCTGTAATCATATAATTGCGTGTCAAGCCTTTAGAAAATGTAAATGTTTTTCTAATTTGTATCGTCATAAAACTTTATAAAATTGGAATTAGTTTAAAATATAATATACAGCATACTATAACTCGACGTTAACGACGTGCCTGTACTTTACCAGGATAGTCTTACACTAAAATTGAAAGATAAGCGAACAGTTTTAAATTATTATTCATAAAATACGAACACTATATACGTGGGATTTCGCAAATAACCAAAAATAAGTAAAAAAAAAACTGTATTTTCAATGAATTATGGATTTTACCGATAAAACTTTTTACGAATTGTCTTTTTCTAATAATAGGTGCTTATGACGAACTGTATGCCGATAGATACGAAGACTTACTAAGATGATAATTTAATAAGTTATTGATATTATGGATTTTAGGTTCGAAGAATGAATATCGCATCGTAATATCATTTCCCAGCAATCGTTTTATTTTCAGACGACACGTCCGTTTTAAAGTTAATAATAATCTTCGTTCGTTAAAAGTTTTGCTTATACCTACAACGATTTTAATTAAGTTAAGTCACCTTATCAAAAATCACTTCTGAGTTAATACAAGATGAAGTGAAATTCTCGGAATCGAACCGAATGCTTTGAAGTATAACTAACCGCGCCATGTCAAGCGTCAAAAAAATAATGCATTCAATCTATAAAATCAATCAAAGTGGGTTTAGTCCAAAATTAAATAATTAAATTAGTTTATTTTTTTTTATTATTCATGGTACAGCTTCAACTGCTAAGGTTATTAGCTTGCAACCAAAAATGAGGTATTTTTATATTATATTATTACTTATTAGTACAGACATATATTTTATTACAATATAATTATTATGGACTTTAGTTCATCAGTTTTCTTAATAGATACCTAACGTGCAATAACCGGTCAGACTACTGGCTCGATACCTCAATCATGGGTGGCATTTTTCTTCGGGCAAGTCACGGTGTCCGGAGAACAAGTGCTGCCATTCTCCACCCGGGCATGGCAGATACCTACGGGGTTTCAAAAATTCTGCCAAACCCAACACTCACGCGTTCCTCCCCCAACCGACATAAAAACTACAAAAACATACAGCTAATGGTCATAGTCACCGGGCTTAAGATCAACTAAAAAAAAAAAAAATATATGAAGTTGATTATAATAGCGCGAAGATTATACAGAAGATTTACCAAAGTACGCTCACCCTCTTTTTTCCTTCACCAATGCAGCTATCCAAAATCCTATTTTTGGAATTTTTAAATGCACTTACAGGCCCTGTTTTAAAATTCTTGAGATTTGTTGTACTTCTTAAGGAGTGTGTCGTGGAGATTCAAACTTCTATTTTTTAAATTAGATTAAGTTATTTATAACTATGATTACTAAGAATAATATTATGTCCATGTTAATAGGTTCGGAAGATATGGGGGGGCAATCAGGGTTGGGCAAAATACTCAACTAAAAGTATCATGATACATACATTTAGTATATCAAGATACAAGATACATGTATCAAGGATACATGATACTTTTATATTTCCAATCGAATTGTATTAACTATTAAACGTAAAACATCTATACATAGTAAATACATAATATTATTACTATACCTACATAATAATAGTATTTCTAAATACTTATAAAATTATACTCATAATTATATCAAATAATAGAATAAGTCAATAGGTACACATTATACATTTATAACTAATACATAACATATATAAAATAATCAATTATAAAGTAACAAAATAAGAAAAAATCGTAAACGCGCAGTTGACACAGTGACATAGACGACAGAACGAGTAGAATGGTACAACGGGAATAGTATACTGTATTGCTTAGCTTTACTTTTGATTTTATGTGGAAATACGGTTACACGATTACACTCATATCTAGGCGGCGAATTCATATTTTATGAGAACGAAAATTTCGATTTAGTGCTTTTCTGTATGACTATTGAGGATTGACTACGTGTAGATATGTACGGGCACCTTAATTTAATTTTATATTTATCAGATTATATTAAATTTTTAAGATTGTGTGGTACATTTTTTCGTTATCTTTAATTTCGGCTGGATTGCACCTGGACAATATTTTTCGTACAAATACAATCCGCGACAATCTAATATCGAAAATCGAAATATTTTGGTACTATTCAGTACACATTTTTACAATAATAGTATCTTGTATCTTTTGACAAAAAAAGATACACGATACTAGTATAAAATGTATCATGATACTTGATACTTAAAAATTATGTATCATGATACAAGATACAGTTGTATCTTTGGTACTGCCCAACAATGGGGGCCATGACAGTGATTTTAAAATGTTAGTAATTAATAATAATCTATCATCCTTTATAATTTGTGGAAATATAGTCTATGTATCATAAATACTAGATTCATTATTACACATATTTTATATTTTTTGTAAAATCATTAAGGATTTAAGGACTTAGTATAAAATTAAAAAAATGGAAAAACGGAAAAACTATTCGTTTGAATCTAGAATTAAATTTATCAACATTTTTAAGACCATGATTCACTAAATAATTTACATTTTAATTTGAATAAATTATTTATTAAATGAAAAAAAGTGGGGCATGCTGAATCACATTATATACATGATGTGGATTATATATCAGTATTTCTAATAAATTACTTAAGTGGTTTGAAATATTTTTAATATTAGAAAATATTATACAATAAATTAATGTTTGTCGCTTTTAAATAATGACTGATAATAGGAATATTCAAGTCAGACATTCAAATTGATTTATAAGTGGATTTACCAGATACAACAGTTACTCTTTTTATGTACCTACCTACAGTAAATTTTTAAAAGTTAATTTAAACGGAATATTTAATTTTCCGAGTTTTAGTTTAAGAAATGTTTATACCTAATGGTTCTACATTTGATTATTGTGTAAATATTAACCATTACATTTTTCAATAATTGTAATAATATTTAATAAATACATATTTTTCAAAAACGAGTTATTTAAATCAGTAAATACATTTTATTTAAAATATTTAATTTCAATTATAAAACATAAAATAATATATTATAATGCTATACAAATAATAGTGAACTTAGTCGTAGCATTAAAACATTTTATTCTACATAAAATCTAAAATACCTAATGAAAAATTAAACATATTTAAAGTATTTGGACGTTAATTTATATAAGCAAAAAAACCAAAAATTAAAAAGTTCGATGAGTGATTTCAATACACACACGGCATATACATAAAGCAGTTGAACACAATACACGATACGTGTGTAAACAAAGGTTAGTAGGTACCTAAAAATAATACCTCATATATAGTCCCAACACTCACACAGTGACAGTGTAAATGTTATTTCACAAATGTTTTGTAGTGTACTTTAAAATTGTAATTATAATAATAATTAATGTTCATGTGCGTAACGCAGTAGACCATGATATTAAAATTTGAGTTCAGTTGACACACTTAAAATCAACACAAAATTATGATATAGATACTTGACATTTTATTCGATTACATCTAAGACCTAAAAAAGCATTACCTAGAACAATATTGACATTTCATTATTAGGATTACCTACGTAAAAATGTACTATACAATAATAATAATAATAATATTGTCAACTATGAAAGTGATGTTGGATTTAAACGCTAGATAGTGCCACTTAAACTCGCGGTGTTTAAATCCTCGAGGAAATTTTCACTTACTACAACTCGAGACAACTTTTTAAATAAATTTAATATTGCCGTGTTTATAAAGATTCGGAAGATTCCTAAAACTTAAACCACGGCCTTCTGATGTTATCAAACTTTCGCGGCCGTCTGGTAAGTTAAGAGTTATTAACTCCAACTTTGGTCGTAAAAAAAGGGGAAAAGAATAATGTGACGAAGGGGAAAACTAAAAGTTGTTCAAAATCAACTTTGCCCGAAAACTATATGGTCAGGGTCAATGTCACTAGGTCAAACATTCAATTCGAGTTCGAAATTTTAGCTCAACCCGGTTACTTCCTAACAACTATATACTAACGAAATGGTAGGAAAGTTCTTGTGACCTGATTTCCTAAATAGAAGGAATCTTATAATTGGACGGTGTTTGGGAGAAAGGGTTCAAGTCCATTTTTGGTCATTTTGATGTAAATAGTCGATTTTGTAGGAAATTTTGTGCCGCATCGATTGGTCAAACTGTAATGCATCCATGATCATTTGTTATCAATTTATTTTCAAGTGCGTTTTGATTCAAGTCATAACGGAAATAATTTGTTGTGAGAAACGGCCCAAGTCCAGTAATATGTTATCACTGTTATGTGATAAACGGACTAAGTTATTTTTATAATATAATTGTTCGTGCATAAGGGCACAAGTCACACAAACTTTTAGTGAACAAAGGCACAAGTCACATGCAAATGTTCAGAATTTAAGTGTCATTGGGCATAAGTCCATGTAAACAATAAGAAATTCCTTTTTTACTTAAAAAGAATTTAAAATTGCAATAATTATAACTTAAAATAATTATATTCAATATAAGACATGAATATTTTTGGATTGGGTACCATATATTATGTTTTTTTCGTTTATTGAAAAACTATGATTTTGGACTTGAACCCTTTCTCCCAAACACCGTCCAATTTCTTCCGGAGGGAATATTCAACTTAAATAATGTCTACATTTATTTATTCGTATTGAAAGTTAAACAGTTAGATAAATAGTTACAATCGTCAAGTGAATAGTGTACTTAAATAATAACTCTATTATTGAGTGAACTTCTTCTTTGGTATAAACTATTAATAATATCTTATAACAATTACCAATTTTGTATGTAAAAACAAAGTCACAATTTTATAAGGTGCCAATCGTACTATTGTGTTACTTGTATTACGCGTTATAGATAAATTCATATTTATAGTAACATACTTTATAAATGTTAAATTGTATAAATATCCCGTCATGAAGTGCGCTATTAATGAAAAGCTTCTTCATCAAGCCAACCATGACCAATGACCTATAATGTATTATCCCTCCATTGTGCTTATTGTTATTATTTTTATGCAGATTGTACAAATAAAACATAATATGAAAAAAAAATATGACAAAAAAAAAAAAAAAATTGTATAAATGTATAACCGACTACATATTATTACACAAATGTATTCATTTTTTAACGAATTCAAACAAAATATACGGTTATTTTGTAGTTTTAGTACATTTAATCCTGTTTGCATAGCTAAAGGTTTATAAAATATAGAAATGTAAAATTACAATTTACATTGAAAGAGAAACTTCCTTATATTAAGAATTTAATTAATTTAAATGAATCTAAATGCGAATAACAACTGCATATAACATAAAAGGAAAAAGTTTATGTTTTTAGGTATTCGTATATGACATTAATAAAATACCTTCAAAGGAATAATTAAAATGTATTTACAAAATATACTCCTATTACGAGCTTCAGGTAGGATATATATGAAAATCATACCTAGTTATTACTTATTCGTATAAAATTGTTCTCTGGCTCGTATTTTTCTGTCATATACATTTACTTTCAACTTTCATAAGAAACATAATATTATGAAAAAAAATTCACCACATTTGATCCATTACAAGTCACAAAATATTGTTAATATAAAATAAGAACGTATAATAGTTTTAGATATTTCAGTATTCTGTAGTCGGTCGGTTAACATGATACACGTACATCATATTTTATTTTTAAAATTGCTACTTTGATGTTGAGTTATGGCAGTTGCGAGTAGTAACTTTTTTATTTACGATTTTGCATAAGCATCGAGTGTTATACATTACGATGGTCTTAAACAGAATGCCGGTGTATATTTTTAACTGTCCCTGAATGACGATGGTGTATCGATTGGAATAGTTGGAGTGGTGCTGTATAAGGAAAAAAAAATGCTCAGACATTTTACGCTCAGCTGTGTCCGATTTTTCGTCATGTATTTTGCGTAGAAATATAATTATTTATTTATGAAATAACAGAAAAAAAATCTATGTATATATCAGCTATATTATTTAGATTTATACTAGTACATTCACAATATATATATATATATACACACGTATAGGGGTTAATTTTTGATAAAGTTTCGACTTAATTAAAAACATACATCCGGGCGTTGGCTTGACGGTGTAGGGGGGGTAGTAGAAAAAGATGGTGCGGTTGAATAGAAAGTAGTGGCGGTGAAAGGGGGATCCAGGGGACGCAGGGCAAGGATGAACAGTGGTGTGGGAAAGGGGTAAAACCGCCCTACACGTCCCTCGCGACACCGACGATCAAGGGAGTGGTAGTGGTGTTAGAGGGGGGAGTCGATGGACCGACAGGGGTACCAGCGGGGAAAAGAATCTAATGGAGAAACGGTAACGAGCTTCGCAAAAGTTTTGGAAAAGTTTTCGTGCCAAGGGTGTGTGGGAGGCGAGTAGGGGGGCGTGTGGCAACGCACTGGCCCGGGGGGCCGACCTAGTGGGACCGGGCCGGCGAGGCGGAGCCAACAGCAGAACGCGACCGGCGCGCACTTTTATGGGTGTGGACTTTGCAAGCAGCTTTTTGAGCTTTTGTTCTCTCTCTCGCTACCACGCGCGCGCCTCGTTTCTCCCACTCCCTTTATCTCGTTCTCTTTCTACGGCTCTCTCCACCCCTCTGTCTTTGTCTTTTTTCTACCTCCCCTTCGTCGCCGCCGAGGTTCCCCCCGCGAGTACTTTGGATAAAGTTTGACCTGGTTTCTGGGCGCGGCGGCCACCCATCGGTCGATCCGTTTTTACCACCCGCCCACACAGCGTATTTCTGTGTAGTATAATATGTATTGCCATGAAATATCGAGGAGCATAATATAAAAACCGTATTGGCTATTGTCTCGGAGAGCTCCAATGGGGGGCAGGGGAGGCTCAATCAAAAGGGAGGTGTATCGTGTGATGGCTGGGTCTGAGGGAAAAATTGAACAGAAATCACCAGTAACGAGAATGACTTAAAATTATATAAGCAAGCTGTAGTAATGAAAATATTCCGGAATTCTATTTAATACATTAAAAAAATAATAATAGTTCATAATATTATATTTTATATTCTGAGCGGAGTGAAGAATTTTAACTTTTCAGTTAAATCTATTATTATATAATTATTTTACTAATAATATATTTTAATCTGTATAGGGGTTTTTTTTATACTACCGTATATTTAAAAAATATAATATTGGTGGTTTTCAGTGACGGTTTTATGTTCGTTATAATAATAACCTATTAATAATATGTTTTTAAATTTTAATGGCAAACTACAATGCAATTGACACTTTTCATAGTTAATTAAAAAATAAAACCATTTTCAACATAGATGAAGTCATTTCTATTATCCAAGGATTATTAAACATACATTAATGTTATAAAATATATTGTCTAAGACAAAGAACAAAATATCGTTATAATTTTTAAAAAAATTAGATCGATAATATTATATTATAATAGTTTAATATTATCAGACGGCGTCTTGTATAGGCAAATTAGGTACAAAACATTATTTTGGATTAATGAATTCAATCATTAAATTTAACTAAAATATTACTTAAATTTAAATGTTAAAGTTTGGTTTCTAGATGCATTGAGCAAAAATAAGCTGACAATAAGAGCAATACAAAATTAAATAGCAAATTAGATATTTTATAAGAAAATTTGTAAATAGTAGAAACCTATAGATTAGGAATCAAATAAGTTTTTAATTTGTGCAGTTTTTCATTAATAAATATTATACATTAAAAGTTTGAAGATTATAATATTTCTCAAAAAGTATAATTATTATTCTAATTTATGTGTTGTGTGGTATTTACAAGAATATTAAAACTATTTTTATACTGCCATAGCGTATTATCGAGGCTAATGCAATTGCATCCACTATAAATTTATGTTTATTAATTATTGCATTTCAATGACCGTGAACTTGAAGGTGAATGATGTAAACAAAAATCCATACATTCAAAGTTTTATTTGTCTGTTAGTCGAAAATCACTAAAAACTTGGTGACCCAACTTACTTTTCATTTGTCCCAAGATAGCAACTCTTTCAGTTTTTATCGGCAAACTTTAATTATGGATTTTTTTTTTGTCCCCTTCTCCACTCTTTGGACAACTTTTTCTCGGCCAACTTTTAACGTATCACGGACCGTCCAAAATGCAAGTTCCGTATCAAATTTATTAAACAAAATTATAAACACTTCTCAAGGTCAACGACTTTTGTTGTTAGTTTGTCTTGAGGTTTATTACTAAAACTTTCACATTGCACTAGTTCCAAAACTGGGCCAGACTGGCGGCTAAGACATGAACAGTAACTATAAAAAAAAACATATGGTTCAATCAAACATTCAACAGTATCGTAGACACAACAGTGCCCTGGAATAATTACCCCTTCCCCAGATATTCCACTGAACTTGGAAAATTATCTGTAAAAAATGTCTTTGGTTCATAAATTCATTCTAAGTTTTTTTACGTCAAACTGAAATTATATTTACGAAGCAGTTCGACATAACCGTCATAATAAAATTAAATATAATACTTATCTTGAACTTCGACATAAAATCTTAGTTTTTTACATTAAAAATCCTTTCAAGCATAGATAAACTATTATTTCTGCGGATATATTTCTTAAGACGTGTAGTATTTACATAAAATGTCACATAGATGTGAATACATATACTGATCCATTCTTCCAACATTGTTTCAACTTATAGATTGTGATAATAAAACTATATTGAATATCATAGTTTCACAAATATTTTAAGACGAATTTATATTATATTCTGATCCAAACAGTAAACATGGTTTATGACATAATCAATACGAAACATTATGAAATTTGAATTTAAGTATGAAGTTCGTTCACAGTTTCTAGCAAGTGTGTACTCAAAATATTATGCATAAGTTCTGTATATTGTCTGTCAGAATTAATATTAATCCTGTTACTGTTACACATCTTATCAGATTTTCCAACAAATCAATGTTCTTTTATCGAATATATTATTATTGTGTCTGTACAGATTGTGGACAAATAAAAACACGTTAGTTGTGTATGATGATCGAAAGGTAAAAAACCAACATCTTAATACTATATTTATAAAGGTTATTAACTAAATATAATATCACTCATATCCACATATTCCCATGGAAACATAATGGGCTAATTGATGCCATTTATCAATTGGTTTGGATTCGCCGAACCTAAAAAACATGTTTCCGATATAATATTATTAGTTTATGATCTACTGAATGGTCTCACATTGACTGCGGCTTTAACAGGAATCGGGATTCCATCATATTTTTTTTAGAGCCAATGATCTATATTTTGTTGTTTCCCATTATCGTATGATTTATGGCACACATTTTTATGCACTAATAAAATAGCCACCTCAATGAACTTTTTCAATTATGAACATGATACATTTGAGTTTGATGTTATAATATTGGTGTTGGGAAGTAAAAATTTATTTCTATTTTATGTTTCAATTTATTATTCGTACTTTTAAAATATTCGACATTTAAGTTTAGATTTAGTACTTTTTAAATTACAAAGTTACTTCGATTTTAATATTGTTATGTCATGTTATAGTGATTATTATTTGTTTTAGTATCATTTTATCAGTAAAAAATAAACATCTGCAACACTCACCACTAGTTATATTGTACTTTTTACATGGTTAAGTGTATAATTAGATTACAACAATTTTTTTTTAATTTATAAGGTTATACATTTTAGTTTGTTCAAGAAAATTAATTAAGTCCAGGCTTTGTTCGTGATTGTTATATTTTAATTATTGTAAATGTATTTAACTCATAATAGTATATTCAAAGCACTTTGGTCTGTACAATTAAATAATATACAACTAATCGAAGCCTTAATAATATGTTTGGTTGAAATTATAAAATGTAGCAATACTAAACAATTAAATGTCAAATCATCTACTAATATGTATATATAATAATATAGTAATCCATATATTTTCAAAGATACGCAGTAATATAGATTTTTAACAATTTAATAAATTAGTGTACATTTTTGAAAATATTCAGTGATCAATACAATTTATATTATTTTAAATTGGCCACGGTAATATTATTAATTTTAGTCGAGTACCTACGATTTTGTAAATACACAGCCGTGACTTTTGTTTATACACTCCACAGTTGAAACTTAATTCATTAAGTTGATTTTAATAATGTATAGGTACACAACTGCATATGAAACGTACTTTTACCTTGGTAAGTTGTATGTTAACTGAATCGTAGACTTTAATTTATAGAGATCCTAAGTTAGTATATGGCTTTTAAAACGACCACATGGGATGCACTTCCATCTTACAAGAAGATTTTATTTTTAACTTTATTTTAGACCGTTCGAATAATGTTATTATTCATAAGGAATGAGCTGTGAGGTTTTATAATAATATTATGTAGGTATGTTAATAATAATAATAATATGTAAAATTATTTATACATTTTTTTTTGATTTTCGACCTTTGAGGATTTTTAATGCAAATATGAGATATGATTTAATAAGAATCAAATGCTTTCTCAGGATTAATAAAAATAAATACACATTGATGTCATAACATGCATATTTGAATATCAATTTTTACTGTTATATATTGTATTAGACTTTTTTTTGATTCGAACGCCACTCTGTAGGTGAAATACGAGGGCATTGTCAGTTTAATAATAATAACAGCACTTCGGTTCAAATGTCTGGGAAACTTCTTAAATATCACCAACAGAACTTTAAAAACTTTATGGTCGCGGAAGAAAGCATAACCAACTTTTTTCACTGGTCGAAGAAGAAGGAAAAAAATATAGCTTCCTTTGCCATACGTTTTTCATGCCGAAATAATGCTCTGTGCTAAAGGGCAGAAATCTCTACCGCTTTTATTCCAAATGCCACCTCACCTCTACCCGACCACCGATCCCCGGAGAAGTTTTTCAAATAGTAGCACAGGCTTCGGAGTCCGGATCTTTGCTAAAAGTTTTCAACGCAAATATTTTTGTATTAAATAATTTCCTCAACAGAAGATGTCAAAACATGGCTTTCTGTCATTTTCATTAAAAAAAATATATATATCGTTAATTGAAATAAGCTAATTCATTTAAAAGGCTTAAAAAAATGATAAACATAACAATAAATAACAAACATACATACTTTTATTTCATATACATTTTAAATTTAAAATAATATACTTATTTGTAATAACACAACTAGGTGCTGTACAATAACATAATTATGTATTATTGTTAGAATATATTATAATAGTTTGATTTTTAAATCATTTATGTTAACAACCATTTAGCTTTACTCAAAAAATCAGTTAAAAAAAAAATTAATATGAAACTGAGTTTCTAGAAAAGACAAAAAAATCAATGACTTTAGGTGATTCTGTAAACTGTGTTCTACTGTAAGTTGATGGGCAATTAAATCAAATAATGTTATTGCAAATTTTTGTGAGTTTTTATTATATTATTCTTTAGAGTTTATCCTTTTTACATTGTCCAAAATTATTAACACTTTATTATTTGTTGTTTAAATTATTTTTTATTCATCGTCTTAAAATTGTGTATAATATTGAATATTTTAAAGCATCTCCCAAAAATTAAATGGCCATCTCACGTTTTTAATTTATTTAATAATTTATTGTTTATATACATATAGTAACAATTTTACATTTATTTTTAGACTTGTAATAGTGTTGACAACAAAAATTATTTAAAACTGCAATAGAAATATTTTTTTTCCTAGTTAAGCCTATAGTCTAGTTTAGAACTATAATCAGGTAAATATATTATCAATCAGAATCAAAATAGATTTCTTGCTTCTAGCATACTAAAAAATATATCAAAATACAATTTGATTGTTAAAATACATTTTAGAGACATACTTTCTTAAAATTAAATTATGAATAAAATTAAACATATCCTTATGGCTACAAATTAATTAATATAATTAATATTGATTTGTAATATTAAATTGACATGACATTGATATTTTAAATTTGAAAAGTCTTCTTCTGTGACAATACAGATAATTATATTTGTAAATATTGCTCCTTTAAAATCTACAAATCCATCACATTATGCAACCGTATTAAAAATAGTATAATATCAAATATTTAATTGTAGACCGTATCTAGACTTTTTCACAAATCAAGCAAAATGTGTGTCCTCCCACAAGTCCCACATCATAATCAAGCGTATTTCTCCAAAACCCAACGAGGTTTTCGATCAGTATACAGTCGGCGTATGACAGTATATAATATGTTATTATCCTGCAAACGACAAATCTTACCACCTGCACCACCGTCGTCTGTACCACCACCACCACCAGTCACCACCACAAACCACGGCGGCGTCCCGTGTCTTTTGTAAAATTTCATAAAATATATGACTTAATTAAAACGTAATACGCATATAATGGCGGGCCACGGGATTGCACTGTGCGCGTGTGTGTCTCCGTCTTTCCGTTTCCCTCGGAATACCTGCAGCAGCAGCAGCAGGACGAACCGAGGAGAGCTTTTGTATATTATTTTGCGACTGGTGGGGTGGTGGTGGGTGGCAAACGCTTAAAAGAACCGTAGTCGGTGCGGGCGGCCGCCGCTGCAGAGGAGGTGGATAATCTCTCTGGCAAAACGTTTCGCACGGGGTTTCCTTAAAAGCACAAAGCGCGCACCGTTTTCTACGATTTAATTACCTGCCCACAGACCGGGCGGCGCGAGCGACATAATCCACGTTATATCCTACCGGTAAGCTCTCTGCGAGAACCCCCCCCCCCCCCGCCGACACTCTTCACCGCTTCCTCCCACCTGTTCGGCTCTATATATATATATACGCACACGTCCCGCCGCCGATATACCCGTTTACCTCTGCCCCGGCAGTCTTTGTTGCAAACTTTTCGAGGATATCCGGGGGGGGGGAGGAGCTTTCAATTTTGTTCGTCACCGGCAAATGAAAAATTAATTAACCCGCTCGGACGGCCGGCTAATATACGCGCGGAGCGTTACATATCACCGCAGACACATTATGTGAAAGGAGGTTCGCCCTGCAGCCGACTGACACTGGGCGTTCCGTACATAGGGGAAAAGCTCAAACGACTTAGTGATAGGATATTATCAGACAATAGTCTTGTAGCGGTCGAGTGCAAAAAAAATTGTTCATATTATCGTGTGGGAAATCGTGGAAATCAATAGCCGACGTAAAAGCAAATTTCGTTTTAAACCGTCTCGAATAATACTAATTACCGCGATTATACTATAAGCGAATGAAATTCGTGAAGTTTGTTCAAGTTACCCGCTCATCAAAATTCTGTAAATGTTTTATAATCGAGTTTGGCGTGAAAGCTGTTCAAAGTGACTATGATATTCGAACGCTAACTTGTGCATTTTCGTCTCTGAAATCAGCGCATTGTTACAACGATGATTTCTCAAGGATATACCTATTTGGGTGTTGAGTACGCACATTATTATTACATAGATATATGAGTTATCCGCGAGCACTGTTAACTTATTGAAGACTGCAGAGCCGTGACGTTATTAATCCACGAATTCGTATATGACACTATTATAAACGTGCCAATATAATATAATATTATAGTCCACATCAATACGTTTCCCATTGTAGGTACTTTAAAACATTAATAAGTTTTAAAAATCCAAACAAATTCAGTATATTTATGCACGGACAGAAGGTATCGATTGTTATTTATTATACATAAATATAATTATTATTACTATTGTAATTTTGTATGCAAAAAAAAAAAAAGTTACGGAGAACATTTTTTTTATTACTAAAACATTAATTGTACTATGTATAGGTACTGTACCGATAATGAAAAGCAATATAATTTTAAGAAATAATAAAGAATCGAAATCCCTTTCAGTAATACTATATGTAGGTACCTAACCGGTCAACAGTCATCTAACTGTAATATACCACCCCAGCTCTACAGGTTTTTTTTTTTTAATATAAAATAATACAAGTGCCGTTGAAAGTCTTTCTTGGGGGAAAAAAAGTTTTTAATATATTTCTGAGTTATTGTTTATACGGAAATCAATATTTCTCGGGTTTTTCGAAACTTGACGGTCCCCCAACACTTATTAGAATAGCGGGTAAGAAACTGAGTGGTCCAAATAATAAATCTTTGCGAATCCAATCTTTATCATATTTCCTTCTTATTAATTATTCAAAAATACAAAACATATTACACTGATAACAAAAGTAAAATTTAAATATTTTAAGCAAAATCAATCGACATGTTGTTTTAATAATTTTACAAAAAAAAAACTTATTGCAGACATTAAAAACTAAAATAAAATAATTTTCTTAGCATGATTGTACAATATACATATTATAAGAGTATTACAACACAAAAAGTTCTCACTCATTTTATTCAAATTAGTTACACGAGTCACGAGAGTATTTTTAATTTAAATTATTCATAGTATCTTTACTATGTTTTTCGTTATTTTAAAACTGAATACCTATGTATTTTTTTATTTGTGGTACACCATCAACTACTTGGTCATTAGCTTACAACAAAATATATATTAGTTTCATATAAATAAATGGTTTTCTTAAATCAAGTTGTACACATCAATAAGTTTTAGAAATGTGACAATTTTGTTACTGTTGTCTTGGATTGTTTTCGACCCCAGACTAGAAGGTGCTTGACTTTAAGAGGTTAACTGTGTGGTTTGGTACATTACAAGTTCCTCTCTTCGCATAAGAAATCCATGAGACTCATTCGAGTGATCTATACGTAGTCTGTTAATAACTACTTTTCCTTTTGAATGGGGTTTAGGCGAGTATTATATGGTAGTATTTTTGATTTATCTGAGTTTATATTATTTTGTGTACACCACCATTAGATTTCCCATAAATTGGTACAATCGTACAATAGGTGCAGAAAATTCCTATGGATGTTAATGATTGAGAACTAGGTGCGTATTTTCATTATATGGTCTTATGTCTTCTATATTAACCCAGTACCTAATCGACACCAGAAATATGATAATACATGATTTTAGTAAGTAAATAGCTTAAAAATATAAAATAATTTGAAATAATTTGTGTGAACATTGCAATTTGAATAACAAATTTTGATTTATGTTCTAATTATAAGTGAATAGAATTGAGTTCGGAATTTAAAGTTAAGGAATTTTTAAATCAAGAAAAATATTCATGCCACGAGAGTTTAAATATGAGTTTAATTTTTTACTCCAGAATACTAACAAACATATTTGTTACCTAGTGGCGATATAACATTACGACTACTCTAGCTCACCCTTATGGTGAGTATTAACATCTGATTTTTTTATAGTTATTATTATACCTAGCTATATTGTCAGTTAGCATTAATTGTAAAGACGTTGTGTCCATACACAATAGTATACAAATTTACATTGACATTTGATAAGCAATATGGATTAACCAATCATTACCTGTCTAAAAAATAAATAATTTTCTATATTATAATTTTTTGTTGGATATAATTTATATTACACGCAATTTAAAAATATTACATCACCCCTTTTTTCCTCCATTTTATGTGCGTCTTATAATATACTTGTATCGAGATGATGAATTTCTCCGTTAAAATAGTCACTTTATAGTTTATATAAAGGAAAATATGGTTAAATAATGATTACAGCATTACAGTTATACAAACAACTAATTTATTATTATTCACGACAGAATTTAATTGTAATACATTTTACGTGACAGTGTGATGTTTCGTAACGGTTGAAACTCAAAAATTATTTCACAGAATTACAAATTACATTTTATTGCACACTTTACTAATAATAAACAACTTTGTGTGACACAATAAAAAGGATGTGGATGTGCAATGTGGTGTTTATGACGTGTAGTATATATTATATTATTATACATTTTTAGGAAAATAGAATTACCTTGGCCATAAGCAATAATAACCACAAGACAGTTATTATTTGCGCATGAGTTTGTCTGAGCCGTATTTGTTTCGAAACTTTAAGATGAATTTAATAAAAGTCAGTGATGATTTCCTGGAGAGCCCGCAAAGTGGGATATCGTTTACACAACGCTATTGCAGGATCCGACCGATATGGCATATTCAGTTTTGAAGTGAGTACATGTGGACGAATTATTATTTTAATTGTTTTTCCCCGGCAGAACGTACCTATAGGTACAATAACGAACTCTATTAAATGATTATATTATTATCGCGTAACTGCAGGTCGACCGGTATTATTGGCATCACCCAGCTGACTATAGGCGCATCCGAGGAGATCGTTTATCCTCTCAGGCTTCGAATTACTTATGCAACGCGAGTTTTTAATAAGCCTAAAACCCCGCGGGGGTGGTCGCTTGGGGATACGCGGCGGCGGTTTCGGCGACCAGAACCGGTGAGGTTTTAAATTTTAAACGCGCCCCGCCGAACGGATTTTCTTCTTTATATTATACACGCGCGCACACCGCGAACGAGCGTAACTTAATTTTCACCCCTTCGCCACCCCCCTCCCGCACCGGTCGCCTTGTGTGTGTGTGTGTGTGTATTATAAATCACAAGAACGCCGCGTTTCTCAAGACCACTCTAACCACTCACCCCTCCCCGGAGCGCCAAAAAACAACCCCGTGACCAAAGGGATTAAAAGGCACTCTCACTCGCTATCTTTAACCCTTTTTACTCGGGCGCACACGTTAATGCATATTTAATATTATATTTATACATACACACACACACAAACACACAGCGTGTATATTATAATAAGTTATACGCACATATGATGTATATATTATACATATTATAAAGTATATATACGCCGGGGACTTAAAAAGTTGTCATCAACTTTGGTTTTGTAAACAAAAGGATATATGGGTGTTATCATCATTGTTATCAAATTCCACTCTGGTCGGGATTATTATTTTGTGATCACGCAGGCGCCAACGGTGTATTTTTTTTTAAAGCCGGATTTCTCGTTTTCCCGGACGATTCGAGTTTAACGAGTGGTTTGGAATTAGATTTGTTGTCTCCATATATAACTGTTATTTTACGTGGCGGGCGCCACGTTTATATAAGTTATACATGCTGTGCAATTCTTGTTTGAAATGTGAGAACAAATTCAATACTGTAATTTTAATCGACCTACAGCTAATGCAGCTACTAATCAGATTTTAAGTTTTTGATCGTTAAGATTTTTGGTTTACCTCAATTTTAATTGTTTTATCGTTGAATAAAATATAACTAATAATTATTAATTGGATTTGTATGTTTTATTTTTTTAAATATTTAATCTTCATTAATTCTTAACGGTTATTTGTGTATTTATTTTCTTAGCATATATATATTTCTTCTGTCCGAGTGTAAGTATTCTGCAAACTTCTCCTAGACGGCTGCACCAGTTTTGATGAAATTGTTTGTGTGTGATTGAGTGGGTCCTTGAATGGTTAGGATTCCCCATATTTTAGTTTTAATTATGATTATAATTTATAATCGTTATTCTTTATGATATAGAAACGGTTGAGCGTATATGTATCAATAGGTATTATATTATTATATTTAATATTATTGTGGTCCATCTGTACAATATTGTCGTGAATTTGAATCACGAACCTGACACGTTCGCTCAGGTACATGCGTTTTACACAAGTTATTCCAAAAACACAGTGCGTGCAACAAATGATATTCATGAGCAGCCGTTTTAGTAGTGTTAAAGTCTGCTTTCGTCGCGATCGCATTATACTATAGACCTGCAAATGATATCGAAACACTGGCAATAACGTTACATATAATATTATAGGACGTAATAATATATATTATAAAAGCTCGAACTGACATTTTGCATGTACGCTTCGGTGATTGATGGTTTATTTTCGTCCTCGAAACGTTTTCCGGTCGTCCATCTCGCGTAGTATTGTAGGACTCACGCGTGGAGTCGTAGTCGAACAGAGATTTTAACCGCCACCGTTCGTGTCCTAACCGATATAGTTAGGGTACCTATAATGTGTTTCGGGAACTCGAGTTTTGGACGGCACACAAATCAAAACCTAATATTATAATATTATGTTTCGAGAGCCCCATCTAAAGTAAATTTTAGTTGTTGTTTCTACAGATTTCTTTTCAAAAAACAAAATCTAATCTTCGTGGCATTATAATATGCAGTAATGTTACTCTAAAATCAAAGAGCATCGGTTGACTACTGTAGTCTATGAATTTGCCCAACTAGGGGGGGGTTCTTTAGGTCCTTAGCATCCCCTAATTCAAAATTATCACCCCTTAAAAATCGTTAGGTGTTAGGTATTAATGAATCACAAAAAAACCTGGAGCTTAAGCACCCCCTAGTTCAAATGTCTATAGTTGCGCCAATGAGTCACTTTTTGGTGATCAATTAAAATACATGCATTTATTTATCACTTTTAATCAGAAAATAACTTTCTAGTTCATAATCATGTCAAGTAATTTAACTAAAATCAATAAATTGTTTTACATAAGATACCAAATCATGAAGTTAAATAAATGTTTGGTTACCCATTTGTATACTTAATAAATCAATTATTATCGAATAAACGATTTAGTTGTGTTAATTTTTTTTTTTACTGTTATCTAGTAAAAAACTATTTCAAATTTTTTTATTTACCGGCTTCTTGAATATTTTCATGATTGATACTATCTAACATTATGCGGCATATTATTGTGATACTTTTTAGTGTTTAAAAATCCGTGCTCTACTTATAACCCCAAAAACTACTCATCTCAAATTTGATTTTTATGAATCCAAAGTAGGTACACCAAAAAATATTCTGCTTTCTAATAAAGAATAATACAAATGACCTGCATTTATTTATAAGGCGAAAACTAAAAAAATTAAAACGATAAAAAATTGTAAAAAAAATATTTTCCAAACAATTGTTTGTTAATGGTTTTTGAAATAAAGAGAGTTCGATAAACGAATCTGCACGTGTAAGGTATACATTTGTTTTCTCACCCCGTCCACGTGGTGGGTGTAATGTGTAAGAGTGCATATAGTGATGGAGTGTCGGGGTCGGAGGAAGGGGGTTGTTTGGCGCATATAGTAGTAAAAACTCATCTGTCGTCGGCGAGGGGGTAGGTAGGTCGGTCGCTCGTCGTTATTATTATTATTATTATTATCGTCGTCGTCGTCGTACTCGTAGTCTGCCGGCGTGTGTCGCCGCGAAGGATTAATGCGGTCGGGCGTCTGTCAGCGGCGGTGCGCGCGCGATCCGAAAAGTAATGAAGAAGTTAGCCGACGTGTATAGCCGCCCGGGGCCGCGGCGAGGGGGAGGTGCCGGCGCGCGCGTTGCAGGTTAATAACAAAATCCCATTACGTTTTGTGTCACATCCAAACACAATCGCACGCCGGCCGGACGGGAGACGTGCCGTGGGCGACCGACGACGGTTACCATTACCGTACAGCTACGTGTCGCACGCCAGCACATATATGTACCTATACCCATATAAATTATTATTATACAGGGTGATTCGCCAACCATGCTTACCCCGATTCTTTTCATTAACGTGTTCAAATTCCCTATTTTTAGAATTTTCAACCAACTCCAAGATCATAATATTATTATCAAACTGTATAGAGGTTTTTAGTACCCTACCTACAACTGCACTTTCCAAGAGCGAACCGTGGAATAATTACAAACTTCTGTTTTTCAAACGAGAACCCCGCTTTTCAACTGTAAATTATTTAGTGGATATTTCTTTTTAAAAATGTTTATGAACCTAATTCAAAATTCGAACGAGTAGTTTCTCAGTTATTTATACGTTTATATACTATAAGGATGTCTATAAAAATATGAAATTATTGTAATATTAGATCTAGTTTATTATTCTGATACTTGAACCATTTTTACAAATTTTAAACGTTGATAGATTATAATAACTAACATTTTAAAATACCTGTAAATATGTAAATACCATATCTTCCGATCCCAATATATAAAGGACCTATATTGTACCCTAAGTACACACAGTTGAATAACTCAAATACTACTAGTTCGAATTTTCATTCTGATACGTTAATATTCGTTATTGTGAAATAGGTATATCTGCTAAATTAATTTACATTTCCAAATAGGGGGATTATCATATGAAAAACAGAAGCTTGTGTCTCTATGGGACACTCATTTAGCAGTACAAAAAATCTCTAGAATTTGAAAATATGGTATTTTAATTATTAAAACCAGATGTTGAGTCATTGAAGAAGAGAAAAATGGGACGAGCACGGAACATGCTCGGTGAACCACTCTGTATACATGCTCAACGCTATCGTCGTCATCGGGTCTGACGGCGGCTTTTATATGTTGTTATTATTATTATTATTATTGTCATCGAATTAACGATGACCCGAGCTTGGCGACGTTATCGGGCTCGAAAAGTTTCCGAACCAGTTTTGGACAGTTTTCGTCTCGTTTCATTGTCGTCGCCGCCGTCCTAGCTGCGGTCCAATGCGCACTTCCCGTCCGTTCATCTCACGTCATCCGACGTACACGACAATATAATATAATATATATGTTCAAGGAGGTTATATACGTGTCTGAACAAGCGACGAGGATTTATCGTCTCTGTTCGGCATTCGTTTTAATTCTTTTTCTTTTTCCATTTTACCCGCCACCGTCCTGTTTCGCTTTGAATAAAACTCCATATCGACATATTCTCCGTTTTCACCGCCATGCAATCGTAATTCGACGCAAATGGATTGTATGTTGGTCCACGGGCCCGATGACATTTCTCTGCCACACTCGGTTGGTCTTTTCCTCCCTTTTTTTTTATCCCCGTTACTAGTGACTTTAATACTATTTTTAAATTTTTTTTTTATTTATCGCAACGTGGATTTTAGATTCTATAATAATAGGTAGGTACACAGCATTGGCGTACAAACAAGGGAGGGGGTGTTCAACCTCCCCCCTCGGTATTTTTTTACTAAATATTTATAGACTATAGATATATAAAACATAATAAAATTAAAAAAATATTTTGAAATATAATATATTATAATATTATATACATAAAATATATGCATATAATTTTTTTATATAAACCCTCCCATTGAAAATATTTGTGTACTCAAATGGTATACAGTGTGATTATTTTGACTGTTATCACTCATTATCCCAAAAAGTGTTTACGCATGAATAGTCATTGCAAAACTATTCAATTTTATTACTTTTTTTTTCGTTGTAATCTTTTGAATTTTGAATTTCTTGAATGTAATTGCAATAATTGTCATGTACTTACATTTTTGAAGATACATGTCTGATGAATAAAAACTAATTCCGAACAAATAGTTAATAGTAAGTTAACTTAACTTATACATATAAGCGTTGCTGAGTAGAGTTGTAACTTAAACCACATGGAAAATGTGTGTCTACTACTACTATTAGTACCTAATTAATACAATATATTAGTTTTTAATTTTTATCTATAAATATAAATACGAAATCTTTCGTAAATTTCTTATTTGTTTGTTATGATACGATTTTCCATACTCTGGGAATTTATAACAATTATAAACTGAAAACCCGCAATATTTATATTTCTGGATACTTAAGTTGAAAATTCAAAATCAACTTAATCGGAAATATAAAAATAATATGTGTTGATTTAAACTAAACGTAGAGACAAATGAGTTAAGTTAGTTAAAACAGCTAACTAGTAAGTTAAGTTAACAAGTTAAAATTAACTTCTAACTTATTAACTCGTTAATGCCAATCCTTGCACAAAAACATAATTTCAAAATATCGTGATTATTTTAATTTAATAAAATATTTGTATTGTGAACTAAAAAATTCAATTTTCCAGCCTTATTTCATTGCTTATGCCTTCGTGATTGATTTATCAATTATCTATTTCAACTTTATTTTCGCTATACATATATATATTATCAATGAGTGATTAAAAATTATTGATACCTCTGTTGCAGTAGTTCGTATAGGTATTTTATTAGTTTTAATTTGTTTAAGCTTCGTTTACATCAAGTTGCAGTAACTGTCATTGTAAGGTATATTAGTAAGCATCCGATATGTTGGGGTGGGCATCTTGAAGTTAGTATTTTTGGACTTTCGTCCAAGTAGTGAACATATTCTATAGAACTCTATATTTCTAAAATATAAATAATAAACCTAACAATCTAATAAAACCTGTCGTTAAAGATATATCATTAAAAATATTTCTATGGATAAATGATTCATATTGATATCCATATACTGTAGTCTGTAATAAAGGAAAGGTACCATACTACTTATCATATTAATATATTATATTATAATAAATAAGCAAGTCTGTTTGGGCTTATCGAGCTTATAATAAGTAGGTAGCTCTTTTTAACTGTATAGAGTATTATAATAATATCCGATAAATATATTCTGATAATGTTATCATAATCGATTTTTAGGTTTTTTTCTTTTTTAAATACCGATTTTGCATATTTTGTTAACCAGTAACCACGCGTGTTATTCGTTCGAGGTTTAATTTTTTCTAGATCGATGTAATAATAAAATGTCTCATTAACAACAACAGTGGTTCAGCAGAACATACCTAGATCTGTTTATGAGAAATTAGGGCGATCACCGTAGTTGTAGTTCCAGTGCGGGGTCTATCGAAAGTTACAGACGGTAATGGGTGGAATTACATGACGGCGGCGGCGGTCAATCGACCATTATGGAATCGACGGTAGGACGTAGGTATTCCGAAAATCCCCGAGTACACGACTGTCATAAACCACCTCTCGGTTGACCCGTTCGAGTGGAATTTATGAAACGCCAAAACGAGGGAAAAAAATCGTAACCACCGTCTCCGGGGCGTGCAGGTCGCGGATTAACGTTAAATGATCCGGATAATAGCTTGGAATTTGTTTGGATTTATGTGCGCGTGCGTGCGCGTGTTTGCTAGCGTGTGTGTGTTCGCTTGTAAACTGCGAAGAGGGGTTTTTACCTTTTGTACCATTCCGTCTCTGCACCACATACATAACGTCAAACGGTCCATCCGATTCTCGTAAACATCTTTCCGGCCCCCTCGGCATTGTGTGTGTGCGTATACCGCCGACGCCGCCGCCGCCGTTTGTTCCACCTGCACGGTTTCGCCAAAAAGCACACCACCACCAGACATGGCGTTCCGGAAATAACACTCCGGTAAACGACAATGATTACATTAGCGATAAATTACTCCTCCGCGAGCAGCACGGCAAACGGGACATTATTTGTGCCCAGGCGATTGCCACTTATATGTACATTATATATTATTATATTAACCGGCGCACGTCGTACCTATATATAGCACCCTGCGACGAGTCCAATATCATAATATAATTATATGTCACGGCTACACGTTCAGCACACACATCATTGACGATTGTATATACGTCTTGTCTATTATATGGTTCTATAGCAAGGATTTTATACGCCAACAACTATTACCATACCAGTCTAGGACTGGGATTTCGATACACTTTGCATTGATCTCCAAAGCTCTACGTGATGCCCGTATTAAAATGTATGTTCCCCTACTGGGGAAAATTTCCCAGAACTATTTATGGGTCAGGTGGGTGGGTGATAATAAGTGATCAGTTATCAGTGGTATTTAATACTTAAGGCAGTATACCGTGATTATAATGCCCTATTCGAGAGGTGTAGCTAAACATTTTTTTTTTTTATTAACATCAGCATGAAGGGATCGGCGCCACTGCCTACGGCTCTGGTCCAATGTGCCATCTACAACTGATAATTTACCTATCCCATAACTATACGTAACATTTTATTTTAAGATTTTCACTTAAAAATTTAACTTTGTACTAACAAGGTTTTTGCCGAATCTAATATTATAATTTATTAATTCGAACGGGTCCGCATGGAGTACACATCTAGATCACGAGTGGCGACAGCAAATTAAATGAGAATGCTAATTGATTTTTCAGATTAAAAATCCACGTTCGAAGACTCGAAATTAGCGTCTTCTTAACAAGATTAGGAACAAGAGGTTCACTTTCATTTAAAAGCGATACAACTGAAATTAGTTCAACGAAAAAAAAGAAATAAAAACGATAAATCCGGTAGTTGACAAAGTTTATTAAGTATTAGAATTACTTTAGAATTGTTTACTCCCAAAATGTTATTGTACACCTTAATGGCTTTATTAGATTTCGATAACGGTAATAATATAATTTAATTTAACTTAAATTCGCAATAAATATTAAATTATGTCAAAGTATGCAAATTGCAAATTATGTAAACAGAAATAAGAAAAACACAATTTTTGTCATTAGCTTCTAAATATTACAAAAATATTAAAAGGAAAATAAGTTATGATTGTATAAAAATCTATGCTCTTGATATAATTTATATGATGTAAGCTCATACTATTAGTGATTCCCATATACAGTGTATTTTTAAGCATGCTCATCCTACCTATTTTTATGCTTAAATAATACAAAAGTATATTTAAATTTTGATTTTTGGAATGGATGATTCTGTTATACAAATTTCTGTTCTTCAAATAAGAACCCCGTTTTTCACTTTAAATTATTCAGCAGATATTTTTTTTAAGAATTTTTATGTATCTAAATCAAAATTTGAAAGAGCAGTTTTTGAGTTATGTGTATTAAGGATAATATGGTAATGGGTCAAGTAGATTTGGAGTTTAGATGATTTTAAAATTTTAGTAACTAGTATTAATCTATCAATATAAATAGTTTGTGAAAATTATCCAAGTAATGATATTATTGAATACCTAGAACATCTAATATTAAATTTAGATTAAATTTTTGTAAAACCATATTTAACGATTATTATCCTTAGTACAAAATTTAAATAACTGAGAAACTACTTATTAGGATTTTGATTTACATACACCAACATTTTGAAGAAAATTACCTGCTAAATTATTTGCAGTATAGGGGAGGGGGTTCTCATTTGAAAAGTAGATGTTTACATCGCCACAGGATATTTTATGAAGTACAAAAAGTATCAGGAATTTGAAAATATGGTCATTATGTATATTTAAAAATTCTAAAAATCAAAATTTAAATAAATGTAAGATTAAGGGAAAAATGGGGGTGACCATGATTAAAAAACCATCCTGTATAATTATATACACGTCCAAACCCCATCGTACACAAGAGTTGTGCATCGATTTGCATCACCAGCATATAATAATATTATTACTTTATGGTAGCAATGTCTTATATTATGCAGAAAATAAGTTTTGCAAAAAAAAACCAAGGTTAAGCTAATTAAGTTAAGTTAATCAGTTTGACATACGAACATCCCGCCATATTTTAATCAACAGTTGTAATGTGTTTTATAAATTATATTAATAACTATACACCTATTATTATTATTTGTATTCGTTTCTTCTCTCCTGAACTTAATGATAAAAAACTATATTTGTTCAACTTATATTTAAACATATTCAAGTATTCAACATTATCATAATATTTAGTTCATAAAAAATATAGGTTTACCTCAATAATGAAATATTTATTTTGAAATAGTCTTGACTTTTAGAAAATTAGCATTTAAAATGATGTGTGGGTGCCTAATGCGTTTCCCTTGTTATTTAAATCCATCCATAAATTTTGTTGGTAAAAAAAATTATTTAGATAATATAATGTTCCTCATTTATAAAAATAAAACGAAATATTATAACAGTTTCAAGTCTAAGTTTTAAATTTAAACGAGCTAAATAAGTGCTGGAGGTCGCTACCAGGTAACACCTCCAATCCTCAAATGAATTATGTATTTATGTATTATTATCATTTTTTTTCTCTATCTTTTCATTGTTATTCCTGTCACTTATAGGGTGTTACTACTGGGTATCTTCCCTAATCATATTATTCATATCATTCTTACTTGTCACCTATCAAACCTACTTATTATACTAAGAACATGTATAGATTGTAGATTACTTCAAATAAATAAATAAAAAATAAAAAAAGTTTTAAATTGTGTTCAATCATTGACATTAACTATTTGTTACATAGGTAGTAGGTAGGTAGGTACTTTTCAAATAATAATTTTAAGATAATTTATTATTTGTTAGCTTTGTGTAAATGGTCCATCTATAGTCTACTTAACTATTATATTAAATAAACTAAAATAGAAATATAGTATGATTGATTTTAAGGTATACATAAAAAAACATGTGATATATTATTTTGAAAGTGTTTAATGCTATGAATTAACACTTTAAGTATAAATATTTTTAGAGAGTTAAAAACGATAGATAATATTGTTTAGTAGATAACTATAGAAAAACTATTTTTATTAAAATACATAAAATACATTCTTTGAGTTAAATTTTCTCTAAAAATTAAAAATGTGTAGGTACCTCTAATTATGTTGAGACTTGTAAATTAATATTGTTCGATGATTTCTTAAAGAAAATGTAAGCATAATATGTTTGGTATTGAAGTTATATTTTACTTCAGATTATTTAGGTACGAGTACTTATATCAAATTATTTTCAAAAAAAAAAAAAAATCCACAAAAATGATTACATATAATTTTAAATTTTAAAAAGAACAACCTCTATAATACTTTATTTTACTTTAAATATAAATATACTATACTGAAACAAAAACTTTATTGCATTTTTTAAATATAACTGAATGTATTTTCAATATTTTTACGTTAATATCTATAATTCCTATACAAATATTAATACTAATAATAATAATAATAATAAAAAATAATGAATACCTAATTCCTAATGGCCACTGCTCTCAAAAAAGATATTATTAGAAAATTAGAATAGAATACCATTTATTATTGAATCAACAATTTAACATTAATATTATGGATTATCAACCTCCTGAAAGCAATCTAGCTTGTGTTGGGGGTTGAGAGTTATACATAGTGCTTATGTAGATTAACATCTTAAATCTATAATTTAATTTCAAGAAATTGACAATAAAATATAATTATAAAAAAATGTAATTAAATAAAAAAATAAAAATATTATTAATAATAGTATTATACATACAAATATAAAAAATGGTGTCACAATAAGACACAAATAACATAAAAAATATACAATATAGGTGCTATATAAAGTAAACACAAAATTATAGATATAAATATAAATATAAATGGCTCAATGTTCACATAATAATAATTTATTTAGATATCATTTACATTAGTTGAGAAATTAGTTCTTAGATATTTTTTATCGTTAAGATTAAAGGAATTGAACTCTTTAGGTCCTAGTTAATAATCCATACATTTCTGGCCTATACTTTTTTTTTATAATTTATTTGTAGATCATATTATACTAAAGTTTCTCGTTTATTGAATATAGTGTTCTCTGATGGAAGTTTTTTTTAAATAAAGGAAACAGTAAATTTCAGTTGAAACTGACACACATGTAATACTTACACCAAATTCTTGATGGTTTTTATTTGAAGATTTAGTTTAATTTTTTTATTAAAAATCAGTATTGCAGTATAATAATTAATGGTATTAGTATATTATCAGTAGTAACGCTCGATACACGTATACAATTCTCATGATATCATTAGACATAAAATTAAATAGATATTGTCTTTAAATACTAAATTTAAAAGCATTCAAAGTTTCCTACTAATTTAAAAATGTTGTACTTATTGTTTTCAGGTTTGTTTTACATACGTAATCAAAATAACTAATAATTACAAAGTATAATTCGTAAGCTATTTGTATGAATACAATAAAACTATTATAAATAATAAAAATTTATAATATCATCGTTGTATTTTATTTTTATTCGAAACTCGAAAATATATATAATATTTTTCTGTATACGTCAAACTATTATCTAATGAATACTTATGGTTGAAAAAACTTTTTGTTCTAAGCATTCTCTTCTACGTTCTCAATATATTATATTTACCAGTCCGAAAGTTACTCCTTTGTTTGAAAATGTGGGGTTTTGATGGGCGGGATGGGGAAGACTTGTCCGTTTTATAACCAAGTTGAACAACTTTTTGTGCCATGGTTTCTGAGAAATCGCACAGACAATAACGCGTAAGGCATAAAGGAAAAACATATTAACCGACGACGATGACGGCAACAGTCCTATAACCTAACCAGCTCTCCACGCGATGCTTTAGCTGTAACAAAACGAACTTCTCGCGACACAATTTCTTATATTTGTTTTTTAATTACAAATCACTTCGCCACCCTCGTTCGACCCGACACAATAGGAAACGAGAAACAATAGATCAAATTTCCAAAGGTAGTAGCAGTGATTTACCCACCACAGTGCGGCTAACGGGTGTAAAAATTAGTAACGAAACGTTTTCAATTAATAAATCTTTCACTGCTCCTTGAGAAAAAAATTAATCACAAACCACGGCAGACACGTCTGTCGAGTCCATTATAAACGTAACGAGAACTTTTTTTTTAATAAAAAGAATGCAAATATATAAATTAAATGTAATATCTAGTGATGAATGCAGAAAAAATAGAGATTTCATAGATTCTGCCAATTCAAAATAATTGTAAATTAAAACTCGAAATTGTATCAACGGTTTTGAATATTGACATAGACGCTATCAATAATAAATCTAAAAATATATTTAATACTATAGCATAAATTATAGAATTTCATTGGTTTAATTTAATTATTTAAACTTATATGACTTGAAAATATTGTTTAGCACTTTGCAAAAAAATATTTTACAAAATATTGATTATTACATTTTTAATATATTTAGATGATCAGTACTATTATAGTACTATAGAATATTAATAATATGTTTTTTTTAAACTATTAGACATTTAGGTACATTGGTTGTATTCTATGTCAATTTTTTTCGTACCGTGCCAGGATAGGTATAATGTTTCTAAAAATATAAACCTGTACGTTTGATATTTTATCTTCAGTTGCATGCAATAATAAATGCAAATTATATTATTCCACTACAATGAAATCATTCATCAATCTGGATGACCACAGATAAAAATTGGTAGGTGGCGGAATCGATATAGGTTGTTTTAAAATATTAAATATCTAACAGATCTAGAATCGACGGGTCCCTAAAAAAATAATATCCATAAACATCGATAAAAACAGTAACTCTAAAAAAAATATTTTGTCAAAAATAAATATTGCTTATTAATTATTACTAATAAATATTTGAGGATGGACCTCAGGTAAAACTTTGTAGGCAACGGATCCATAGGTTGCTTCAAAATGTCATAAATCCGTAAGGGTGGAATCAATAATTCTCCCCCTAAACAAAAAAAGACAAACATAAATATATATATCCAAAAACGTCGGCAGGAACCGAAACTCGGCGGCGTTCCGTCGCACATATTATATCGGAAATATTATTCCGCTTATGTTTATTGTGTGTATAGTACATGCACATCAGTTCACAGTTGTACAGTCCAACCTCATGCAGACCGCGGTGTTACGTATATTATTTTTCGTCGACTGTATTCGTACGAGAGTTACGGGCGCCTCACAAATAAACACGTCCGTCCCGATAGCCTTTGGGAATAATTCAAAAGAACCCCTCGTCGGACGCGCGCTGCGATGGTGTTCGCGGGACACGAGTTTATGGAGATGGAGTCTTACTCGTATGTATAGAATAAAATATAATAATATATATATATTGTACGCATGTATATACGAGTAACCGCCGCAGTGGTATTTGAACGTGCTTTCGATATGCAAACACACCGCCGACGAGCTTTTTTTTCCTCGGAATTCTCACAATTCAATTGTACGCGTTTGAAAGGCTCAGATGCTCGAAGAATTTTTTTCCTTGTTCCCCTCCACCCCCCCGTTCGAGGTTTTCCGGAGACCGGCGATAGAGTGGCGCTTGATTGACCGTCAGCCACAAACACTTTCCACGTGAGTTCGCGTGTGTTCTGCATATGCAATGAACGCAATCATAATAATAATAAACGCGACCAAATTCCTATTTACGACACTGTAGACCGTATATAGTCGCCCTTTTGTAGGATATTTTGTATACGGACAGAAATATTATAATATATAGGCATATAGTTCATTTATATATGGTCAAATAGGTACATAGACCAGCGTGAGTTTATTTATATTTCAACACTGCTGGTCGCAGGTACGTTGTCACTGTTGTCAGCTAACGAAATATTGAAATGTCACATGGAATGGTCATTTTTAAAATTTTTAATCTTAAATTATTCTGAGGCAAATTAAATCCAGTAGATACTTTTTGGGGGTTTGAAAATTTTTAGTGCTTATAGTTTTAAAATTATCAGGAAAAACTAAAACAAAATTCGAAAATTTGTTAAATTATTAAAATAAAAAAAAACCAATTATGCAATACAACATAAATTATGTAATTGGACTCAAAGTCGGTTTACAATTTATAATAATACTAAAAAAAGAATAAATACAAGAAAAATCATCTAATTTGTCGAAAATACGGCAAGAGATTCAAATAAACTTTTTTTTGTCGTTATAAACATTTAAGTTTATCCCGGGAATAATGCCCAGTTTTATCTCATTAGACAAATTAGACCTTTAAAAAATACCATTACGTAACGAAAGCAGGAATATTCCTTACGTCAGGTCGACCTCTCCGACGGCAATGGCCTCGGTCGGAAATTAAGACTAATTAGCGCCGGGAGGAGCAATGGTGAAAAAATAAACGACGAAAAAAAAAAATTATGACATTTCTTTTCCTACTTGCCCCATACTGCACTTATCCCTTTTAAAACGGCCGCTTATATTAATTATAACACTAAAATACGCGTAATGACTGATCCAGAGCCGCAATATATCAAAAAGAACCCCAAGGATGGAAAAAAAAACGGTAATTAAGTAATATGTCTTACTGGCCGTAGTGGCTTAATTATACCCTTGAAGCCAAACACACATTTTTTTTTTCCATAATAAATTACTTAAAAATGTCGCTGAGCATTACTGTGAAATTGGGCTTTTCGTAAAAGATTGGTAGAAAATGAGTATTAGCTGGCAAGTAATTAAAACTGAATCGATTTCATAAACGATATTCAACTTTTTCAGTTACATTATGGCGTTCGTCGGTAATTCGACGCAGGGGCATAATTTGTGGTGTCGCAGGTTATGTGGACCTGAATTTTTATGGCCTGCGTTAAATTTCAGTGCGACAACGCGTCGCATAAAATGAAGGATAGTATTAGAATATTATTATAAGAATATTATGAATTATATTTTTGTTTTTGTCTGCTAAGAATTTTGTGGACCTGTCAAACAACTAGAGTGACATCCCTCAGTCTCAACAAATTAATTATATATTGTTATGAATAGGTATATTAATAACATGTCGACTGAAAGTGCTTTAACCAGAGACGTATAAAAAATAATTTGAAGGAAGTAAGCCAGACAATTTATGACCATATTTTCAGACGTTTCTATGAAGTAAAATTTAATTTAAATGAAAAATTTCATTTCTATATTATATTGTTATACATTGTTCAATTAATTTGAATCACTTATTTTTAACAAAAGAAAATTGATTTTGCAATACATTTTAAAAAAGGGTTCTCTTTATTAGCGGACTACAGACCACGGTCGAGCGGCTGACCTATAATAATAATAAAATTAGATTTTTAAAAAAACTGCATCATAATACCGTATAAAAACTAAAAAGATCGATTTATATTTTATATAGTCAACGTACAGTATAATGTTACAAACAATTCCTAAAGGAACAACTCTGTATATAAATATAATATATATAAACATGTCATGAGTTGAAAAAAGTAAATACGTTTCCATATGTCCACGTCTGAGAATGCCATATAGAACAGTATTATATGTTTCTTATCTGCTATTGTAGTAAGGGTATGAATACATTGAAAAACTTTATAGAATTTTAAATTACTTGTGTTTGGGATACTTTTAAAAATATACAACGTAGGTACCTACACGAAGTTATATATAATACATCATTACGTCATATCAGCGAGTTTCAATGATTTTGATCGAATGATTAAGCATGGAAAAAAGGAATTAGTAGGCTAATATCAGAATATATTTTTATCTACGCACAGACAAAATCCGATTTAAATCAATTTAAACAAAACATTAAAAAAATTAATAGTTACATTGTTTTTTTGAGTATTGATATAATATAATATAATATTATCATGTATACGTTATAAACGTTCTGTTTTGATGCCTGTTTAAAAAATATTGTTAAGACAAATTACATAATAATTCAATATTATTTCGTTCATAATTAATTATTTTTTTACATATATTTTTACAAAAAATGAAAAACATATAGGTATCTAGTCATGGCGGTCATAGCTGCTGAACTTTAGATAATATATATTATAATATAGGTATATAAATAAACATAAACAGTTTTTGTAGTTTTTTGAGGGACAATTATATAAAAAGTATGATGACGAATGAATACTATATTAGGTACTCATAAAGCATTATCATTGACCAACTAATATTATTCATCATTTTTAAAAATAAAACAGTAGGTATAATCACCAAAATTGTGTCGTACACTATAAATCCATTGACTGCAGCTGTGAATCGACAATAAATACAATAAAATTATAACCTAATGAAAAGCTAGTGAGCAGGTGTATTGTAAAGTGTGTGTAGTTTTCATATTAAAACTTTGAAGAAAAAAAAAACTTATTTTTTTTTTATAAAACCATTGTCTCACTTAGGTACCTATTACATAGTAGGTAGTTATTATAATATAACTACGAAATTCCAATCTAAGTCAAAGTAGAATGAAATGTATGCTGTATAAAAAAAATGATTAAATCTCAAATATATTTTGTGAATAATTTGGATATTTCAATTTATTTATTTACTCTACAGCGTAAAAAGGTATAGTGTTCGTGTAATATACAAACATTTTCCGAAAATAATGAACAAACAAAAACGACATAGTAATATCATGGTGATGTGCTTTGAGTTGAAGCAATATATTTACATATTACGATATTATTATGTATAATATATTTCGTAAAGTTCGCTTTCGACGTCGACCAAACACTTGGTAGATTATTTTCAAAAATGTCTCCGATGTTGTTGTTTCGAGGAGTTTTGCGATAAAATCCGTCAATCCGGTTAATGCTCTTCTCGTTGTTTTTCCATTAATGCGAATGACGTCAGGGGGAGAAGTGGGCTATAGATTGGTGAGTTTGATGGGAAAATGGTGGTGGGAGGGGGTAAAAACACATCAGCAATCGATTCCACCCCAACCCTCTCCCCGACACTCTCGTCCGTTTTCTTCAAACCTTCTTGAGCTTTATATGTGTTATACAACATAAACATACACACACACACATACATACTCGCACATAAACTCACAATGAAACGTCGAGCGACACACAAGAAAGTTTCAGTCGGCAAACGAGTGGTGGGGTTGGAGGGGACGTTGTGATAGAGATACAGTGGGAGTGAGGGTGGACGCAAGGGGAAAAGGACAAAAACTCTCCATACAGCCAGCTCAAATAATCATGATAATTACAATTCGGTGGCGGCTTGGCGTACGCATGTTAGGCCTGTACCGTAGATGGAGGGGACAACGGGGATGATATCGGCGGCGTCGGTGGCAGCGAAGAGTCTCGGGGGTAGTGCACATATAAGGATGGGTGCGGGGGGGGGGAAATAATAAGGGACACTTTGGGCGCTCGCTTGCATACAGCTAGCACCGACGCCACCTACCCCACCCCCTATCACCACCACGCCATCATCGCTTACCCGTCGTACGTCGCGCGCGTATACAACAGTGTACACGCTAATGAAAATTGATTAAGATTAAAGATGCACCGGAGGAAGCTTTTTCCATTTCGCCGTGTTATTATATATACGCGAGTGTGAGTGAACAATATATTATAATATACGGTATAGGCATATATCTTGCGGAATAACGCGCCGGTGCATGCGTATAGTATTATTAAATCAATCGACGGGGTTTTCCGATAACGCGGTTTTAATATAAAATGCAAAATATTGGTGCGACGACACCGCACCGGCGTGGCCACCGATTCCGCCGTAAAGAAAATGTGACAAAAGGACGAAGGAAATATAAGGGGATTAATTCGGCGGGGCGGCAATACGACCGAGGAGAAGGCGCGCAGCTCGACGCGGTCTCGAGTCGGGGCTTTAATTAAGGGTGAGAGAAACGGAATTAAACAGACGTGGACAGGGGTGGTGTTGACGGGTTTAAGTTGGTTGGACTTGACAGGGCGAGAGACATCGGGGGTCGAACTAAAACGACTTAAATTCGCTTTTTGTTATACACCTCGGCAAACGTTTTTTATTTTTCATTATTATTTATTTATACTGCACGCAATAATAAGGATCTGCCGTCTTCGTTCAGTAAACATAATGAAATCAAGTATTATAAATCGTTAGTACATATTTTTTTTATCACGCCAATACCTATCGGAATCATGGTTACAATATTTTGAATTTTGTCACGGGTTCGTTTTTTATTTATATTTAAAATGTTTATCGAAAACAAGCCGATCCGTTATTTATCGTTGAGGAATGATACATTTTCCCAAATGACATTTCGTTCTATAAAAGTATTGTGGACTTATCCCAATGCCAGAGCGAGGCCTCGAGAGTATATCATGTAATATTATTATTGTACGGAGGAAAACATGCAGATATTATACGTAATATAACAAGCGAGAGAGCACCGGTAGCGACCGTGGTAGTGGTCGTCTGTGGCATTATGTATAGTTCGTTATATATATAACAGCCTCGCGTGAAAATAATACACCTCGGTCGTTCGTTAACGTCGCGTTTGAATTAAAACAACGGTCGTATAATAATAATAATATGTCAGTGTGCGTGTATAATAATAATAATATAGGGATGAAAAAAATCAATGCCGTTTCCTTGTGCGCATCACATCCCATTCCCCAGACGTATTAATAATAATATCATACACGCGCGCGGTGACGGTAACGGATGATAATAATAATAATAATAATATTATAATTCCTCGTCGGATTCGGCCTTGGTCGTCGACGTCGTCGTCGTATTACGCATCGAGAATTCGTCGTTTTCCTCGGCGAGGGTCGATTATGTGTAGGGTTAACACACAAACAAAAAATAATAATAAAATAAATAAAAGTAAACGCAACAATAACTGCGTGTTTGCAGAACACCACCGCTGTACTAGTACGTATTTAGTGACCGACCGGAAGCGAATGGGGTGGAGGCGGCAATAGAAAGGAACTCACGTAAATCAGAGATCGACAAGACAAGGGGCGCCTGTGTTCCCGGTCGTTTTTAACACTTAGTCTCGGATTTATGGCTTATCGTGTCGTCACATTAGAACAGATTTCGTTGTCGTCGTCGTCGCCGTCGCAGTCTTATCCTCTCTCTCTCTCTCTCTCTCACTCTCTCTCTTTTTTTCTCTGCAGTGTGTAACTGGCACTAACTCTCCTCTCCGACTGCACACGCATGCACACGCCCATTCGGTCCGATACAAATTAAATTGAACTACTTAACTGATTTCACACCACCGCTGCCGTTCCTCTTCGCAGTCGAGTGCTACTCGATTCTCCGCCCCCTCCGGACTATAGCTATGTATAAAATTTACTGTCTTTCGGCCGACCATTTCGAGGTACCCAAAGTTTCTTATAGCGGCGGCGTCGTCGATGGCGTCGACGACGATTGATGGCCGTTTCCATTTCCAAAAACAAATCGTCTCGATAAATGTGTATAAGTTCAACTCCGTTTTTTTACTTTCCCGAAATACATTATTTGACACTAACATCAGTTTTTTGAATCTTGAACAAACATTATTATTAAGATATTTCATTATTTCAAATAGAACGCTAACCAAGCAAAACCGCTTTAAATATATTAAGCGATAAGGTAAAAGCAAAAAGTTTTCTTCATTTGTAAGAATTTACATAAAAAAATATTATGAACGTCGAAACACTAAACTTGATGGATCACTTTCTTCTCAGTCAAATCATCGATGATTTAAAAAAAAACTAAAAGGTTAACTCGAAAGTTTTTTTTATTATTATAATTTCAATACTACATTTTCAGTACCTACCTACTTTAAATTTATCTTTACATACTTTTTTCCATTCTCTTCCTAATTGTTCGAGTCCTATAATTGTCAACGATTTGGTATTATATTAAGTAAAATCATCTACTATAGACATCTGATAGGTATTAATCAAAATTATGAAAAATATTATGTTTTGATAAAACATTCAAAACCATCACTAATGGGAGAATTATTTTAATATGTAATCAACGTTAAGATATCACGGGGTGGTGGACGCATAATCAGTTTCAACATTATAATGAAATATGAACTAAAATCCAAATGACATTATTTGACGTTTAAACGATAGTGTCGTAAAATGATATGACGAGGAGCCCGGGGAAATGGTCGTGAAATCAAATCGCCCTCGCACGCCTACTGACCTAGTAGCATACATCTGACAACCCCTTACTGTGTAAACACACCCCTGTTTTCACAAGTATAGAAAAAAAAGCCTTTGATCCTGATAGCCAACCAAAAGGGCGTATAATCTGTTTCTATTCTCTGAAAATTTGCTACCGGTAAACACTGTACATAGGTTTAATGTGTATATTATATTGTAAGACACAGTACACCGATTATACTTTGAAGTTTAATAAATGTTTTGTTTGTTTTGCTAAAATAATAATTTGACGTAAGTAATAAACGTGAGATTGGAGTACCCAGATTAAACAAACATGTATTCAGAATAAAATAATTCCTTTTTAAATTTATTGATTTGACTAACGGAATTCTTCAATTGTTTAGCCAATTGGAACATTTTAATTATAAACTAAACATTTAAATTATTTGTACATTAAGAATAGGGTTTGAGGGTTTGAGGGTTTGAAAACTTCATGAAACATAAATATCTTAAGAATTTCTAATATCTAAAAAAAATATTTATGAATAAATAAAATGAATGTTTGGCCATATTATATTCTGTAATTAAAGCTATAATAAGTTTAAATTTTATAAATAAAAATTTATCAACTTTATAAATCAAATTAAAAAAAAAAACCGGGAAATTGTTCTACTACCTCCATACTTCGTCACTGTGATAGTTAAGATACATTTGAATTTAATGATTGGATACGAGAAACGATTTTGTGTGGGAACCGTGTGTGAAGCACCAATTTTGGAATAATTTTTAATTTATTTATATAGATAGGTACCAGCTATTACTATTATAGTGATTTCTTTTTTTATTGGTAATATGGCTTACAAAAATATCGCATAATATAATATTATTATATTACATTTTTATAATAAGCCAATACGTAGGCACATTAATAGGATCATTGTATAAAATAAATAGTTTAATATTATATTTAATCCAAATATTTTTTAAATTTCTTCATTTACAGAAAATAACAATAATGATAATAAGGGTAATGGAAAAAAAATAATTGTGTGTAAAACCCATACGTTCTACATCGCTTAAAATCTAAAAATAAACCACCATCTCGTTTAATTTTAATTTGGTCTAATCTATAATCATGTTGTTTAATACACAGAACGGTAAAATTTTAAATGTAAACTATTTTCAAGACGGAAATTCAAAGAACTAAATACATTATGTTTTACTGTTTAGAATATATTATAATATTGTCATTTCATTGCACCTATATAATATAGAAAATCGCAAAGTAATATTATCGACGCATGATTTCTACGCTCTAAGCAATAATACAATCGTATACATACTAATATAATATTATATACACGACGTAAGCCAAGCATTCGGGTTTTCGTGGTTTTCGGGTAAAAGCGGTTACCGGAAACGTTCCAACAAACGAGCCGAGAAACAGATGACTCGCACTAAACACTGAATTGTACGCCCTACACCCTATTATCTTGGCTACTAATTGTTCGAGCCTTATAATTGTATACGCTTTTACAACTATAATACTATAATAGTGCCGATCTGCTCGGTGGCTTAATATTATATAGTAACAGTTACGCGTACCTGGAAATGGACTAGAAATACGTCAGCGTTGTTATTAATATGATCTATGAGTGTGCTTTGTTTTATTTATTGTTTTTTTTTTTTTTAATATTATAACTGTTTATATATACTATAATGGCTCAAAACATATTACAACATATAACATATTATAACGTCATAACTTTGAACCGAAAAATATTTTTTATTAAATTTAAGAAAAGTTTTTCAGAATCTCAGTTTATCTTTTAATTTACCGTCACCGCCCATCTTAATTTTTACATCGTACGGTTACAATCGAAAAATTACGATTAATAATACTCGATTAGGTAAAAACCTTGTTAACTATAATATCAACTTACTTAATTGAGTAAAAATTTTAAAACAAAATTAAAAAAGGTGCTCTGCTGTGAAACAATGTTACCGTTACAAGATACTGTTGAAGAAAATCGAAGGAGTTGTACTGCCCCAAACAGTGATGACAGACACAAAAAAAAAAACACATCATTGTGAAAACAATACATTCATCGTTCCACTCAGAATCTAAAATATGAAAACAGGATTTTATTTTTCAATGCTTTAAAACATCTAAAAAATATTATTTTTTTAAAAAAATTCGTACATCTTATAAGACGAGAATCGCGTAGCTAGCTTTTGGATGACAATGCAAAGTGCATGGAAATCCATCCCTATAGTCAGGGGATTATTACGTTGCTTAAACGAATATAGAGTTTTTCTTTTCAAGAAAATATTATGTTAGTGTTATAATATATCAGTGTTATAATATTATGACGGGCAGATTTCATAATTATTAGAAGGAGAACACCGCAAGTCCGAAACATAGATCATTCTTCAGCTGTGAGATGATCTTTGCTGCATTTGATGCATCGTGGTCGGGGACTTAAATACCTACATCGATACCTACATTAGGCAAATCGAGAAGTTATCATAGATTTATTTGGTTTTACTACTCGTGTGTGAGTATGTAATATTGTATTTATTTTATTATTATGTTTAGTTTATTATCATTATTATTATTATTATTGTTTTTTTACGGAATTTTAATCACGATGATATTGTAGAAGACGACGTGGCGCGTAAAATAGCGATTCGGTCGCTTTTAATTGAAAAACTAAAGAATTTTAAAACTCGATTAAGTAGATGCTGCTGCCAACGGGGATCTTGGCACCCCGATGTATCCAAAATCAATTTCGCCGGCGGGAGATAGCGGGGAGGGGGTAATTAGCATAAAATTGGATGTGCTCGTAAGTAATTGCTTGATTCGATTTTCGCGACCCTTTGCAGAAGTACACATTCCAGACGAGGGAAAAAATAACAATGAATAATATACAAGTTTTTTTTCCTTATGGAAGTTTTGTATAACTGTTCTTTGTATTTTACTAAATTCATTATGAATAAATTATTGGTCGGTCTTAGTAAAAAAAATAAATAAATAAAAATATTTACACCAAACTAAATATTCGAGTCATTGAACTGCACAATAAGTTTCGAATCAATTCACAATACGTGAACCTATACTATATAGGTACTATTATTCTTTTGCAACTGAAAATTCGTTGGAAACACAGACTTTTGAAATAAGCAAATTCAGGTTAAAAGTGTTGAATCATTCGACTAATCAATTGAAATGAAAATTGCGTAACGAGTGTAAAGTTGTATTTTGTTTGTTTTTTATTTTTTAGTCGGAAATTGAAACTATAATGACACAGCAATATTACTGTATTTATTCAGCAAAGTGTTTACTCTTGGTTTTGTTTGTTGTATTTTATTTTTAATTTAACATAATTCCAACATGAATTTGATTTTTTTTATGTCAATCAACATAATGTATTGTTTAACGTTTAAATTGTTAAATTTCACTTGATAAACAAAAATGGTCTCAGTTTGATACCAAGTCAAAAATGACATTGAATGCCCTTGGTTAAAAAAATCTTAAATACAAGTCTTTAAAGCAACCAAATCGTTTGAAACAGTTACCTATTACCTACTTTTTATAATCTAAATAATAATCTAAGTTTAGAATTGGAGGGTACTTATTTTATTGTGGTAATCTTTGCCCGTTGGCCATTGGCAATTGGTGTTTTGCATTCTATCCAAAACTGGAGAAATGAGCTCCCTTTCTCTCTCTCTTTCTCTACCTTATATCCAGTCGCGCCTACAACTTTTCGATGCCAATAAATATTGCTCATTCGTGTATCGCTCGTGCAGGTACTTCCGCTGCGGCATAAAGCAGAGACGGCGAAGATTCGTTGGCGATATTTTAATGCAATCTATTAGTATATAATGTTTGAAATTCCGAGACGTCGACGACGAGAACGCATCTCGCCAGTTGCCAAACGCGTATTTCACGCGTTATCTGTTTGGCGAACACGGCTTATTATTATATACTTCTCGCAGCGACTTTCGACGGCGTTCGAGAGACGGAGACACGGTTTCCGCGGACTCGGCGACTCGGAAAGTAATTAACTCCTGCAGCGCAAAATAACGAAACGAGGACAATATAATGCTCGTGCGTGTCGAGGCGGAAGTGAGAGGCGTTAAAACGTGTGGAATGTAGTGTTGTACAGCGTTTTAATGTTCGGGGACAAGACACGTGTGAAGATTAAAGGAAGCCTTTCGCCCCCTCCCCTACTGCCATCCTTTCCACCAGCGTATCCATCCGCTCGTGTGGTACGTACATGCTATTTCCCCTTTTGCGCTTTTCCCGACACTACCGCGTAATCATAATTGTCAGTTGCAGCGTGCAGCAACCCACGTCGTTCGGTTTTCTTCTTCGGCGGAAGAAACGACGCAACACACCCACACACACACTCACGTGTTATATTATGTACATGTGTGGCATAAGAGTGTGTGTGTATGTGTGTGTACGTGGAGGGGGAAATCCAGACAAAACCGAATCTTGTTATTATATACACTCGTTGGGGTGGGTGGTTGCAGTGTAATGAAATTATATTATTATCCGGGTGTCGTGTTTGCTATTCTTTCCGAACGGACTCCGAATGCGCATCACCTATATCTGTATACAATATGTTATATATAATGTAAGTATAGTCTTCCGAGTGCACGTGCCGTGTACACTGAAAAACTTAATCATACAGTTGCTTCGCGTTAAGATAAAAATGACAAAATAATTAAGTTCAACAGTTTCTTACACACACACACACACACACACACATGTCACACACATATATTATATATATATACCTAATACAATATGTGTATACGAATTATCTTGCAAGTACTCTCTTTGAAGTACATATTATATGACTTACCTATAGGTACTGTTTGTAACCAAGGCCAAAACACTCTTCATAAGTTTTATAAAAACAATTAAAAATTATTGTAATATTAATCTCATTTGCAAAAAAGTACTTAGAATATTTTCTCAAGCGGTAAATATTTAGACTCAAAATTTTTTTCTGATTTTCAACTAACAAGCTGCTTGTGTGAACTGCAATCACCAAACTAAAGTTTAAACTCTAAACATATTTACGAATAATCACTGCTGATCGCCATGATAGCATAGCTATAGGACCATACAATTCAAACTACCTAGTTTATGTATAATATTACAAATCTTTAATTAAAAAAAAACCTTCTAGTATTTTTGTAATACTATATTATCACCATCAGTTATGATTTATGATATCGTAATATTGTATTTAAGAACGAAACTAAACATTCTTTTTGTTTTATTTAAGTGATTTAAAATGTTAGTACCCTCCCAACCTCCCCCCCCCCCCAAAAAAAAAAAAAAAATTAAAAAGAAATAGGTCCAGTTAGGGCGATGGAAAATTTCGGCTCGTATACAAATGTCGTTAGATTAAACATAGACTACGATAAGTGAAGCAATCGATAAACCTCATTAGATGTGTATAGTTGATTTTTAAGTTTGTTAATATATTATAATAATATCGTCTAATTTGCATAAAAACAATATGCCGTTGAGCTGTAGGGTGCGGCGATATAGCAAAGATATATTGAGGTGGAGGAAAAAATATCTGTATTAATTAGACGTAATAAATCTGTTACTGCGCGGTTATCATTTTTAATAAAATGTTGTTTTCCGTGAGGCTGTGGGTGTGAACACTGCAATATTGTCATATTACGGGGCTGTCTGCATCGCGGTACTACAGCGCACAATGGCAGACGGGTATTCCGTTCTCGGATTTTCGCCCGACAAAGGCGTCGCGTTTCTTCGTCATTCGCTGATGATGTTTTCCCGGCGTCTTATATTAATCAAGTAGTTAGTTATGGAAATTTTTCGCCAGCAGCTGCCAAGACATGGTGTTAATTATTATTATTCGATTTCCGTCGAGGAGCCTCGCGATCTCGACGGCAACGGTGGGTTGCAGTGACGCAGCGCACATCATAACTGGCAGACCCTCTCTTGTTTTTATCGCACGGCAAACAACAAACAAAAATATAAACAAAAACCGCGAGAAACATTATTATGGAAGTCTTTCTGCACAGGTGGACAGGGTGGGTGGTGGAACCGCACCGGTGGCAAAGGGGTCGCTGTTGTTTTAATCAGTGTTGTTAGGATACACACCGGCGGTGACGACGGTGTCGTCGACCCTTCTCTAGCAACTTTTTCAGGTTTCTCAACCCCTTTTTCTTAGCTCAAAGTTCCGCTCTCGTTCTCGGAAAATGAAAAAACAAAAAATTAAAATCACGAAAACAAACGGGACCGGTAACATTGTAATGAAAAACCGTTATTTATAGTTGGCCATTATTAAAATTTGGAACAGAAAAGGCGAAAAACAAAATATATGACAAAAAAAAAATTAAAATAAACGAGTATTTGACAAAAAAAAAAAGTATATATTAATAATAATGAATAGTAGTAATAATAATAAAAGTCTGTCCAGGAAACGCTCCAATAATGTGTATTTGAGCGAAAAGAACACGGTCTATCCGGAAAACAGTGGCTGCCGACCATTTTCAATTAATTGGTATTAAGTTAGTGGGTGTCTGAAAACTCGTTTACGTTAAAATATAATATATTCAAGGATCTATGCATATTTTTAAGGGTCTAAATATTAAAAATTTCAAAAATGTATCGAAATATCAATATGTTTTATCAATGTCGACATTATTACCGTTGTTTACGTACGTTTATAAAAAAAGATACCACGATGAATTACAGTTGACGTATTCTTATCAAACGTTAAGAGGTGAGTTTCTGGGTGACAGGAAAATTTATTGATGGACTGTTTCATTATGACTTATAACTATTAATATAGATTATAAATACTATTATAAATACTGGTATTTAATATTTATAATCAATGATATTATGAAGGTTTCAAAATATATTAAACATTTAATATAAGGTAGAGGATACCAAAAAAATTGTTAAAACCCTTTAAACAAAATTATTAGGTGTCCAAATGCGCCACTGACAAGTGTACTGAGGAACCAGCATCGTTTATGGCCTGCGATAATAATAGTTATTCCCGTTTTATAGCATTATATTTATATCTGATGCCTGATTTTAGTGACAACGAAGTATCGTTTGAAATTTTCTATTTTAATAGAAACTCTTTGAGTCGTACCACCTAAGCGGGTTGTATCAAAAGTACACAGAAATGTCTTATATTGACGTGTTAAATCTCTACTTTTTAAATTTGCCTCGACCAATATAGAGTGTGAATAGTGATTATTATGTTATGAGTATAAAATATAAATATAATAATTTATAATGTATAAAAATTGAATTAATTTATCGGATAACTATATATCATGACATAAGATACAATATTTAATAAAAAAAAAAAATTACACAAAAACTACCTATCAAAAACCGTTTATTTTTGTAAAATTATATCAAATTATATGAAAAAAAAATTTACCTAACCTAACCAGCTGATAACGTCGTGCGAAGAGATTTAAATCACACAATTTTGGTTTTACGCCTTGCAATAATGGCTATTGAATTATAATATATAATATGATTGAGTTGCATAGACGATGTTGCGTTGGGACCAATATATGCATTTCATATATTTTATTTGATGCTTGTCAACCGGTGTCAACTATTAAACCCCTGTAGCCAGGTTACTCCTACCGTTTAAAATAAAGCAATAAAAAAGGCCCATTTTATAAAACGCACAAAAATGGTACCAAAGTGGTTTATTTGTTCCTAGAAGACACGTGTTCTTGCGACAAAACGTCGACACTTCCCCGCCACCACTAAACACCTAGCCATTCCCCATCAATTTACCTATAATCCTATAAAATAACGTCACTACCAACTATATAGGCAAACGATATATTATATTATAGCGACGATCCGTCCAGCCTTTGCCCGAGCGATCCTCTATGATATATAGTTGTTATAGGTATACCCATATCTAGGGACCTTTGCACCGGAGCGCCGTTAAGATGACCGATGGAACGGTGCGGGACGGAACGTTTCGCTCAACGCGGGGCCCGGCGGGGTCCATAAAGACGTCGCGACGCAAGACGAATCGTCGCCGTTTAAACGGTTTCAATTACGTGCGATCGCGTGATTCGGCCCGTTTCGATACTCCGTACGCGGGCCGCATACGTTATAATATTATTATACCTAATAATAATAATAATAATAGTAATATATACGGTGGGTGGGTATAGACGTATACACATTTTATTATGTTGTATAATGTGCAAAGAGCGTTTTCGCACAGGTGCGCGCGCTGAATATTACAATGTCTCGTGGGAAGGTAATAAAAACGGGAAGAGAATATTATATTATATACATTCGAATGGGCTCGTGTACAACACAGTGTATATATGGCGTGTGCGCTGCGGCGGCCGTACATGGAATGCATGTTTTTTCCGCGTGACTGTATACAATAATAATAATAATAATAATAATAATGATGATAATAATAATAATAATATCGTCGACGTGAACCGCGGCGAGAATCCAGCGCGAACCGTTATACGCGAGTCGTCGGCATCCCGCACCCCCGCCCGAAGAGGGTCCCGTTACGATCCTCCTCCGCCCTCGAAACGTCTTAAATTATATAATATATTTAATATATTTTTTTTTCAATTACACCTTAATGGTTTTGAGATAACAATTCGATTTGTATGTATACGATTCGGCAAACATAACGCACGGTGCTGACCGGTCTTCGGAGTTTCGAGGTAGAAAGATACAGGCCATACAGGGTCGTATCCAGAGTTTTGAGTTTTGTTTCGTACAAGGAACGCAATGACATAATATTTATATAAGACATTTTTATTTGTAAATCGGTGTAAAATTTATTTATAATATGATTCAAAAAATTTGAAATCGATTTTGGGAAACTCATTCGTGTCCGCTTTTCGTTTCTTTATCATACAGAGGTTTAAGTTTGAAAAAATAGGCTTAGAAAACTATATGATTAAATTGGCGAATATTTTCACAGTAAATGCATTACCTATATTTTCTATGCCAGTATGCCACACTAATGACTGAACCTGCAGTAGACAAATTTAATTATGATTAAAATATACAAAAAAACAAAAATATTTTCTAAACCTATAGTTTTTCAAATATAAAGAAACGAATAGCATTATACAAATGAGTCAACAATTTTACCCTAAAAATATGTCACAAAATATTTCCATTTTTGGTATTTTTTATTGGAAAAATATTGGTCACACCTCACACGTCATTAATAAGTTCAATACATTTTATCGGTGTTATACTTTTTAAGCCTAATTCAGTATAGTAAAAAATATTATTATTTATGTGGAAAGCTTTTGGTTATAGTATGTAACAGTTAATAATATAAAATATAAATATAGGTATAATAAATAATAAAAATAGAAAACACAATAAGTGTTGTATTACCAATGAATATAAAACACTTGATTTTTCAAAAAGTTCCAAGACATTTAATAAATATACCTCTGGAAACATCATGCCGCATGTGTTGATTGGTTTTTTTGCCGATCTTAAAGCGGAGAGGTCAGTGGAGTTTATTTTAAACGATATTTTTTAACTTTTTGTTAGCCATAATATTATTGGATTCGTATAGAATATTACCTAATTGTGAGTAGGCGATTAGATGTTTTTTAAAGTCTCGAGTCTTTTTTTTTACCATCCAACAACCAGTGCCGTGGCTAGATACTTGTGTGCCCCGGTGCAAATCAGTGTAGGTGCCCCATAAATAGTGTACACCATTTATAGTGTACCATGTATTAGAATAAATATATGAAGACAAACAAATTTACACAAGTCTTATATAATTTAATGTAATATCAAAGAATTTTAATAAGTAGATTATTTTTACAAAATTTTGTGGTACGCCTTAAAATCTCGGTTTTACGAATTCGAGGTGGACTGCGTTCCGAGCGCTCGGACGCAGTGGCGTATATAGGGGGGAGGCCCCCTAGTCTGGAGCCCATAGTGAAATTGCAGGTTCAATTAAAGCATTGCATGTATATCTACACTGTTTAGAGTTTTTTACATAATAATTAAATTGCGTAATTTTTATTTGTACTGTATATGTCATAATTATAACCACCCAGCTCCCTAAAAAATGTAGAGTTATGGCTATGTTAGTTGTGCTATTCTTGACTAGTGATAACTGATAAATTGGCCCATAGTGAAAATAATTCGTATATACATGCGCCACTGCTCGGACGTGATATTTTGTGTACCACCTATACCGTACCACAATATGTGAGTCATTAATATCGCTTTAGTTAAAGATATCGCACGAGCGGCCCGCCGATGTATGTTGTGCATGTGCGGTGGCATCCACGTGCCATTATTTTATCGGTTCGTTCGCGCGTGGACATTGCATGATAATAATATATTCAGTACTCGGTCGAGAAAACTATACGCTGCGAATACCCTTTATTCTCAGACTTTGCGGTGCACACGGAAATAACCTCACGAATTTACGACACCCCCTTACGACCAAAGATACTTATCGCCACGCCAATTCGAGATAACCAAAAACATACACCCGTATGTAATACCCACCAGCCAAACCCTCGACGAACCCTTTCGCTGTACATTTTGAAGCTGCCGAGGACCGCGATTTATTTACCGATATTTTTCAAAAGTCTAAAAGTCTTACCGATAACAGCGATCGAGCGGTGCATTTTTTGACAGGAACAATAATGCTGCACCTCATATAACATGATCTCTGGGCTTATTTGTAAAATACTATTTTGGAGATGCGCTTCATAACATATTAAAACTACTGTAGGTACCTACCACTCAGTGGCCAGTGCCGAATAAATTTTTCCCAGTGGTCACTTCATTGATATCTTTTCATTGGACGTCTTTGGTTCAGTTATTAAATTTTCAATCAGCAGCTGTTGACGTCACCGTAATATTGGTAACAGTAATAAACAGTTGTTGAGTTTTAAAAATCAAAGACGCATAAATGAATCCGTGGCACGACTGCATGAGTCATGTATGGTTGGCGCATATAATATGGAACTCAAAGGGTTAAAACCATATACCTAGTTCTAATAGACGGGAAATGGTAGCAGTTCGAGCGATAGGACCAGAGGGTGCTGCTAGCAGTACAATATTTTTAAAACTGTACCAGGCGTAAAGTACGATAAAAATAAAATACTATGTATTCCATGTATAGTATTTGGTACGATAAAATATTATAAATAGTTTGTACTTTAACTTAAGGTCTATGCTTAAACTACATAAGTCACAAAATAAGTAACCATACAATATTATTTTATAGACACATACAATATAGATTGTACCGAGTGGTAAACCTGACATCAAATTTTGCTGCATCACTGTGTTTCACTATGTCTCATCGAGGCTCATAGAGCATAATATGTTGTACGGAAAGCTCGTCTATTGACTATTAGTCTATTAAGGCGGGTTTCCACTATACACGTTTGCCGTGTACACGAAAAATGTTCAGCTATGTCCAACAACACGGTATCACGGTTAACCGTGTGGTAACTGATCGTAAACAACCAATCACAGCAAATGATTTGTATGCACGTACTCGCATCCGTGTACACGAAAAATGTTCAGCTAGGTCCAACAACACGGTATCATAGTTAACCGTGTGGTACCTAACTGAACGTAAACAACCAATCACAGCAAATGATTTGTATGCACGTACGCGCATCCGCGTATAGTGGGAAACCCGCCTTTAGTATAATGTTTATGGTTAAACCCGGATCAACAAAATTTCGATGTATATTTTTTTTTTATGAAACTTGACCGAAGAGTGTTCGACTTGTACGGTAAAAAGTGAAAGAATACTAAAAAATTTGACACGAAGTCCGCCTTGTCACGTGCGTATAGAAAACGGGATGTGCGAGGTAGGTAAGTACACTCTTGTTTCTCTTAAGTAAATCGAGATTATTTCGTGTGTTACACAGTTGCCTAAATAATATACAATAAGTAGTGCTAAAATCTATTTAATGTAGGTATATTTTTCCACGGTTGTGACGTTATAAAATCAAAAATTATGTTATTACTATATTATTATTAGCACCTATCGTCGGGAATTCGGGTTAATTAATTAATAATATTAAGCAATTGATACGGATAATAATAATTTAAAGTTATTTCAGTTCTTGCGTTATAAGAATTTATGTACATCTACATTTTATAACCTCATTAGTATTATTATAACGCTTGTTGCGCCTTGCACCGATACAATCGGTACGTCAACGCTTAATGTCGAGTTTGGTGTACGAAAAGGCTTTGCACTTTGCATTAGTTCATACTTTTTATTTGACTTGGTGAATAATTCGTATTATTATTAAAAGCTGTGGGTCATAGCGGTGGTATAACCTTCCTCTGGTCCAAGTAGAATACTTCTGTTTGCCCCGACAAAGTTTGATCGATCAGACTATGCGTTTTGTCGGCCACCGATAATCGGTTGACAATCCTACCGCGACATCTATAATTAACATATAAACGGAATTATCGGGGACAGACTAGACCGATTCTCCGAACCGCCCGAAATCGGTCTGAAATAAACCGCTGGCTGTTGCAGTTTGGTAGCGACGGTGCGTGTTCGTCGTGCACATTCATTTGTACGGTACACTGAGCGTTTTTCGGTTGCCGTTATTTGTTGAATTGGCAGTTTTTTTTTTAAATGTATATTACCTACTTATAATATAATATTTAAAAAATATTTTTCATTAAACCATAAACACGTATTCAACTGAAAAATTAATAACTGAGGTCCAAAACTTCTAACTCGACTTCTATAACCACACTTCATTTTGCCCTCAAAAAAAAAGCTCTACGAAAAATATAATCTTGTACGATACAATCAACCGAATTTGATTATTTTTATTTTTAAATGATTAGAGAGAAATTATCCATAGTCCGCTACAAGGGCGTCCGCAGGGCGGAGAATTCTAAATAGTGCACTGAAATATTTTTATTTTTAACATTAAAGATATAAATTCTAATATACATTTTAAACTTTTAAACGATTTTATAAAAATTTTACAGACAGAACTTATCATTTGGACTCTTATTTACTCTGAAAATTTACTATTTTTTTTTCTGTACCTGTAGGTTTAGACTTAAGATCATATATTTATTATAAAAATCATGTAAAAACATGTGAACATTTAAATTTAGAAAAACTTCAAAATGCTCTAAAAATCTTTAAATGCAAAAAATGACCTTAAAATTTAAATTTGTCAAAAAATTAATGTAGGTATGTTATAAAACGAATATCACGTAGATTTGAAAAACAGTGCAAAGTGTTAAAATCTCAACCTCAATCATTACCGTTGTAATATAAAATATCGCAAAACAAACTTTTTTTAAATTAAAAATAAAATCATTTTTTTTTTTACATTGATTTTTATTACACTCGATTCAGAGTCAGATCAAAGAAAGATCTTATAGATTATGAGATGTAGTGGTGGGACCAAGTGCAATACTGCAGTGTAACCAAGTTTTTACTTTTTTGATAAAAAAAATTAAATATTCATGGATAGGCCACCTATCCATCTAGATGGCCTGATGGCATACCTACCTACAATAGTACAACTTTTCAAGTTTGTGGTATCAATGACTGAATAAGCTAGAAATATTTAATTATACTCATATTAATTTAAATTATAAAATCAATGGTAACATTTTAATTATTAAAAAATAATGTATTTAATAATTTAAAATTACATAACAATTAATTAAAATTAATGCTGTAAGATTAAGTTTTAACTAACTCTGTACGTATAATTCATAAATATTTTTATATTCCTTGTCTATATGAAAGAAAAAATGTCACAAAAATACTTTATAATTAATAGGATAGTGAGACAAAAAATGTAAAAAGGAAAATATTTTGCCCTCCCCTTGACAAATTCCTGCGGACGCCCTTGAGCCCGCATTGAACTCTGTTTTTCAATATTTTTATCTTTAACTTCATAGTATGTCTTTAATAATAGTTAAATAACAAAGATAATTTTTAGAAATTATCTTAAACCATTATTTGAAATAAAATAAAATTAGAATTGAATGCGGGCAGTAGAAAGAGTAAGACTTAATTTTTCGAATAAAAAAAAACCGTTATCAAAATCCGACAATTCTACGAGGCCTGAGAGTTATTCCTGTGAAGTAATTTTCTGTAATTTATTACGCCATACCCAGTTGGCTCTCATATTCACCCACCTAAGTAAGTATCGGGAAGTAGCTGATTAATAGAAAAGTCTTAAAGTCAGTAGCTATAATATAAAATGCAATTTTCAAATTGTGTAGAATTGTGGACATTCTAGAAAATTATCACCATAAACGGCAACTGCAGGCATCATATTGATACGATCTGTTGAGTGTTTCTTAATGACAATTTAATAATTTAAATTATTTCAGTGGTATTAAAGTGTTTTCATGAATGCCAATTATTCCTAGAACAGCACAGCTCATAGGCTCAATATATATATTATAATATTTGGACTCTAGTATAAATTGTGCTAAACAATATTTTAATATTTTTTTTTTAACTTTTACATATTATTATACTTTATGCATATGATTAAATCACATAAATGAACTATTTTCGTTTACCAATAACATCGTCATAACAGCTAGTATACGAATTGTGGAATAAAAATAAATGTTTTTCTTTTTTAAGAATAAAAATTAATATTTAACGTCAGTCACTGTTGACACTTTACAGCAGGGTCTATTCAACCGGTGATTATTATCTGATACGCATTCGACACACCCCGAGGGGGTAGCTTTGTACATATTCACAGTGTGGTTAGATCGGTTTGTGCCACTAACAGAGCTTAGCAATGCAAACACCATCAAAGTTTTTCGATTCACAGTGAAACGCGTACATTGTGTAGCGCGGTACGATGCCGACGGAGTAAGATTTATCGCATAAAAATAATATCGTACGATTCGTCGTCGGCAAAACCCATTTCTGGACATCATTTGTAACGCGGAGGAATGTCGCAACAAAAACACCCGTTAACGAATCATTACCTCCGCAAACGGCTCTACAAGTTATTTGATAAATTACTGTCCTGCAGCAGTCCCTCGGACGTATATCCAATATCGCCCTCCATTTGTAGGACTCTCGTCACTCGTTATGAGTACTATAATACGCTATATACACACCCCTCCGATTAATTTTTTTCCTTCCAAATTTCTCAAAAACCTACTCGTCCCCATGATTACCGAAAATTTCCAATAAAACGACTGCAACTATAAACGTGGACACACACTCGACACACACACACACACACTCGAGCGCTTGCACAAACGTTCGTGAACCAATATAATATTATATTATTGTTCCTAAACGGCGACCATCACGTAAACCCAATAACGGTGCGCACAAAAATATCCTCTAGAACTAATGGCCCTCATCATACCCTTCTCCGCCCGGCCCCGGAGACATTCCGCGGTCATTATCCTCCTCATATTGCTTTTGTTTTTCCCCCGGAAATCTTTATTGCACCGTTGTTATAATATACGGGATTGATATAGGTTTCCTCTCGGATTCCTCGGCCGCGATATTTTCCTGCGGCAATTATATACGCGACGCGCACACCCGGTAGCCACGACGTCTCGTCGTCAAAGCGATCCATATAGGTAGGTACGTAAATGAAAAAACAACAATAGCGTTATTATAATAAATTGGACTCGGTCGCAGCACCAAGCATTTACCTAGTATGTATACTTCAGAGCGGTGCGGTGCGGTGCGAGACGAGAAGTTTTCGAGTGCCGAATTATCAACGACGGTCGTCAAAGATATAATACCTAATATAATATTATATTGCTGCACCGGTAATTCGTTTATACGTGGGTCGCCGCCAGTGTGTGCACACTCAGAACACAAGTTTGAAAACGCACGACAAACTTATCGGCCCCAGCCCCCCCCCCCCTATCGTGTTATTTGCGGTGTCAATACTTTGAAATGAAATGTTTCTCGTGGTCTTGGACCGAATGACGTGGTTACTCATATACACGAACGAATGATATTCGAAAAACTCCTGGTCCTTGGAGTACCTACCTATAATATACCTATTTCAAGAGACAAATAATATAATATATATAATGTTTATTTCCGTTTATATACCCATATAATTGTTATTATTGTTGTTGTGGTGTTTGTCAGCGATGTCAGTGGAATTAAATCAACAATAATCATCATCGCAGTGCACTACTATTGTACACAGATGGTTAGCGATTGCAAAATAAAATTATATGCAATACTGAATAAAATAAGGTCATGTGGGGTAAGTGTGACGCGAAAATGCAAAATGCATCACTAAATTCCATATATTTATTAGTTAAACACATCATTTCTGAAGACTTATACAGCTTTAAATTATGTAATGCAGCCAGGGGATGACCAGTTAAATATAAGATTTCCAAGGGGAGAATCGTGGGTCTCTGTAGATATAATTGCCGTATAGTCAGGAGCAGAATCTTAAATGTATTTTAAATAAGCATTATACAATTGTATTTATTATTAGGTCTTATCTTCCTACTTACCAACAATAATACTTTAAAGTAGGTAAATTGAGACTAGTAGTAGGTGGCTGTATCATAGTCGTACGAAATTAAATTATATGAAAAGTGTAATGCTTAGTGCTTACACTGAACTACTGTTCTTACATTATATGTATTGGCGATAAATTGTGTGAGAATATTATTATTGTCTTGGTCAGCAGTTAAATATAATTGTGCTACCATTTAGTGTTTGTTCAATCAAAATATCTCAATATGTTCAAAATTAAAAATATTTTTTTTTCATATAATGTGGTACAATCAACGTTGCACATCATATTTTTATTAAGTTTTCATAACTCGGAAATGATACGTAGACACGTAGTTAATCAATGGTAAAATACATCAAAACATTTAAAACGAACTTAAAAATCATGAAGTACCTACCCATAATCTAAAATATTCTTATCTTGTATTTAACACTTAATTTTATCCAAAATAAAACTAAACAAAAATTTGTATTTTTATTAAGATAAAAAGCACTCATGATAATAATAAAAAAAAATAGCAATAATGACTCAATATTTTGTACCAATAAGATATAATGCATTTTGTATGATGACATGCGATTATTCACTTACCACACCTCATACTTCACACCTAACCTTATTTTCATTTATATTTAGTTTTAATTTTAATCCATTTTAATATTATTATTATGATTTGGTGTTTAATTTTATGGGTATATGGTTGATTTAAAATAGTGCTTTTCGTGGTAATGAAATATTACCTTCTGAAATATAATTTCTTCCGACTGAGGACGTTCCGGGTCAATTTTCGGCGGAGTGGGGCCAATTTAATCCCTGAATAATGTTCTTATTAGGGACGGAAACTCATAAATGGCAATGTTTTATGAGGGCTATTGACTTGAGGGGAGTGAAGAAGTGTGTGCACAGCCTAGTTTATTCTTTATTACTTTTTAGAAGCATGACAATAACTTTATTATTATATACCCATAAGTAGATTTAAAAAGTATTACGGAAGTTATACTTGGTAAAATATATAAACAATGTATTATACGCACATAGCTTAATATTTTATGTATTATTATAATATTAAAATTTTAAATAATATTATATAAATACCAGTTTTATGAAACTAATATATATTATTAATATATGTACCTTGTACCTACATAATATTATTATAAAGGTACAACTGTGTGTGAGCGTTTTTCAAATTGTTGTTGATTATTATTGATAGATTTTACTTTCTTAATTATACATTTTTCAAAATGAAATAATATTTAATTTGTAAGTAGTAGATACGTTTTATTTAACTTAAATGTGAACAATACGTCTACATTGATCAAAACACGCCATGACTAGGTAATGAGTATAAGTATTAATTAAAATATATTTTCTTTACTTGTTGAATCGTTAGCAACTATTTTGCATTTCTTCAGACATATATATGTTACTTAATAAACAAACTGCATTATATATTATCAAACTTTGAACGGCTTCGCTATATAACATTTCATAAAAACACAAAAAGTTTCACGATAAGTTTAATATAATATGTATACCTAACTATATATACGTTTCAAATAATGAATATTATTTTATTCAAAACATATAAATAATAGATTAAAATATTGTGTCGTATTTTTATTTTTACACATTATTTTTCTTCAAAATTGTCAAAATATATTTAGGATCGATTTAATATGCTCATGTTAAAACACAAGATATTTTGGTTATTATAATATATAAATGTTAAAAATAATATTTTCTTTAGCAAATTATTTCCGGTGTCAAACTTCTTCATTTATTCGGACGGTCGAGTTAACATCATTTTCTAGATCAGAAATAATAACTACTTCGAGTCCAGCAATACGCGTACATTAAAATTCAGATTAAATCCAAGATGTAATGGCTTTTTAACAAATATTGATGAAATAATCTGTAAAGAGCATCGCCACGTGTAATCTGCGAAGGCTTAAATTAACTGTAAATACCTGTTACCGCCATTCTTTTTTAATCCCTAACAGAAGTCTAAAAGCACTAGTAATGTACGTACTTTTGAAACTGCTTTGCGGTATAACAAGCGCATATTGAAAATTAACTATCTGACGTGACCGAATAAAATCCAATCGGGACATAATCCTATTGCTTGTTGGTCGACTGCTCAATAATTTTATCAGTTTTGTTGGTTTCCACAAACGCACCAGTATTAACCCAAAACGATAAGAAAGCTCAAAGCTCCACGACAGTATTTTATGTACATTTTCACATTATTAATAATATAGCTGTCGACACATAAAAATCCCTGATGAGCTAATTAAATAATAAATATATCTAATAAACGAAAAATCGATTTTAGTTTTTATGTGTTACAAGTAGTAGAGAAGTAAGTATATGAAATAAAAATATATATTTATGACTCTAATAAGGAAGTGCACACTTATATAATAGGTATAACAGAACAAAATAAGAACAAAATATTTATACATGATATGATGACCAATTTCTATTTTTATTTTCATTTTTTGTTTCCAAAATTACAAAATATGTCTTTGATATATTATAATACTATTATATACAGGAAAATTGGTAGATACCTTTTAAATTTGAATTTAAATGCCAATATCAAAAAAACTTATTTTCGTTTCTCCCAATAAACGTTCAAACGTCCGACGTCTTATTTTATTACTTCTTCAATTCTAAAAAAACAGTTTAAAAATAAATGAATCAGTAAACATAACACATTTTTAAAATGATTAAATTTCTTTATATTATATTATGTTTGTTGTTTAGCAACAAAAAAAACTTACCATAGCTGTAAGACAAATATATTACATTCCGCAGTCCGCCGTGAATCTAAGACTGTACGACTAAATACATCCGTTATACAATAGCTGAAACGAAACAATGTAAGGTTAAAATGGTTAAACCCATCCGCGCACTACTAAGTCTTTAAGCACGGCCAATGAGGCTACACGAGTTCTGGAAAGGACAAACGACGAGAAGCCACGGAATTTAGATTACTACACGACGAGAGATATTCAATGTCCTTTGTGGACGGGTCTTCCACGGCAGTCCCCTCTAGTATAAATATATTGAAAATAAAGCATTCCTCATCTTTGAAAAGAAATCGTTTTAGGGTCGGCTAAAATAGCGCTTTCAAATCGTTAACACTATATAAATACATACTAATGGATTATGAATTATGATTATAATGCTTGAAGTTGTAAGAGTTACATATTTTTCTATGTGCTCTCGATCTATAGCAAACTAAGCTATACACTTCATTTCAATACGGTCAATTGAAAATTTAAAGTGCGCATATTTATTCATTTTTGTGCAAAACTACAAAAATGTATATTGTATGCATAGGTATTTAATGTTTTCTAACAAAATTTATATTTTTAATTTATGTCTTACGGTTTTTTATACAAGACTTCACAAATATTGAAAATATATTTTATTAATATTATTTGGGTACTGGGAATAGGTACTTGTTCAGTTTAATAATGAACATCGCCAATTGCAACCAGTATTTTTTCACACATTATAACATCTTTCTTTTTTATTATTTATTTATTGAATAAAACTATTTTTAATATAATATCATAGCAGTTTACTAGCAACACAATAATGTTAACAAATAGTGGCTTATAATCCATTTTTTTTAAATTTTGCTCAACAACTTTGCATAATATTCAACATTTTTGTTTGTATATTTAAGAATTTTTTTTGTGCGTATTTTGTCGATGTTAGCTCTTAAAACCTTGGAGGCCTAACAATGATGTTCTGACTGTGAACCGTGTCTCAATATTATTTGATCGTGTCTGTATAGGGTGGTATCATAATTTTAGGAGAACCTAATGCGCATGGTAGTGTACACAATGCAATTATTATTAAGAAGTATATTATAATAATATATCGTATTATATTTTACAATAATATTTTATGTAAAAACCACATTGGGCACGTAAAACGGAACGCTTGTGTCGAATACGAATAATATGAGTGTCGCATGTTGTTAGGGGAGGGTTCCCTACAGTATAAGTTGTTTACAACACAATATTGTTAAAGTATATAACATACACAGCCACACAAGCACCGCGAGAGACGCGTATAACGTCGTCGAACACTGTGCGGAACTTGAGATCGAGCAGGCGATGTTCGGCATGAGTATAGGTACCGTGGGCGATATTACTTAACACGCTGTAGACACACGGATACTCGGGACAAGGCGCGGCGGGGAGTTTAGAGTTTAGGGGGGAGGTGAGTGGGGCCTTAAAAAACAACGGCCGTGTTATCAAAACGTTATCTGTTTATATCCGGTCGCGCGTTACGTTTTTCCGGGGAAAATCTGGTGCCAATTAACGTAACGCCAGTAGACGGCGGAAGGAGCTCGATGGTGATGGTGGTACTGCGCTCATGGAGGTTATGGTTGGGGGTGGATATGGTGATGTATATATGTGTGGGGGTAGGAGGTGAACGCCTCGCGGCATGGAGGCCCGTAGGGTCGGCGACTTGCAGGGGTTGTATATAGGAAGGCGCGTACGAAGAACGGAAAAGATTTATGCTCGTGAAGTACATTATCTTGTAGTCTCAGACGGCTAATTAGGGAAAAAGCGTGTGCAAGATCCGGCCCGTGTAGCCCGGGGGCCCGACGCGACGCGCGGTGTCGAATGGATGACGGTGGGGTGTGTGGGTGAGTGGGTGGAGGTTTTTCCGTGAGGGGGTACGGGTATATACTGACGAGATAATATTATAAAGACTTATTATAACGACATGGTTTTTTTTTGATATTTTTTTCGTGACCGATTATACCGCGGTTATCGCCGTCGTTTTGCCATCGGCAAACGAGAACACGGGACAGTTTTGTCTATAACAGCTCAGTGTTTTTTTGAACTTACGATAATATTATAATAACATGTAACTACCTTCCGTACCGTCTGTCTGTGAAGTTATTACGAGATGAGGCATTGCCACATTGTATACACTGCAATATTCATAATTTTCTTAAATATTGACAAATTCCATTTATGTACCGCATACCGGCATATTATACCAAATCGAAATAAATAGTTAGAACGATGTGCGTCCATTATACAGATAATGTGTACTCAAAATATGTAAATGGAGTTAAATTTGTAATTTACTGTATAATATTATAAAAAGCCAAATGTTTCTATAAGAGATTCCATATTCGTTTATCATCTCATCTAAATCTACTAATTCAAAAAGTATCCTCCACATCAATTGCAGGTAATTCTAGTAGACGTCTGAACCATAAATGGAGTCGTAATCTCCCACAATATTAATATTATTAATAAACATACGTCATAATATAAAGTATCATCAATCGGTGGGTAGCTTAATTTATCACTTAAGTCACTCCTATCAAACTTTTTATTCACTTATCGCATAATATTTATTTTATTTTATTATAATTTTTTAATATTAGCTTAAGTAATGTTTATGATACTTATGATAATTATGAGTGCAGTAATAATCAGTATTATTTTTAAGATAATAATCACATTACAGAATTAAATTTAATATTTAACATGAAAAACATAGAAAGATGAAACATAAAAAATGTAAACATAGGCTGCAACCGGTTACTGATGATACATAAATGCTTATTATTAATGGAAAAAATCTAATTAAGCTTAAGTGTGTTGCCCTTAATTTGGATTAAATATTGTTGTGAAAAAATAGTTGAAAGCCACTCTAACTTTATGACTTACTAGTTACTATTAGTTGATAGTCAGAACAATAAAAACACTTTTATGCGTTATCAACAAAGCTCCTTACAAGATTCTGTGCGATCATTGTGATAAATGTATAGAATACTCAATAATAACTGTTTATATAAATTCTATATCATATATCATTGTATGCCCTAAAATACGTCTGCCAATAAAAATACATTACCTGTACATTTTCCTGTTTTGACACAGACAAAAATCAAGACTTATCTCAGAAACATTATGAATTTGTTTTGATTATATAGTATCCTCCTAAATAAACTAATAGTATTACTAGTTTGAATTTAATTTTAATTGTAATGACCGATTAAATGGACTGGTAATGTCGTCTATTCACGGAAAATATTAATATTTAATGTACAAGAATTATAATATCAAAAGGCCACTAAAACTTACCACATAGATAAGTTATATTTAATTAATTAAACTTTCCGGTCTAATAAGTTGTTCTAATTCACTTTGTAAGATTGTTTCCGGTGAAGTCTAAGATTCTGTTGCAAATACTATTCGCGTTACATCAGGAAACACTGAGGAAATGTCGGAAGTCCGTATTACGCAGTGTTTTTACTATGGTTATTATTACACTTGCAGTGTACGTATACGTTAATGTGAAAACAATGGCTGTGTGTTCAATATAAATAAGACAACAATTCAACAAGTTGAGAGTTTTTATTACTTATTATTTGACGGTGTCGTAACGATTATTGTCCGAGCTTTGTGGGACAAATGACGAGAAGAGAATAGGGAACGAAAAAAAAATGAGGAAAAGGAAATTAGGCGTTCCGCGGTTGAAATTGAATGGTGTGCAAGGAATAAAAAGAGACCGAAATAATAATAATAATAACCCTCGGTATACGACTGTCTCGAACTTGGTAGAATTAAGTATAAGATTTTTGGTTCCTTGTTTTTATGCAAATATTTGTGAGATTTTGGAGGGACCCGGTTTGAGGAGGGACAAAAGGACTATGAGCAAAGACAATGGCGATAATTGAGAAAACCTACAGGGGCGAAAACTTGTCAGTTTTTCGGAACAATTATTATGGGGTGAAAATATTCATATATATATATATATATATACGTGTATATAATCTTAGCAGGTCATCTGCATTGCTCTCCTTTTATACAAACGTAAAAAATCTGTCAGGAAAAATGTATCTCATTTGACATTGAAACAATAGTCGACTTCTTTTGAATAATAATTTTAGTTGAACTGTAGTTTTCAAAAAGCAAATAGTTAAAGCGCACATTTATATGCATAAGATACTAACTAAAATATAGTATACCTATTACCTACTTATAGATTATGTTACTATTACTACTACATCTATTAGTAATTATTATACGTACTTAAGTTTAAATAATAATAATTAACTAATACTATAATTATAATTATTTTAAAAGTTCTAAACGTGTTTTACGCATTGATATCACTATTTTAGTTGAACGAATGAAACAACATTGTAATGTTTATAGATCAGTTTAAAATTATTAAGCTGAGTTGTTCAAAAATGATAAAGCGTCGTTTTAAAATTTTAACTTTGATGAAAAAATGTTTTTATGAATTTAGTTAAATATTATAAAACACCTTGTGTTAATGTTTTTTGTTTCTTTTTGTTACAGGTCCGAACATAATTTATTACAGATATAATTATTTTAGTAAATTTACAAAAACGGCAGAACATCATAAAAGCATCAAATGACAATTATTACTATGTTTAAGCCTATGGTGATGTATATTATATTTTATGATAATTAATAATATATTTAAAAAACTATTTGGGTACATATTAAACGATGAAACAAGTATATTATACATTTATACTTCGGTAAGAAATTGTAAGGTACCTTAAAACTTAAGAAATAGACTCGTCTTTATTTTGTGTCTACATAAAAAAAAATAATAATAATAAATCATTCAATCAATAAAGATATATAAAATTAAACAATTAAAACACAATATCAAAAAAATTTATATTTATTATAACATACCTATTGGATCAGCATTAAAATATTTAAAGAAAAATTTAATTAAATATTTTGGGTGATTCTACTGAAAAATTATGTTTTCGTTCTGGTTTATACATTATAAATATTATTATAAAATCAATGATAATGTTTGTAATACAACTTTAGTACCTTATCGTACTTTATAGTTTATAATTGAACATTAATTAGGTACTGCCGAATTTTAAATTTGTACGTCGAATCAGTAAACTATTTTACTTAACTATTATGTATTATAACATTTTGATTAAATTTGTATAGTATAAATATCTATAATATGAATAAGAATAACTATTTTTGATATTTTACCTATTTTGATTATTAATTGTTACTACTTAAATTTTTTTTTACGCCCTATCGTCACCACGTCAAAACGGCCAAGTCTAAATGACTATATCCTAAAGGCTACGACGCTACGTAAATTTGTCACTATTCGGTTTTGAGTAGGTCACTGGTTTAGACTGTCCCAATATGGACAATGGATTATATGCATTTAATGTTTTATATTTAAATCCAAAATTATAAATTATATTAAAAATATATATATATATTAATGCTAACTAAATTAAATTCGAGTTTTAACGTTTTTCAAAATGAAAATATACAATTATGTAGTATTATAAGAATATTATTTAATGTTTCTTTCTGTTGTAACCATAATTGTAATGATTTAAAAAAAATTATGAATGCCATCTGATGAACATTATAATACACTACAGCAGTTAAAAATATCGGTAAGGGAAATTAAGATTAAAATGGGTTTTACGGTTTTACCCCTTTAAAACTGTATCTTTGGACAAATGGTTCGGATAAAAGGATTGCCCTTTGATGGGTCATTCTGATCGGGGAGGGCGTGTGCAAAATTAAGTGGACAAACGTTTCTTCTCGGTAGCTTTGTCGTTGTAAAAGTAAACTTTTGTCAATCGGCCTTAAGACTAATCAAAAGGAGGGGCTAAAAAGCAGGAAAATTAGATTAGCCTTTTCTCTCTCCTTCGAAATTGACCCCTCCATGGTTTTTAATTAAGTTCAATTCTCTATATAGCGGTCAGCCGCCTTTTTGCACACTGCGTGCCGACGGAATACGATTAAATCCCGTCTTATGCACTCGCCCTCACCTCCGCACCACCACGCCGCCACCGTACAATAATTATGAGAGTCCATACCGTAGTATATATAGACGGCGAAGCTCGAGCAGCGGTTAGTTTTTTATTGCCTGCGCGTCTGGAAAGTTTTCTGCCCGTCGGTGCAGAGGCCTTAAGATGCACTTGTGCAGCATGCGCGTATCCCCTCGCCGAAGATTGGCTTATTGTCCGAAATTCAATTAAAAACAAATCCGATCTGAATGTCAAGTATTGTTTATGCACGCACGGTCGTATATATTATGTATATATAATATATATATATACAAATGCCTACGTCATATTATATCATTATATGCGTTTAATTATCATTGTACTCATTTGTACATACCTATATAATATTTATTTTATTTTACTCTCGCGCACTTGAATTCGAATCTGAAAAAAAAATGTCAACCATCGTCGGACGTTCGGTAAGAGAGCATAATATAACGAGTACACGTAGTATACATATAATATTATATTATAAGGCACATTGGAGTAATACTCGTAAAGGGGATTTTTTTTCGAAAAATGAGCGGTAATATAAATATACTAAATAGTTAATATTATGTTCGAATATTCAAAATGTCATTATAAGTAAAAGCATGCAAGGTACCTACCGTTTAATAAAATTCATTGCATTCAATAAACGACCGAATGGAATACCCGCTACTTAAACAGTTCGCAGACTAATTGTATAAATTAAACTGCAGCTTATGTTATTAATTATGAATATAGGTGAGCTGTTTATCGATATAGTACAAAGTTGTTGGTATGTGTAACAATAATGGTCCACAATGAGCAATATCATAAAAATGTATTATAAAAGGAAAAAAAAGAATAATATCTATAAACACCAACCTATTATATATTGTATACTTTTTTCATTTACTGGCTTTAAAAATAATATGCATCTTTAAAGATATAAAGACAATAATATCACACAAAATTATCATATCACGTGCATTGATCGAGTATTGTACGTTACATTATTTTATGATGGTTACATTTGAGATTGGATACGCGTTGGTCGGAGCAATATGTTTAAGTGGTGCTCGTGACGGTGGGCTGCGCAGATATGGCAAATGTAATCATCGCCGAGACGCTGACATTGATGGAATATAAGACACACATAACGCAGAGACTTAAAACAACCTTAATTATTTAATACGCGTATTATGTTTACGGTGTTTAGCTTTCAGGGGAGTGGGCGATTTTAACGACGCTGGAGCACGTACCACTCGCGCTTGTTTGTGCCTCTCTTTCGGAATTTGCCTACTTACTGTGCACAGATGATATCATGTCAGCGCGTGTCAAACAATATTATGTTGTCGCGTCCAAATCATGTAACGACCAGTGTCCGCTAAATTTATTGTAAAAAAAAAATACAAAACACTGCATTTTCGAAAATGTTTATCAAATGGTTTCTAGTCAGTCGATAATATTAAATAATATAATATATACCTACTTACTTACTATAATAGATTCAATAAAGAACGTATTACAAATATTGAAATATATAGGTAGGTACCTAATGGCTAATTAATTTCTCTTAACACAAATTTACTATAGAAATCGTACATGGTCAAAATATACATTCGAATGAAAATGTGTTCGAGTAATGTTTTTGTGATAAGAAATTTATTGGCGAATTTTTCTTTATATTAACAGCTTAAAAACCGAGTTGTTTTGATTATTTGAATCTCGCTTGTGATTCAGAAAATACTATTCACCTCAATATAAGCATTAAATTAAAAATTAAAACAAAAAACACGATCTTTAATATCGGAGTCGACGTGACGTAAAAACGGGGGTTTTTCCCAGTACACAAATCTATTAGAACATTCGATTTTTATTTCCAGTCCATGTTATTTTTTCGAAATAGTTCAACTTTTTGATATCCACAGGGACACGTAGGTATAGGGGAAAAATCAGAATTTTGTACGCCGTATGTTGATAGTGGTATTACACGAACGCGAGGCAGCTTTTTACTCGAGGGTTGTTGTTTGAACATAACATTCTCGCGACTGTCTGAAAGGGTTTACCAGACCCCTCAGATTTTTATACGTTTGGGGGTTCGTGAAAGTCAGAACATAACAACGTATAATATAGGTAGCAGTTTTTTTTTTCGTCTACGCGAGTTCAATAGTCACCTGCTATACAATTTTGCTAGTGTACAAGTGAAACGTACCGATTTTTCATTCATCTATAAAACCATTTTTCAATCGATTTTTGATACGTAATATTTGGTATACTGTATATCGTACAGTGGTTAACTTCTAAGATACTGCGTAATGCATTCAGACCCGTGTTCGCATAATGTAATACTGACGAATAATCTGATTTTTTATATTATGACTCGCATAACCCTTCATTGTATTAATTGATGGATTAATCATAACATCTTGCATTATAATAATAATATCATGTACTTAAACATGACTATCCAGATACGCATTGCACGCGGATATTGTTAAAATTATTCATTGTCTCGAATTATATTATAGCCGTGTATATATACGTATAATAATGTAGTGTCGTGGGTAGAACACAATAAGCTGATATCCAACCAACTGTAAAACTTTGTTAATGATGCGAAAGGGGTTGAAAGACAAGATTATGACATTGGAACACATGGGTTATAATTTTGATGTATGCGAATATCGTATATATAACTATATATATACGTAGTAAATAATCAAAAAGTAAGAACAAAGTCAATTACAAAAATTATCTTTTCCAAAGACCACCGTCAAACCTTCATCAAAGTATATATTTGTTATTTTTAGAGCGCGTAAAAAAATATAATCGTTAATTAAATACCATATCAAATTAGGTAAGATGGTGTAACATGTTACACTATGTCTTATGTGACACAAAAATGTACTATACGTATACGGACATTAATATGAATGAAGAAATAGTGAGCTGATAGAGGTTAAGCATGATTTATTGGCACACGACAATTGGTCCATTGAAATTTGTCGTAATTATTTAGATATATATATATCTTTTTCAATATAATGTTGCGCCGCGTCCGTTGTTACTGCGTCTGAAATAAACGCGGGTCGTACGTAGAATTGGCTCACCTACACCTACTTGACATTTTAGAGCTACATGGGTGGGCTACGGACTTACTCGAGAATTCTGAAACAGGACTAGCAAATTATCCTGAATAACGCTCTATTTCGGTTCAATACTGGTTTAAAAATGTCACAGAACAATTTGGGTGACCTTCGTAAAGTCGGGGCCTGCTCAACAGTATTTCGTATGATAACTAGGAAATCCTGAAAGCGAATACGCAAAATGTCGGTAAAGATTTCGAGTGGATATGCCAAAACAGGCCGATTCGAGAATTCGCTTACGTGGACGCGTGTGCGTATTTCAATATTATATTATTGTTGTACGGTCATGATAACGTGACACCGCCGCTAACCGGATTGATAAAGATCGTGTTTGGTCGTCTTTTATGCACTGGCACGAGTCGCCGTGCGTACATACATGGCATCGGCAGCGGGTCGCATTAGTGTCCGCCGCCGGCCCTCGCCATACCCTTTCTAAACACCCACCACCGATGCCACCCACCTCTGCGGAAGGGTATCCGAAAGATGGTCATTTATCGTCTGCTCGGGACTTCGGGTCAATTAGTCAACGCGTGCTTTATCTTGTCGGCGTGTCCACCCCTATGTATAATATTATATAGTATAATACGAGCGAGCGCACCACACTCGTTCGGCTGCGGAGCACTATGTGTGTTTAAATGTATACTAAAATTAATCCCTCTCGAGTCTCGGCTCGTATAGCATCGAGAAAGAGACGAACGTATACGACAAAACGCCGCGGCGATTATATTACTAGCCGGCTGGGCAAAGAGATCGCGCCGAAGACCCATGCCGTGGAAGGGGGTGTGGTTTTATTTTATTTTTAAAAAAGCTCTGGTGACACACATGGCGATTAAAACGTTTTCGAAACGCGTTTTGCACGTCCGCCGTCGTCCCTTCTTCCCCCCCCCCCCGCCAGTCGGTGCGTGCGAAAGTTTAAGTCACGATTTGCAGCAATGGACCCGGGGCCACAGCAGCAGCAGATGTCGTCGTAGCCGCCACCGTCCTCGTCTCCTCGTAAATCACAAACTAATAATACGACTACGCCGCCTACGCCGTTTTGAGAGCCGAAAACCGTGTGTGGCCGCGACGTTCACCCTCTACCCACCACCCACCCCACCCCATATATACATTGACGGTTTTTTAACGACGTTTGACACGTCACGCCGGACAAACGTATACGTTTCGTGCGCCACCCTCTTCGTCGACATCGACGACAACCGTACGCAGTGCGTGCTTCGGACCCTGTCCCTGCGACCGGCTACAGGTGTGCCGCGACAAGAAAATTTCTCCTCGTCCCTCGCACCCTTCGTCATTCGCGGGACACCACCGATCGCAACCCCGTGAACCACCCCTACACCCCCGTCGTGGCAGTGGGTTCCGATGGTACGCGTATTATACAACGTTAATGTTTCGCAAAGTTCCCCACGAGAGATACTTTCCCCGGGGGTATATCCGCCGCCGAAACAGTCTTCCGTACATATATTATTATACGTATAACTCGTATGCAGCACGAGCGCGCGCTCTCTCGTGTGTGTGTGTGTGTATACAAGTAGAATATTATTACGTGTTTTGTACCATTGAATATATTATCGACAATTTTACCGCAGTAAAGGCGTCGCCCGAAATTTTCTTCATATTATACATTATTATTGTTTTTGCCATCTATCGCGACGCACCGAAAACACGCAAATCGTTGTTACCATTATTATTATTATTATTATTATTATTATTATTTTATTACTATTGTTGTTACCAGAATGCGATGTGTTTGCGTATTGTATATTGACCGGTTAAAACAATATAATATAATACCATGTTTCGAACGTATTATTTAAGTGCATTACCCGCACGCTTATATTATTTCCACAACCCGTTATACGACAAACGAAATTGAATTATGCGACTGCAGAATATTCCCATGTTCACTAAAATACGAAAAAATTAATGCGTAATAGATATTGTGCTTTAAGTTTGGAATCCGATACCGTTTACCATATGAAGTTTATTTACTACATACTTAAACTTTTTTTTTACAACTTAACAATTAATACAACTACAATTTATACTCGGTTATTCGTATAATTCAAAATGTTCAATAAAAATAGATAAAAACAAGTCTTTTTCACTGCGTTTGGATTGAATATCTTCAATACTCTAATAGTAAAGTATTCTTCACGTAAATAATTATTATCTGTAAAAATAAATATGAAAATAAATATAGCTTACCTACTCTTATTGTTCTAATAACTTTTTTCAATAAAACAATAATATTTTGTATTGTCTTGTAAGATTGTAATAATTTGATGTTTTCATTTTTGTTTAGTTTTTAGTCTACATTTTAAAGTTACTTTTAATAGTTACTTTTAATAGTTACTTCTAATTTGATTTATTCTTGTTCCAACTATATTTATGTAAACATTATTTCTATCAATCGCAGTCAAAATAATGACTCGAAATGACGATATCAGTTTAATATATATTTGCTAAATATTATTATTTATTGCCAGTTTCGTGTCCATTTGAAGATTATATTTTTCACTAGTAATCGTTTTACAAATTGGTGGAATACAATTTTATAAATTACATCTACTCGAGACTGCATCAACAATGTGTTTAATCCACGAGAGGTTCGGAATTTTAATATTACAATATAGTCGACTTATCCGAGTGTGAAACTATTTATCGCTTTTGCTCATGGGCTAATCAGCTGAGAGCGTCTACGAATGGAATGTTATCCAAATACATATTATTATTATTATTATCGAACGATCTCTTCGAATGCGAACGAAACCTAATACGTTGCATCATATATTATTATGATATATCTAAAATGTAAGACGCATTTGTAACGTCGAAACATATAATCGTCGTCGTCGTTCTCGGTATATTACGACGCGGTATATTGGATAGAGACGAAACTAGGTCGAGGCGGGTAATAAAAACCTTTTAGTGATGCGGAGGAGCCGCTGCGGTATTGTGGACGCGACACTATTATATATTGTAATTATTTAGGTAAAAACGACACGAATTATTACTATCGTTTTTTCTTCTCTCTCTCTCTCTCTCTCTCTGCCAAATCTTTTAAGTTACGATAATACCCGCCCGTAGGTTTATAATACGCGTATCGCGTGTACCGATGTACCTATATATTATGCGAAGAAAAAAACCTAGAGATCGCGTTGTACACAGTTTGTGTACGGGTCAGGTGTGTGCGGCGCATATATATGAGACGGTCTCTTTCGTGGGCGCGCGGCGGCGGTGACGAATAAGAAACGAGTATTATACTATCGCCGGTGCAGAGCGAGAAAGAGAAAAACTGTCGTGGGTCCTGGGAAACCGTGGCCGTGGGGTCTCGGAAGCACAGTGTATGTGTGTGGGTGCGTGCGCCCGTGTGTGCGTGTGTATGTGTGTGATGTGACGGTCGGCGGGTGTTGTCGGTGGGTGGGTGGGTGTAGGGGGCAACCGGGGGAGGTTTGCTCGATGAAAAACCGTTTCGAAACTTTCACCCCCTCCACCCACCCGAGTTACTTCCACGGCTAACCACCTGCCCGTCCACCGTGCCACCCGCCCGGCACCCACACCGCCGCCGCCGCTCACCACCGATCAACCCGCCTTGGTCGCGCCGTAAAGCGCGCGCGCCGCCGTCGACCGGGCGGCGGGTGGCAAAACTTTTGCGCCACTATATACCACCGGCTAAAGTTCGCGTGGGTCGGGAGGCGTGCAAAACTTTCCGACCGTGCGCACTGCCGTCCAGAGGTGGTCCGTACGCGGCGTAACGACGCGGCAGTGCCGACACGTCAGCCGGGCGCCACGGCCGTGTCGCGCGCGCGCGCCGCCCGCCCGCCCTTCGCGCGAATTTTCCGCAAAGCTCAATTATTACGTAATACCGAAGAAAAAAATTATACCCTCACGACGATTTCCCGGCTCCTTTCACCGAGAAAACACCTCGATATAATATTATTATAATTATATTAATGATCTCTATAGTCGCCGATCGCCTACTAAGGTTTTTTTGAATTCCCACCAGAAAGTTTTCCGGCAATGTCAGTCAATACAAATTATGACTTACCATCTGACCATCACATCGATAACAATAATATTATAATATAATATCATCATTTATCGGCATAATCGAATCACTGTTTGTATATTATCCTATAATGCTCGCCTGTGATAATATAATAAATTATATTAGCCTTGTAGTAGGGTGTACTGTTTTTTTTTTTATTTTGTCCCGTACATGTCCACGGTATAGGTGTTGTGTTTTATATGGCTGAAAATCAGTAAAAAAATTGTTTGTCAAACGTATTTCATTGTTATGGTTAAATAATAAATTTTACTGTAAATAGAATCTTAAAGTTGCATAATAAGGTGTTACGGGGCTTGAAGAGAATTTATAATAATATGAGTGGAAAAATATTATACAACAATAAAAACGATATTGAACGTTTTTGAGCCATGTTAACAGTTATAATAAATCATTTATAAACTAAAAGTTATTGTGTGCATTGTGAATAAAATATTATTTTATCAATAAAAGAAGAAAGTTGTTCGAAAAATTATTCTTATAATTTATTCAAACACAATATTAAATATTAACTTCTACAACTATACCACTGCTAATAATAATAATAATAATAATAATACACACACGTGTACCAACCTACCCAACCTAAAAACCCACAGTTCCCACCCCACACCTAATGGCCTATGTTGCCGTGGGTTATCCAAAACAAAAAAAATAATAATAATAAGAATAATTGTAGGTAATTCGATAAATTTTAATAAATGTATATATTTGTTTGTTCTTTCCAATATGGAAAATTAATATTCAATATTCTAAATTTTTACTATGAGTATTATATTTTACTATAAAACATGATGTACAAAATTCCAAAACAATGTATACGATTTTTAAACAACATAAAGTATTAAAAAGTTTATATTTACACCAGACATTTAGTTTTAAAGTTATTTCCAAATTATAATTTCAAAAGTCAACGACCTTAATTTTAAACTTTTATGCGTCGGAAAAATTGATCACGTAGAATCAGTAATTTTTTTCTGCTAAACCTCATCGAACGGAACATATTATTATATAATAATATTATATAGTGACAATCACAATCAAGATATCTTACAAAACCACTCGCATCGCATATTTTAGTGATGATTAGTGACGGACTATGCAGATTTAATGTTTGGGAACTTTGTTTTATATCGTTTCCGGTTCTATTTATTTTTACCCTCTCCTCGCATTTTTGCTAACTACGTCGTCCGAGCAGCGAGTTTACGCTCACTGTTTTATGGCCGGAATCCGGCCAAATGTGAAGGCGTTGCGTTTCGGGTGAAAGTAGGACTGCGGGTATTTGGCGCATTTATTTATATACCTGTAAAACCAGCTTACCGTGCAACACCTTCGGTAGCTCAGTTGGTAGAGCGGTGGACTGTAGTGGTTGAACAATCTCAGATATCCATAGGCCGCTGGTTCAAATCCGGCCCGAAGGAACCGATATTTTTTTATTCTTTTCTCTTCATATATACTACCAATTTTAAAATGTTTTGGTTTGGCCGGATATTTTAATACATGGCAAACTTGTTAAAAATATCGAAGAAATAATAATGATATATGGCGGTGGTCGCACGACTTGATGAAAATCCGGAAAAATAAAAAAAATATGGTTTAACAAATAACGGGTTTTCGACAGTTTATATATATATATATTTTTTTTTTAAACTTTGGAGTTCCTCTTACTTATTGTTTTTATTTATATTTTCGCGTCGGTCGTCTACGGGGTGGTATAGTAGTAGTATAGTCATTACCGTAATATTCTATTATAATAACGTTTATACGACGTGGCCGAATTGTCGTCATCGTCGGCTTAATCGGATTATGCGTTTGCGGTGTTTTAGCCTACGTCTCATATTATTTTTGACGTAGGTCGAAGCCACGGAGCGGCCGGCCGCCCGTCCGCGTGGGGCCATAATATAATATTATATTATAATAATATACGGCGAGATGAGGAGACGAGGACCGGATTATGTACCCGGTCACTGGTATATGGGCACCGTAATTTCCATAAGCACAAAACGACAAGCATGTCAGCAGATTTACCAGTAATAAACTGACAGACGTTTAAAAGGACTCGGCAGCGGAGATAGTATGGTACGCATTATATACGTCGTCCGGCGAAGGCGGGCGGGCCAGCGCCAAGAAGGGTCGAAAAAGGTAAATACGTTTGGCTTCGGCCAAATTAATCCTCTTAAAAGGCACGAAGGCGGCATATTTATACTAATAGAATTCCCTGTCCGTAATTCATTATCAACCCTCTCGCGCTTTCGCGCTCGCCGTCGCCGCCGTTATGAATATAGTGATATAGGTGCACTCATCACTATGTGTACTCGAACGACACCGTCGCCGCCTCTACAATTGACAAGTTAAAATGATTATATAGGTACACGTCGCATAAATATTATGATCATTATCATTATAAACCGTTGATTTGAAGAAAAGAAAACCGTTTTGTGAACCGTCACCGACGCGCGAATCGGTTAGGATTCGGTATGAAATTTATATTAGTCAAGTCAGCGTCTGTCATCTATCGCTAATTTTTACGCTGATATGTTTGATATCCATTTAAATTATAAAAGTTTGAACTCAAATCACATTTATGATATTTTCATGGCGAAGGACGGACACGTTACATACATTCCATACTGTTCATTAGCAACTGTCTTCGAAATATTAAATAATCGAATTATTCATATATATGTATTGTCGGGTATTGATAACTTACAACCTACTGATAAGGGATAAATAATTAATACTTGCGGGTGTTTTGAATACGATCATTTCATCCACAGTATAACTAGGTACTAAACAGAGTATAATTATTATTTTAGTCAAAGTATTAAATATAAAAAAAAAATCTCCAAGCTTTGTAATAAAGTCGTGCCCGGTCTGGTTTTTACTAATTTATCAATAATTAAGAATTGTTATTTTAATAACATTTCTTGAACAACAGTAAATATTGTTTAATAATATTCCGCATGGCTGTAAAACTATATTTACAAAATGTAAGATGTGAAATAAAATTTGTGAATTTCGTACCCATGTTTATGATAAATCTGTACTTTAAAACATTTAGGTATACTAATATTGTGATTGTCTAAAAAACAATAAATACTGAATAAATAGAATAAAACATTCTAAACAAATAATTTAATTATTCGTGCAAGATGATATTTTATTTTCAGTTTTTACTTGAATGATTTCATCGCTCAGAATCCAAAACACAAATTAAATTTTACTAAGTTTCATAATGAACAAATAGTTATTTTTAGTTAATATTATTTTACATTGTATGTAATTTAAAGTCAGTCTGTATCCGAGCCAAATATTTAAACGAATATTGGTTTGCAATTTATCAATTATTATTAGTTAAATGTTAAATGAGAAATAATTGTTTTCTGTGTTTATAATTAAGTGCCTGCATTGGACAATACATTTATTTCAAAGTTTTACGTGCCTAATCAATACAAAATTCAAAATTAGATCTTTTAGTATATATTTATATATTTTTTTTTATGGTTTTCGATGATGTGCAACACACCAATTTAATTTATTTCAGATACTTTTTTAGAGATTTATACGCACAATAATCAACTATCACCGCTACGTTCACCACAAACTGTCCGAAGGTCAACTTTTTTGAAATTTTAAACCCAGTATCACGTAAGTCAGCGTATACTCATCGATATCTGGTTATCTCCCGTGGACCAATTGAATTAATTTTATTTTAAATCTCTCGTTCAAATATTATTGAATGTATATGGTTCGGAATAAATTAAAAAATCAGTTTTCGATCGCGTTAAAAATAGTTAATAAAAACGACAAAAAACGGCTTAATTTTATGATTAAAAATTTCGCGCCCACACACACACACACACACACGTATATTTAGCGAATGATAGGGGGTGGAAAAAATTCGACAAACAAAACACGTCTTGAGTAAAGACGCTTTGCTGAAAATCCATTTTGAGCGCGATCCGTGGCAAGTTCCGCGCGCTGCACAACAATGACTTGCACCCCCACCGTTTTCGGCAGCCAAGACCGACCCTATCGTAGGGGGTAGAGTGTCCCGTAGGTCCGCCGGCGCGTTCATTTGGCCACCGCGTCTCCAACAGTTCGGTTCGGTGTCGGCACTGGTCGGCCGCGATCGTTCGTGGGGCCTGGGGGTGTGTGTTAGCGGCGGCAGCAGCAGCAGCAGCAGCGGCGGCGGCAGCAGTGGAGAGCGCGGGAAAAACTTTTCCCAACATTTCGGTCGGGTTACTTTTTTTCCTCCCCGCATACGACGTCGCACTACTCGTACAGCTCCGTGTATCGCGGAGTCCGACAAACACGGCGACCGAGTCAGGTATGTACCACACGAACACTTTTATATACATTTTTTTTCGGTTTTGGTTTTTTATTTCAATAATTTTTTTTTTTGTCACTCTGAAAATTTACTTAGCACATAATGTGTACGATATAATATATATTTCTAATAATAACTGCTGATACCGTCGTCGTTATCGTCGCGTCTTCGATTGCGAACTGCAGACCGCGTGTCCGGAACGCCGCGACAGTTGGGGCGCGGCGGGGCCGGTGAACTTTGTTTCCAAACTGTAATAAAAGTGACTAGGTGCGGCAAACTTAGTTGTTGTTTGTTGTTCTATCGAGTTTTCGGGACTTTAAAAAGTGCACGGAGAAAAACTTTACAGAAGTTTAAGTATTTTAACTTTATATATGAAGGGCGGCCAAGTTTTTCGAACTCGGATTGTTGGGATGGGCACACGTTCAGTGTCGGTCCGTCGCCGGTTACGAATACTACTTCACGATAATGATAAATAATAATAATTAGAATAATATTTAGAATCGCTGCAACGCTAAGCCGAACCGTCGCTTCCGTCCGTGCTTTCGGGGTTTTTTTTTTTTTTTTTTTTAAAATTTTCACCGTTTTCGAGTCTTATAATATTATATTATCACCATGCCGTTTTCGCGTTCGGTCGACCGCCGAGTATTTTTCGCCACGCCGTTACGGAAACTTCAACGCGCCAATATACCACACCGCTCAAATCGCGTAACAAAACGAATACTTTCCTAAAATCTACCAGGTTCGCAATTTTTTTTTATTTAATTTTTAGTAAATATTTTACACTTGAAATAAATATTTTCGTGACTACGTTTTGAGTTATTATAAGTATAACTAGGTATGTAAATCGCAGCTGTATGTTAATAATTAGATAATACTATAGTACACATTTATAATCATTTTTAATACGTCAAACAGTAATAGTTTATATAGACAATTAACCATTTAAATATAGTCACTTTAAAACGGTAGTATTATTTATTTATCAATTCTAAATATAACACACTCCGTCGAACACATTTTTTTCTTATTTTATTTACTGAATAAAAAATATTTGTCTATAAATAACAATTATTAATATAGAATAGATATTCATATTTCATAATATTATATAATATGTACATTTTGGTTTGGATATTAAAATAAACGCAAGATTGAAACAAATCTTAGGAAGTTAGGTGGTAATACTTTACGATTATATAATATGATTATTTAAAATAAAATATATTTATATAAAGTCTATATAAATTATTATTAATTGTTTGCGTTTAATGTAAACATTTATTTTGACGGAAATCTTAATATTTTTAATAAATAATTTAGATATTTTAACATTTTATAATTATGCACTGCATCTTTACAATTTTCATTATCCGTTTCACTCACCAATTGGACATACTTACATATTACGATTATGTCGAACGTCACCGTAAACTTTAATATACTTATTACTTATTTAAAAAATAAATTTTTGATATTTCACAATAATAATTCATTATTAGTAATTTACGATAAATAAAATTATAAATATTTTTTCCTGAACAAGAGTGCCATTTTTATATGTTTAGTAATAATTTATTAAGTAGCATTTTGAGATTAGTATATTTTTCACTCGATTCCGTTACCATAATTTATTCTATACCTGGTGTTATGATTAATGAATATCATAATCATAAATAGCAAACGCACTACTGTTTTTCTATTTCCGTTGTTGTTCTATTTGAGAACCAACGCGATATTATTTTTTGCTCAAAACCGGACACCGGTAATCATTATTCATACGACAACGGAGGGTAAAATATGTAGCAAAAACGGCGTTTACCGGCACGTATACCACCACTATTCAGCCCGTTCCTTTTTTCTTGCTAATCCTCTCGTGTGCGAGTCCTTGTATGTGAGATGTGAGCGCCGTAATTATTTCATTAATCCTTACCCCCAAGCAAGCCCGTATGTAATAAAGGGGTTGCTCTTGTAAACGATATCTCGAATAGGTGTATCTACCCTAAAAACCGGTGAAGAGGAAAAAGGTTTTTTTTTTTCATATCATATGCACTCTCGTATTATATATGTACGCCCGGTAATAGTAAAACGACCAGGATGACGTTATGTTCGGTCAAAAACGTGTCGGGGCACATTTTGACATAATATTTTCTTCATTGTCCTTGTATCGTCGGAAATCTGTCGTTTTTGTGGCCGTTCTATACCCTTCTTACGTGAAATAAATATATACGGCATTAAATGTTTATACACCTTTTCGTATCTTAATAGTGGCATATTATATTATTATTATTAGTATTAATATCTAGGTCCCTATTTAGTGTATAACTAAATAAAAAAATTATATGACCATGCTAAAAATATCGTATGCGCTTATGTTATTAAAAAATCATTAAAAACATTTAGAGTTCATTTAAAACTATTAGCTGACCTCCGTATTCGCTTGGAATCGTTTTTTGTCAATTACAATGGTTTATCTTTGGATTAAAATTTAACACATCACAGTAATCTTTACCCAATGACGAGGTTCAATTTACATCCACAGTTCAACAGAGTGGTTATCCACTTACTTTTTTTCAATACAATTTGTTTTTTGCCAAACTGATCTCTACAAAAATATAAACTATAATATCTTAGGGTAAAATAATAGCGAAATATTAAGAACAATAAACTGTATAATGTTTCGGATAAATTATACATCGACGCGTATAGTAAATTGATGGGGCATCGCATCGCAATTATAGATGATGAGGCTATCGACGTTATATTACAAATTATCGTTATAGATTCGGTGTTTGATCTTCATCAAAACAATCAACGCGTGTAACGTACACGGTAGCGATACACTTAAGGTGTGTTAAATACAATTTGTTTGTGCTCATAATGTAACTGCTCAGTATTTTCTTATACGGTACACACATAGAAATACTATTGTTGATTTAACTTTTTACAATGTTGTTGACAGTGTAGTTGTTAATTAGACAAATTTTGTATTTGAATTAACACCAACAGGAGTATATTTAAACTATATGGTTTGACTATAGTTAATATTAAAATAACAATATACATATTATTATTTCAACTTATTAATATAGTTAATTTGAGTATAATCTTGTTAATATAAAACCTTTATACATTGAAAATAACATGGAATGTAATTATCTTAGCAATTATGATTTGTTTATTTTAACCAGCTAATAAATCATTCATTTTAACCGCAATTTGAGTTGAAATTGGCAATGCGCTGTTGTTATTTCAACTTTAATAGTGTTGTTTTAATCAGGGGCTGATGTTATCAATGATTGTGCAAAAACTTAAATACTTTTGATGAGTTTAGTACTCAATTATTTAATTTTTTACCTATCGAATTAAAACATGTAGTAACTTCAGCACCTTGGATAGAACTTAGAGGAATTTCTTACAAACCAGGTATGCTTGTAATTTTGGAAATCAATTTAAACAATTGTACATTTGGAAAAATAATAAATATTATTCTTGGTAATTCAAGAACTCCATACTTAGTGTGTGAGCTTTTTCTTACTGTCGGGTTCGACTCTCATTACCATGCATATGAATTAACGAAATATGATGAAAAAGAAAATAATCTAATAGGTTGTTATATAAAAGATTTACCTAATTCGACGCCTACAGTTCTTAGAGTTTTGGGAAATGGTAGTATGTATGCGTCATTAAGATATGCACTATAATTTTAATTTTTAATTGTAATAATTGTATTTTTTTTGTACTAATTTTATACTATGTAATATAATAAATATACTTACCTTTAACTATTAAAATAATTATGTAAACATTTTTCTTATGTTACATTCTTATTTAAAGCTAAACACATGAAATGCAATATTATGTAAAATTATATTATAAAAACATTCTCTTAAATACCATGTTTTTGTGTGTTTCAATCATAATGAATAGGTAGTCGATAGGTAGGTAGGTATGATTAACAACCCGGGGATAGCGAGTTCGAATCCGAGTTGGTCGAATGGCTGTAGCAATAAAGCCGTACTCCGAATTTTGCATTTTTTTACAAATTATTTTTAAAATAAATTTATAAAATATTTACGATAACATTAGATTGGTGTTGTTTTAAAATATTTGGCTATATCTTAAAATAAAACATAGAACACCCAATATAACAATAAGCTTGTAGTTAATATAAAATGTGTTGGTGTAGATTTGACAACTAATATGATAGTAAATCTAACTACTTATGGAATTTAATATAACCAATAATAGTTGTTATTTTAACCTAATTTAGAAGTCAAGACGACCAAAATAGCGGGATAATTTGGGAATCACGCTTAACAAACTACTGATGTTGTTTTAACACCAAACCAACCTTAGTCGGAATATAACGTGCACATGTGTATGAGTTTAACTCAAATTGGTGTTGAAACTACAATAGTTTTCTATGTGTGTACGCTTAAGGCCTCGTTTCATACGTTTGTTTGTGCTCAACGAAAGCTAATAAAACTGCTCAGTGTTTTCCCGCACCTATACGCTAAACGCTGTGTGTATGTGATTGTTTTTTTTGTTTTGCCAAAAGACAAACGTATAAAAAGCATCTGATACGCAAAACATACAAATATTTGTTTGTGTAAAATAACGTTTGTGTTTCGCAATTTGTTCATTCGATCGTTCTTTTTGATCGTGTGTGCTCTAAGACCGAGAACGTTTATTTTTTTCACCGAACACCCGAATCGTTTTAAGTCCATCATGGAACCCGCGTCTAGGGTTACTCGTTCTCGGACTAATCTTCCGTGGTTCCCTGGTTTTTTTTCGAGTACAACTATTTACCAATACGGATCATTGGTCAAAGCTGGAATAATATTATTATAAATATCTAACAAACCAAGTTCTCGAGAAAGGGTAGGTAATACTTGGTGCATACCATTTACCGCGGCGAGTGGATGGAATGCGATTTCCGATTACATTTACAGAGTCCACCAAACTGTTAGCGGATAAAAAATAAGCGCGAATTCACGAGTATTAATAACGTGAAAGAAGCCATTTTTTGATTTGTAGAAGTTGAAATTAGTTGTTAGAATCAAAGCATAAATCATTACTAATTTTTTGTATAGTTGAAATAAACAAATTTACATGAAAAAAAACACTCATATTATTTAAAATAATTATATTTAATTTATATCACAACACCTACTAGAATTTAAATAACAGTCTTACAGCGTCAGATCATATCAATTTGTAATTTGCGGAAATTTTTATACACGATTTTTGTATACTTTAGATCCGAGTAAATCAGTAATGAGTAATTAGAACTATAATAGCCCCAGATAGGATAATAAGAATTTTTAATCGGTTACATACTTATATGTTACTATTTTTTTAATGATTACATCAAATAATTATTTATACTTCATCATATTATTTTGATTAAATAATATAATATTAATGTCTATTTATTCATGTTTGGCCACTGGTTTCAAATGAACTTACAAAATATATAGTTGTAGTTTGTTATTTTGAAAATGATAATAATATAGAAATATACAATTTTATTTTTATTATTTTAATTTATCACAGTATCTAAAAAGTATAAATGAATTAAATAAATCAATGATCAAACACTGTCACCATTCACAAAAAAACTCCTTGAGTTAAGGTTCACAAATGGTAAAGTCTTACCGAAGTCAGGTGTGCCTAAATTTTAGTTAGCAGTAATTTTATGTTTTTTAAGTCTAAAAAAATCAAGAATTTAATTCACATTTTTAAGACATATTTATTTTGTAATCAATGTCTAACCCATTAAGTGGACAACAATACAATATTATAGTTGCAATAAGTAATTTCTGATACCAAAAAACAAAAATATCGTATATCTTAAGACCAATATATTAATAATTATGGACTACATTCAAAAATCTCTAATTATTTGATTCTCTGATTATTTATTGTATATGTAATATTTATTTTTTTTCAAATTTATCTCAATATTCAGAAAGTAAATTAAAAAAATTGTAATAATTATTTAAAATATTAAAATTATATCTAAGAATATATTTTGATAATATATATATCTTGTTAAACAAAATATTAAGTTTTGAATGAACTCTAATATTGTCTTAATAAAATGTATGTAATTTTAGTAAGATTAGACGCATTTTTAAACAGCCGCTTCAAACATGTTCTTTACAAAAAATAATAATTCGCGCCGGAGAATATGAAATAATAATAATAAACTGCGATTTATATGGTTCTTTTTTTTGGTATTTTTAGATCCCAACGAAGAGATGGCGATGTATTGGTTTTTTTTTATTTTAATTGCACTCGTAGGTTTTTCAATATGTATGCGCACTAACGATTATAAAAATCTCCGAATTCAATATTTCTCCCATACTTGCTTTTTAAACTGCTATAGAAAATTTTTTTCCTGCCATATAAACCGTAACCCTCTACGAGGAATATATTATTGCATTCAGTAGGAGATAGAAAAAAAAAACCAAAAAAATATCATAAAGGTCAAAATCGGAAACGATCGGTAAACCCCAAGCAGAATGACATATTCTTTTCGAGTGCACTTTTTGTGCCGTTCACGTTTTAATGACTGCGATTTCCGTCTAAAGGTTCAAGTGATGTTCGTCCCCCGCAGTACATCGGCGTCAAAAATCTTCGTTTGGCATATCATTTCGACCCATTGAGTCCGTAATGGTAATGGAATACCCTCTTGTTATATTGTTAAAGCGTGACGTTATTTTTTATTTCACTCGTTATCCCTTGCACTCGCATCTACTCCCGAGGACGGGGTAAAAATAAAAATATATTAATATGATATAATGTTATGATACGTTAGAAATAAAAATATTGTTTAGTTTGAATTAGCACAAAATAATATTATCGTTTTGGCCAAATGGAGTTCTATATATTATATTATATACGTGGGGATCCCGTGAGGGCGTTTTGAACTTTTCTCAGCCATAAATCGGCTACTAAAACCGTCCTAACGGAAATTACACACCCTCGCGCCAAAGATACGTCGATTATCGGATATTTGAAGATATTTTGCCGGAAAACCCGAGAATGATAAACTTAAGGGAATCGAATGGAGGCGAAGTGGATTGTTTTGTTCTTCGGCCGATCGGCAAAACATGATATAGTTCCTTTGACGCCTAAAGAACAATAAAAAAAAACCTCTGTATACACCCTTGTCATTACTTTTACCTACAATAACTAATCACTTTGCTCTCTCGGAGAACAAAAACCTACTTTATCTATCACCCTAGGCAGAATTCGAACAGAGAAATACATTGGGGAACAAATAATAAATTGCATTACACGATTAATGCGTAGATTACTAAATGTGCGTTGTAAAGTAATCGTTTAATAACAATCTTAAAATATAATATAATATTTTTTATTAATTATTATCCCTTTATAATAACAATATCAGCTATAATATTGAATGGGACGGAATAATATAATATTATGATATTTTTACAAACAAAAATCAATTACGTAACGGTTCAGGTTAACATTGTTTTATATAGCACATAATTATATCTTTTTTAATCACTTTGAGTATATATCGAACATTTTAGAGTTGACAACGAAATATTATAATATGATAGTTAGTATTATAATAAGTATTATATATATTTACAAAAATCATCGAATCGAATCGTTATCTCACGTCGTGGTCGGTAACTATTACCGTATCGACTCGAAATATTGAAATCAGCGGCGGATATTTAGTTCAATCGACTGTTCGGAAAGTTACTCAGATACGTACCTAAATAAAATATTGTAATAATTATTCCCGTCCAATACAATTTTAGCAATAAGTCAATCGTGCGTTTGTGAGCGGTATGCGGCGCATGTCAATCGGAAACATATATTCTACGATATTATATAGGTATTGTATCCGGTAACAAACTTTGATTACGTCTCGAAACGTTTTGGTTTCCGGATGTGTAGGCATACGCGACCGTTCTATTTTCATTTCAGACGTCCTAGGAACGCGTTTGTAAAATAATAACAATAATAATAATAATAATACCTACCTATGTCTATGTGTGCTTCGCCCGTGTTTTGACGTCCGCGATAAATCGTGAGTATAACACGCTCACGAGGTATATATAATTATACATTTATCCGGGACTCTCAGAGCCTCTTCCGGAGGGCTTTTCGCAACAACAACAAAAATAATTGTTACCGTAATACCCAGCGGGTGGCACCGGCTGCTCGGCCGCCAAGTCACGAGACCTTCGTCAACAACACCTTACGTGATTTTAATTCGTTTCGTATCGGTTTTTGTTTTTTTTTTTCCACAGAATTTTCGTTAAAGCTCTACTCCGATATAATTATAACATAGCCGTCTCGCCCGTCTCGCCGCCCGTCCATTTGCTCGACAAACGCTGACGGCCAGCACAAATTTCATGTCGTAGGTAGGACCGCGTTAAGAACGCGCCCGGTAACAGCTGCTGCAGTTGTGTTATGATAGTAATAATATCGCTTGTAATAATATAATAATTTGCTTCCGACGGTGGGTCGTACGGGCGGCTGTCATGGGTGGGTTAGGGGTACCTACGTGACGAACGACGGCGGCTTATTGAACCGTGCGATTATATTATATAATAGTATAATGTTTTCGTGACAGGCACATGTGACGAGCGCGCCGTGGGAAACGCGACTGGTTGCCGTTGAAATATAAATGTAAGTGCCGGTCACTTGTGTGCCATTAATGTTGCATATCCTGAGCGCCCGCTTCTGGGATTATCCCGACGCCGCCGCCGAGCGAAGAACGTCGTCCTTACTATATATATTCGTCATCGCGGTCGTCCGAAAGGACAAAACGCGCGTCTCTCGATGATAGGGCGCTAAAAGGTTTTCCTGGTCCCGTCGAGATCACACTCTATATAGTCTCCGCACTGTATGTACATATTATAATATGCGACTTACGACACTATGTTTTCACATTTCCTCCGTCACACGTGCGTGAAAGCCGCGTAGTAGGTACGAAAGTCACCTTATATTCCGATACGAATTTCTGTAAATGCGAATGAGAATCTAAGCGAAAGTATGAGTCACCGTCGTCTTGACGCATCGAGAAGTATCAATATCTGCTACGACCCAAAGTCCGTTACCGAAGTAGTTGAAGTGTGAAACTTAATAATATTATTATGTATTTACGAGTGCAGCGATATTCTGTTAGGTATGAGAATTAGGTAATTTGATATCAGTTTCGATTTTATAAGAACCGTTAAGTTTAAATAATAATACAATAATCGTTTGATTACAATTAAGAGTATCAAGGATTTTTTTTATAATACATTTACATGTCAATCGTGCATCATTTATTATTAGAACAACCAACAATGTACATTTAAATTGTTATGCAATTTTTATTTATAAATGCCACTACTGAGGAATATTGGGAATACCAATTCATAAATTATATACCGAAAATACAGACTAGTACTGCATTTTGTTTTATATATAATATAATAACAATCATAGTAGAGTAAGGTAAAAATTTATTTTTGAATACAAAAAGATGAAATGTAGGGTTTTTTTTTACTAATAATTCAAGACTATTTATATTTTGTTTTTTAATGATATAAAAATTGTGTATTATATTTTATTTGTATCTCTAGTATTACCTGAACCGTATCTTTTAGTCAACATGTTATTTTGCTTTTGATCAATTTCTTCACTTTCGTCATTCCATAGACAAAATACGGTATATACTTAAAATCATAGGTACCATTTTAATTCACCAAATCTTGAAATATCGGTTTATATTCCGTTAGCGAATTATTTATTTTATGGAAATATACTTACCTCGAATAATTAACGGTATTTATAGTATGTTTATATTTTGTATTGTAATGAAAATAGCAATGACAAAATTATTAGCTCTATATTGAGCTAACATTCAAAAATAATATCGATATCAATTACATTATAACACTAAACATACTATACCAATGCAAATTATTATTAGTTCCACGATAATTATGTCATATTATTATTTCAAAATATACTCTATATTTTTAGCCGTTTTCTACCCGAGGACAAAAAATGGTTAGGTTCAGCGTATTTCTTTTTATTAGTATTATTATTATTATATTATAGATTATTACCATTGTTTGTCGAATAACGCAACGAATAACGTTTTAATATTTCAACGATTGACAATCAAATGGTGAGCAGCTCGCGTAGGCATTATACTCGTTCATTATTATTAAAACGAGGTTTCGTGCGGGCAGCCAATAATTTTCGAAAGGTAAATAATTAATAAACGGTAATCGTGACTGAACGGGCATGTCATCGAGTAATACCTATAATAACGATACTTTACTAGGATTCAATTATATATGCGTCGGCCCGCTGCCGGTGGCGCTGTTCGGGGGGAGGTGGTCGAAATCACTATACTATACACCGTCGGGGGCGAGGCCCTGCTAAATATTCGAATCACGTGAATGCCAGGTGGATTTGTGCCGTGCGACGAAAGGAACCCACCACGGCGGCTGGTGTAGTTCTTTAAACGCCGACGACTTTGACCGGCATGAGACCTGTCATGAAATATTTAACAGACAAAAAGTTACGGTTTTTGTGTGTGACGAAAAAAAAAAGTTTCTCTTTTTTATAATAATATATATATAAAAAAAAAGAAAAACACCTCCTCCCAATATAATAATAATAAGTATATACGGCGAAGAAATTATGAAAATCCGTCCCGCCGTCGCTATATCCGTCGGAACCGAATTCACACGCACGCAGTGGAGACTGCGAACGACTTTTTTTTTCTTTTTTTTTTCTACTAGCCCTTTGCCGAAAATAAAAACTTTCGGGGTACGACAAAGTTTCCCCACACTCACCCTCTCCCACCCACCACCTACGGGTCCCATACGCGCGGCCCACTACTCCTATATATTATATAATATATAGGTATATACACACGCAGTATACGAGCGCAAGAAACTGCTCACGTTCATCATTCGTTAGGCCGCGTAGCTCCCTCGGATAATACGATTTACAGCGGCTCTATATATTAAACCTGCGTACAGCCTTACACCCACACACCCGCACACACTGCCCCAGAGTTTATGTTATGCGGAAAATTTTCTACTTGCGATAGTCACGAATATAAGATATAATATTATACAATATTGCTTGATATATATGTGTATAGTTGCGATTTGCGAATTCGTTTTCAACACGCGACCGCATTATTAAACAATTTTTTTCCGTTGTTGTTTTAATTCGATTTTAATCCTGTACGAATATAATATTATTGTAATTAATCTCACTCGTTCCAAAGGCTCCCTGATTGATACTTATTTAACTAATCTATAACCGTCCTGGTGGTTTAGTTAAGGTTAGCTAATCAATCTTTTAACTAGCTTTATTATGTTAAAATGCATGATTTTGAATTTTTAGGGCATATCACAGTTTTTGGCATTACATTCCCAGCCTCAATAAACTCGAAAGAATAACGGTTTTAGTAATGTTCTCAATATACATGCGGCATACGCACGATGACGGTGACGCCCGTACGCCAAACATCACGAAGGGGTCCTATATATTCGTCGATTTTAAAACGCGAGAAATAAAATATATCATATTATTATTATTACATAACTGGAGAAAAAAAACGCTCACCGACGCTGTCCGCCGGCACCACCGGTGAATGGGTTCCAAATGCGCAGAGATATTCCCCATAGGCCGCAAACAAGCCGGTATGTAATTTTTTTGTTCCGCCGGAGGGTAGAAATGTTTTCGTCTAAATTTCCCGTCGAGCGCAAACTTTTGACATTCTCGGCAACGAACACAGTGAAAATATATACATGTATTATTGTTTAAAAAAAAAAAAAAATCTTAGAAAATGGGCTCCCCCTTTTTTTTTTTGCGCAATAACAATATTATATATCCGTCTTGCAGGGCCATGAGAATATCTTTGGTTTTATAGCCAAATGAATATCAAAATAATGCCCATTAAAGTTGAATAATTGTTTTTTAATACACCGCCGCCGTGTTAACTGGCTCGGAAAACGAAGAAGTCGTCCCGGCCGACGGTGGTAAGAACCGGGGTGAAATAAATATAATATATATATTATTGTTTTTTTTTCTTCTTCGCTTTCTCCTTTTTGCATCGATAATCAATTCTGCTCTAATTTTCTACCCCACCTTATAATAATTTATAATATACACTTGTGGTGTGCATATAATTATTATAATATTGTTTGGTTTGGTGTACACCCACCACCACTGACTGCGATTCGGTGGGCCACGTAAATTCGTTTATTTCCATTTGTGCAAATATTTATAAATAATCATATAATTATTATGGGGCATCGTCCCGCGTGCGATATAATACGATAATATTTTCTCTAGATGCCAGCGCATCTCCACTACTTCTGAGCTCTCGTTATTTTATATAATATAATTAAAATATGACTTGGAACTTTTCGCAATTTCTACGTCGAGCCCTTTATACGGCCGTCCGTGTGTGCTCACAGGGTTGTCTGCGTGTATATGTAAAAAAGTTTTTTTCCGTCCACATTACATATAAGTAATATAATTAAAACAATTTCACTTTGAAGACACTTTTGCCGCGGGTCGGTAGAGGTTTGCAGCAAAACATCCAATCACTCTCCGACGCATTATTTGAGTTAGTATATTGAAATATAATATTATTATTCTTTAACAGAGCACGAGTTGATCTGCTTGACCTCCTCCGACTTGTACCTAAAAAGACGCTGTCTGTCCGTTAAGCCTTACGACATATATTAAACTGATCAGACGATATTATTATTATTATTACACGGTCGCCGCGGACATCTAAAGAAAACGGATCGACACGTTTTCCGGTCGGCCGACTCGACGACGAATATAATATTATAATTTACATGATAATATGTGCACATGTTATAATTTAAAGAAAATGTACTCGCGTGCTTCGGTCCTCGTCCTGCTATAGTCACTCTCCTTGTCCTGTCCACCCTTTTAATGCACGCGTATATCTTATATAGATTTTCCGAGTTTATAATGCGATCCGTTGGACCATGACGCGTACTTTGACGGTATTAAAACGGATGTCCGGCTTACGTCGGGACTGTTGTCCATCATCAATACGATGTGTTTCCGCTCTCGCGAGCCTCTGCTCGGCCCGTCCATATTGTACGACACATATGTGACGAGTCGTAACGGCGAATTGTTATTAGTCGTCTCTTCCTAAACTTCACTCTTTCTTTGCTTGTTCCGCACAACGTTTTTGTAAACATATTATTATATAAATGGACTGAGGAGCATAATATTCTATTGAATTTCACAAAACAGTTTTTGTACGTCGTTATACGTCTTGGTCATCTTGTATGCAGTTAATGCAAACGAAAATAAGCAATATAAAAATGTACACTAATAATATCGCGCAGTATATGTATACCTATCATTACAGTATATTTCGAAAAATGTTACTTTAATATACGATTAAATATGTGACGCAACTTCGGTTATTATAATATATTTTTCCATATGTATAGTATAATATATAATATGGTGTCTGGATTTTTCCCTTCAATACACAATCCGTGGGGGGAAAATACGGTTTTCTGTATACAAATCGATTGGAGTCCAGAACTCCAGACTATACTTACCATAAAATAAACACGGTATCGTAAAATATGGTGAAAAAATTGTGGGTTTTCCGCGTTTATGATGGCCAAACCCACGTGGCTCATAAGGAACGTGAATAAAACATTAGGCGACAGTCGCCCTCGTGTACGCACACCAGGAACGCTATATTATATACATGCAAGTCCGTCGGGGGACAAGTCAAGGGGTTTCCGCAAAGTTCATGATCCATGAACGACAATAAAAATTGATTTCGATTGTCAGGCTATTCGTGAGCAAATCAAGGCCGGTGCAATGTATATTATAATAATAATATGTAAAGAGGTATTCAAAATGGTAAAGCATAATCCAAAACCAATCAAATAGGAAATGTCATTACAATATAAAAACTATCACTGAATGCAAATAAAATATAATTCAAACAGATGTTTAACTAGATTCAAATATTGGAAAACTTCGAGAAATGCAAATGAACTAAAAAAATAATCATATAACAAAATCCAAAATACAAACATTAGGATTTGGAATTTCGATTTTGTTGTATGATCATTTTTGTATTTAATTTGCATTTCTCTAAGTTTTTCAATATTATTATTAACTCAATAACATTTACTATCATTGTTTGTAGCATAACATTTCGATTATTATACTTGGTGGTATACGTATCATTAAAATAAGATTATAATTAAAACTCACTGCAATTGTGGATAATTTTAAATAAGCCGCATTTGTCAAATGAAACATTAAAAGTTGTTTAATCAATTGTTTTATTGAGTTATGAGTACTCAAAGAGCACATTGCTAACCTATTTATCAATTATTACAATTTACAATGTTTGCTTTCATTACAAGTCATAATATTATATTAATATTGCAACTTATAAAGTCTTTGACTCGAACACAAACACATGGTAATACTAAGACCACGCCTATATCGTTGTTGTGTTTAGTATAAAACGATTATCAGCGGTACTGCGCCAGGCAAACATTATACTAGCTAAAATGACAAGACAGATGAGTAATTTTTATTGGATTTAATATGTTACGAAAGGACTTGGCGGGGTTTTCCTACAAAAATATTTTCAAAGTTAATAGTTGTAAGCTGCGCCGCTGCGGTCGGTGTATTCTGAGGGGAAAAAAGAAATCAGTCCGTAGGACTGGCGGGAAGTCGCATACAGCGAAGATTTCTCGTATAAAATTATTAAAGTTAAAAAAATTCAAGGGAGGAGTAGCAAGAAATCCCAGGAATAATATCGCGCGCAAAAAGGGTGTTTTAACGTGAGCTTAATGAAGGCCGTGAACGATAAATCACACTCGTTGCTGGAGAAAATATACCGGAGCCTCTGGATCCCCTTTACGAGAATAAAATATTTCGTCTTCTTCATATTCCCAGCTACATGTTTAAATGCTTGTTTTTATATATATTTTGTTTTTATTATTTAACGCGAGCAAAAAGGACGCACATGTTGTACGTTTAATGGGCTTCCGCCATAATTCATATTTTCCACATAAAACAACCTGGAGGAACACTGTTTCCACGACCCAATATGTTTTCTTTTTTTCACGTTAATAAATCATTCGCTTTCATCGGGAAAAAAAAGTAATTGCTTTTCTTTCGTTCTTAAAATTTACATTCTGCCGCTCATCACTTTGCTATCAGTAGGAAAAGTTTTTATTTTTTTTTTTTATTCGCACAACGGTATTGATAAGGTGTCTTACGGCGCCTTGAAACATAGGGAAAAGTTTCGCAACCGCTATAATAAATTTATCATCATTATTATTCTATGCCTATTTTAATTATATACATTGGAAATTAAAATCTTTTTAAGTTGATAGAGTTAAAACGGATATTAAGGTAACCTACATAAAATGTCGACATTTTAAATACGAATTTTTAACATTTTAATATATTTTTATTACTGTGTAATTCACATTTCAGGCTATAGTAAATTGTATTACTATACAGATTTATTATTATTATTTATAATCAAACGTGACATATATTTTCTAGTATGAACTTATTCTAAAATGTATTCAATAAATTTGAAATTATTATAGAAATTATGTATAAATAAAAAATGAAAAAATAGTGAAATATGTAAAAATATGTAAACAAGTATTAGTCCATTTCATTCAGCCTCCTTCGAAACGTTGGTATCCGACATTTGTCAAAGTTGGTAAATTTAATTTGGAAAAAAATATACATTTGCATATAAATGTATGTCCTAGTAAGTCCATAAAATCTGTTCACTGAGCGTAATTAGGTATAAATGTAAAATTTGAATATTGCGAAACCTTACTGCTTTTGCATTAATATATTATATGTGTCGATTATACACAGTGAACATAAATCAACACAAATGATAAATTATTAATAATAATAAAAACAAAATTATTATTATTTTAACCGAAGTGACACTTCCGAGTGCAACTGATTAATTTTGAAAAAAATGTTCAACGTCCGACGGGCTGGTTATATGCAACACTCCAAGCACTCCGAGCTTGCAGTTAACTTCACTTGGTGTACCCATTATGATATACTATATAACTACCTATATATCATTATTAATTATTTATTTATTGGAAAACGGGACATGCCTAATACAAATTATAGATAATAATCTTAAAACTAAATTTCATATCGGTGTAACGTCAAAAACAGTAGCACATGACATAGACATCATTGCAATGACTGGCTTAGTCCTCAAATAGGAATGATGGATCCCCGTTATCTATTCTCATCATTCGTAGAGCGTAGCAGAACTGTTTAATAAATAATTCGCAGAATTATATTTTATTATTTTTTTCACCTATTGGATCACCCCTTCCCCAGTGGCGACCGCGAGTCCCCGGAGAACGGGTCTAGCTAATACCGACCCGAGTGCACGCGGGTCTTAGCTGTGTCTGCGTGTATATGTATATATATAGACTTTTATCCTCCGGTAACGGCACGCCGCCGCACGGTAAAGGGGCCTCGTTGATTGATGCACCGCGTACAATGTGCCATTTAGCAAGCCGCGGCCTTTGAATGAGGTGCAATTTGCTACATCTTGTTAAGCACTTAGCCACCCCTCCCTTCACCCGCCGGCATCCGACGTTATTATCGCGCCGGTGAGAGGATCCCGCGGGACGGGCGAGGGGGTACTTTGCGGCGGAATACAAAAGTCAAATTTGCGCGCTCCCGTCTTGACGAGGTAAACGACGACGACGACGACGATGGCGACGGGACGTGAATATATGTAAACCTCTGGTGGCCCATATGTAAGACGGAAATACGACTTGTGCGTGAGTGCGTGTGTGTGGTGGTGTCGGTTCGTATATATTATATATATATATATATAAATGTAAGTATATACGGTCGGGATGTGGTGCACTAAACGTCGACAGTTATTGCCGCGGCATAATACGCGCGAGCCCCGGCGAAATGAACCGATTTTTCTTATTATTTTTTCGTTTTTATTTCACCGCTCCGCTGTTTCCATTAGTCCGATACCTTCACACGCCGTCGTGTCTCTCCGCACGCGTAACAGTATATTAGGTATATACGCCGCGGCGATGGTAAAATGTGTATTAAACGCAAAAGTCTCGGTGTTATAATAATATATTATACTGTGTTGGCTGTACGACCCCACTTCTCACCGGAAAAAATGAACGAATATAATATATAAAATAACGCACTGTGTAGGTGTGTCTCCGTTTATATGGTGTGACTCAGTTCGCTGGCGAATCGGCGTCGGTGTGCCTCGTTTTTGTGGACTAATTCAATCGAGACGGTCAACCGTCTGTCTAGTGGATTGGATATAGCACTTCGTATATTTTCGAACACGGCTCAAACTAGGTATAGGTAGAAGGTACTCTCCAAACTTTCCTGATTTTCCAAGAACAATCACAACAATTTTCGTCAAAATCGGTCGAGCAGTTTTTGAATGTGTGTGTATACATATATATAATGTACAAAATTCTAATTTATTTTCGTAACGAATGATAGTCATTTACATATATATAAAAAAAAAAAAAAATTTATATTAGATTTTGGTGAATATTTATTTAATATTTCAAGGAATATGTATACAAAATTTGATGTCAGTTGATAGCGATTCCAGTTAGGTACAGCGAAACCGTTAAATAGCGGACCCTCGCTGGAATTTAGTTCACTATTCGTAGGTGTCCGCTATCCAGGGGTGTCCATTGCGAGAGATTTCACTGTAATGTTTATATTTACATACTCACTATCATTTGTATAATATATAAAGAAGATTATAATCGTATAAACGTATATAGGTGTGTATAGTTATGCACAAAAAAATGATAACGGTAAAAAATCTAACTGAAAATCCCAGTCGTGGTGGTCGTCGACCAGCATATATCTATATTATAAAAGTGTAGCTCGAATAAATATATCGTTAAATATGCTCGAAACACCTGTTTAGTATCTAAATATCCAATAAATAGTATTATGTATATTATAGGTAATATTATTCGGCATAATAATATTATTATTGTGTTATACTAAAAATAATTACCTATAAGGTTGATTGCAAAATTTGTTTCCGAACGGCGTTCGTAGGTACCTATCGGAAACGTGCCACAGCCTATGCGTATAACCCACATAATATTATAATATTGTACTACCCATACTGTAGGTACCTATTTATATAGTGTTGTAGCCCGCGTGTTATTTGTTATGGGTGCCGTCGCCCCAAGTCTGCGACCGAGCAAATATCACCGTCAAACGAACGCGCTCGCCGATCTATATATTACGATATATATACAATATTATACGCGAGTGTTTACCGAGGGGAAAATCCACGGTTCACGTCTATAATAATAATAATAATAATATATAATACATACTCCAGTAAGTTACCATATATTGATAAATCACGTATAGTGGTATGTGTATGCCTGTGCGTATGTGCACACGGAGTCGAGTTGTAATAATCCTGCAGCGGTTGACCGTGTGGGGGGTAGATAACATTTTTTCTCTCCTCCGCCAAGACAGATTGGTGAAAATGTATACTATAATACAACTCCCACGATAGTAAGCGTATATGCATTCCTACGCGATATTATCATATCATCGCGTGGTGGTATGGAAGCTAAGTATAATAATAATAATAATAATAATAATAATACAGTCGAGAAACAGTGGTTTTGGGCCATTCGCAATCTGGTCGAAACACACGGCCCTGAGGGAAACAATACGACGAATTAAGTGGCCGTTTTGATATCCACCGGAGTGTTCGAGAGGTTTAACCTCTGGCTGTTGATCCATGTTAACGACTGTAAAGCCCTCGGCACCCGGCCATAATTACATTATAAAGTCATTATTCGCCTCCCGTCCTCACCCCCGCCTCCGCCTCGGGCACGATACCACAACACCATTCGGACAACTCAACTCTCTCACTCTGTCTCACCATTCCTCGCCGTTTCTCCATTATTTCCATCCGTCTCTCATTCGTTTACTCGGTCCGTCTCGCCTTGTATTATATTATAATAATAATAATACTAATAATAATTTCCAACGACGGTTTTCATATGACTACGCTATATTATAATATCATAAACACGTTCAGTCGGTGAGTTATACATATAATAATAATGTGAATAATATGGTCGTTACTCGTCATTTCGAAATCAGTCTACGAATAGTTATTAATCACTGATTTTACAAAGACACAAAAAGTGGCGAACTAACTTTATTAAAGAACCAATTTAAAATCCTAGTACCTATATATAGATATCACGTACCTTTCCTGATAACTACAATTTGTTTCGATTGTATGATTTGTTCGCTTTCTAGAAACCTAAAGTTGTTAATAATAAATAGGCATTATCATAAGCTACACAAAATAATCAATTTTACACCTTTCGTGGCATGAGTATTTTTTTTCTATTATTCGATGAAATACGCGTCATCATCAATAGTTACCAAACAGATCATAAAATATGTATTTTAACACAAAATGTTGTCGTATTTGCAACACCCCTTATGGCGGGTTTTGGATATTATTTAGAGCGTATTTTGACAGTACCTATATTTATATGCATAGGACGCACATACTAAAAATATGCAAAAACAAAAAAATAACAAATTCACACTCTTTATTTATTTATAAACAGGGACAATGTTTCGCTCACGTATATTTCCTCCATTTTACTCGCTCCTTTGAGCCGACGTCACTGTAAACGAGCGTCTACGGTCTCTTAGACACGAGGTAAAGATGCCAAGTGTCGCCTGGGGAACACGTCTGTACACACGTCCTGAAGCGGATAAACGCTCCGGATCGCCTTACACACACTCCCTATGACGTTTCTCGGCCCGCGGGGGGGTACAAATGCGTCAACAATGCCAATTCGTTTAACAATCAACTTTTTTTTTCCACTGACTTTTTATCAAGAAAGGTTATAGAGATTTCTATCACTTAAAGAGGGTTGCCGAAAAAATGAAAGATAAAAAACATATTTCCTCTAGGAAAACGCACTATTAGCGAACGTCAATTTCGATCAATTTCGTAAGGACCTGCAGTCGAGCCGTCTGTCATCAACTCCTAAGATTTTTATTTTTATCATTATTATTATTTTTATTATTTACGCACTAGCCACATCGAGTTGCTCGAAAAATATAAGTATTCTCCATCGGACGAAGGTTTTAGGCTGGTAATTATTTCAAAACATTCGTGCGTGAAATTTTCATCCTCCGATAGGTTTTCAAGTTAATAACGGCCGTAGTTATGACGGGTGGGTGGTTGGTTGTTGAGGGGCGGACAACAGATTGTTTTTTGTACTTCATTTTGAAAGGCCTGAATGGAACGTTAATTAATTGAAGGAAGGAATTTTTTTTTAATCGGGTTAAAAAAGGTACACGTAATATAAGACGATATGTGAACATTTCCAAACTACTCGAGACATGATTAGAGTGGTTTTATTATTATTTTGGTATATATTATAATATAATGGTATATGTAATATACGTACTATACATGGGTACCTACCTAACATTATTACTATCATGTTTTAATTAAAAACGTTAAAATAAAAAACTTTTACTCATTTCACTCTAATAATAAAATGAACTTCATATAAAATTAATTTCGGAAAAATGAAAATAGAAAATGGCGTATAATTCAAGTGTATATTATTATATTTCTAAATGCAAAAAATATAAAACTTTAAATTAAACGTTTTATGGCATATGATTAAAAACATTAACAAAACTGAATATTATATTATTACTCATTAGTTATTAAGTACCTATATACCTAATTATCAATGCAATATTCTATAAAATAATAATTTTAGTTTTTCCTATTATTTTCAATTTGATTTATGCAGCAGGATTTTGAAATAAAATCCAGAACATTCACTTAGATATTACAAGTTTTCGTCGGTTTGGCAAAATCATCAAAATCCCTACTCCATTGAATCCCTTCGAAATTTTTTTATTCTTCTTTTCATATACACTATTTGAATTATTGCCATATCAACAGTTTCGTGTGGATCCTAGCCCGAACAATGTTTCCCCTCTTATGTCGGAAATCGCTAATTAATCGGCATTGTGTACAGAGGCGTCAGAGCAAAACTTGGAGTATCATTTCAGGCATAAGATTGCAATTAGCTGGTTTAATCGTTGAACACAAACTATCAAATCACACGGCCGGCTTGAGATCGGTTTCCTACCATAGGCAACCCCCTCCCACCGTTTTATCTCCCTATATCCGTGTGCCGCTATTACTCTCTGGGGTTTTCACATACACACGCAATTACCGAAAGCTTTAGTCCACATTTCGCTGCTATAAACATAGCGATAACTGATCCCGAGGCTTCTAGTTGAAGACTTTACTGCGCCGCGCTCTTATAAGAGACGGCAGAAATAGAAAACTAAAAAAATCGTTCAACGATATGCGCGTATCACGCAACACGCATACAGACTCTGATCGATTTCGTTATTATGCTTGAAATCAAATTAATGAGAAATGTAAAAAAATATATGTATACAGTATGTACACCTTTTCAACAATGTTGGTACTACGCTTTATTATATTTTGTTGAGATATGGCACGGAAGTAATACCTGCCTACGTTTTTAATTAGAAATTATCCACCACACAATAATAAAATATTTTGATCCTCGTTATGATTAAAATGCATACTGACGATAACAAAAAATTGTAAGTGCGCCAACGGATTTTATCATTTCTCGTTATTAAAGTGTTATTGTTATGACAAAGGGGTTCTTTTGAAAATTAAACTTTTAGTTTTGTCGATATTATATAGTATATAATATGAATTACTTAAAATCAGCGATGAACTCCACCAATATTATTTGTAACTGAATAACGTAATGTATAGATGTGTATATAGTGGCTGGTTAACCGTGATTTTGAAGTGCAATTGCCTAATAATTTTAAAGACGTAGGTGTGTGGGTGAGTAGTGGATTTACTGAGAAATTGTAGTACAAGACTAACTTCATCTGAATATGATATTTAATACGAATAATAACACGACCTTAAAGTAATAAATCAAATAAAGTCAATCTCTACCGTTAACTTCTTTAACAGAGTGACTATGTAAAAAAATCCTTCCAGCGACTGTCAACTGAAATCGAGGTGCGCTCTCTGCTGACACGCGGTGTTGTCACGTTTTGGTTTGACGACAAAATGAATTAATTTAAATTTTTCGGACACATCTACAACTTGAATGTTGAATGCACGTAGGTACGCCATTCTCGTTGACGTTTCTAACGGGGTTCCTCTTATATACCTACGCTGGGAAATATGGGTAAAGCCACTCGACGAATGCCGCCACCACGTCTCCCTGACCGAACGGAATTATTACTCGAACGACGTGACAAACCGAGAGCCGGACATCCCGCCGACTACGCCTCATTATCGCGATATCTGCCACCGCAGAAGAGTCCGCCGCCTCCATCGCCACCTCCACCTGTCCTCACGACGGTCGGTCGCAGACGTGCCCGCAGACACGGTGGCACGGTCCGGTCCACAGCTCTCAATCAATCTAGTCCCGCAGCCATTATCGTTCCCCGAACAATCATGTACCATGGTCCTTGGCCGGGCGAGTGCGGGACGTACGAGGACCCGCGAAACAAATATAATAAGGGACGGCAGCGAATCGATAAGAGATCGACGGCGGCGACTTCGCGCGATTCTCATGGGACTCGCCGAGACCCCGCCCCGCGCGCGCATTGTCTTAAAGAGGTTTCCCGGACCCAGGGCCAGAGGGATTATACTCGGGAAACGTGTGGTGATGGTCGGTAGCAGCAGCAGAAGCCGAAGCACGCTCTCTCGTTCTGTCTCTGTCTCACCCTCTCTCGGAACGTGTGTGTGTGTGTGTGTGTGTGTGTGCATTGCACGTTTCGACCAATTATCCCCTCTGGACGCGACGTGAATGGACCCCATCGTAGTCGCTTTTGAATTATATTTACCACGCGTATACGCGGCCCGAGACGACGACGCGCCAATTATAATATAATACCGTATTATATACACACACACGTATTGTCCAAAGCTGAGCGTTAAGTCGCACCAGCCGCAGATATTATCATTGCTTAGGTATTAGTTAGGTATTGTATACAATATAGAACAGCTGCGGCCGAGTAACAAAGACGATCGTCGTAATATATTATTGTGTACGTAGAGCGATGTCGATATGTCCGGGTGTTATACGAGCTTCTTCAATCGTACATAAAGGCTAACATCTATGAGCAGTAGAAATATTATAAATTATAGTAATATCGATTTCCCGTTGACTTGTCGGCTGACTAGCCTTGGAAGTTACAATATCATGATATTATATATTATGTACTTAAAGACAATAATTATATTCAAATTCTTGAACTATTTTACAAACTTCTGTTTTCAAAAAGAACCCCCCTCAATATCTTTTTTATTTTAAATTACTTAGTGAATAATTTTCATGAACATTTTCATGTACTATTCAAATTTCAAATTTCAAACAAGCAGTTTCTCAGTTATCAAAATGTTTATCCTAAGGATAATATTCCTTAAAAATTTTATAACAAAAATATAAAATAGGTGTAATGTTGGATTTAGTATTTATTATACTTGGACCGTTTTTACAAATAATAAAATATGTCGGTGGATTAATACCATCACTATAATTTTCAAATCACCATGACCAGTGACCACAATAAGTTTTTAACCAATGATCAAAGACATTGTATACACGTAGGTACCTAAGCCAAATTACGATGCATTTTTTTAAATTGTTGTATACTATTTTATATGAAATATTATAAATTAAAAATCTCTTAATATAACTTTTATTGGTACGTATATGTTGTATTATACATACATAATATTGCAAAGGCAATAGCTATATAAAATTGCTAGGAATTTGTTTTTTCTCCGCGTGATAGTTTAATACAAACGATATGTGTTTTCTGGGAATGGGTTTTCCGTGCGGATAAACTTATATATATATATATATATATTGGAGACGTCAAGCGGCTCCCGTTGCTTTCTGGAAATTGTTTCTCGTGTTTGAAAACAACTCGGTAGGACCAAAAAAAAAAAAAACGAAGAAGCTACGTCGAAAACCGTAACCGGAAACATATTAAAGGTAATGGTCTCGAAATTATTATTGAATGAAATCCGGCACATAAAAATGTCGGGGAGTCTTTCGCTATTTATTGCGCTCGGATGGCTCTATGTCGCATTTATCCGTCGACAATCCAATAACTCCCCCGGTATTTTTTTCTCTATACTCTTGCAGTCTGCAGTAAGTATATATATATATTCGAGTTATTGTCGGTAATTGAATAATTTGTACACATGTTGACCGACCGTTCTTTTTGGAAATTATTTCTTATTTTTCCCCCTCGTCCGTGACGACGCGACGAAATGGTCGTGACAATGTCGTAGTGGCGGCGAAGAAGAGGGCCGGCGCAAATCCCGTATAATATTATTAGATAATGTGTACAACAAAATGTACACCGCTCGACGACGGACGAATAATAATATACATACACATAATAATATATTATATAGAAAACCGATAAATTCCATGTTTATGCATGCAAAACGGACCTCCGGATGACCACCGGATGTGTTCCCCGGTATCGGAAACGGACGGCCGCGTTATTTACATAATAATATAATATCTCGGCATAAGGATCTTAACATGGATGCGAAGAAATAAAGAATGTACGCCTCGCTCGTCGGGAATCTCGAACGAAACGGGGGCCCCGTGTATATATACTATATATGTATAATTGTATATGTATATGCAATGCACACAAATCGAATTATTTGTTTGGGGTTCTGCTCGCGAAGGACGTTTTGAGCTTCCGATTTCTTATCCCCCGGCGAAGTGAAAGTATAAAAATAAACGCACTGTACACAATATTATATGCAATTTTCATCAGAATCCGAAAGCGTAAACGTGCTCAAACCAAACGCCGTGGCCGGGTAAATTTTTATGACCCGTTGCAGGCCGGGACTAGACCGACGACGCTGTAGGGGTATGTGTCTGTTTATGTGTCTGTATATGTGTGTGTGTAGACGAGGGTGATAGAGAGGAAAAAAATGCTAAAATCAAATTTAATAGCTCTCTGGTCATAAATGCGCCAGAACGATTTCGCGTGTTTTATTATTTAACTGTTTTTCGTTTATATATGAATGTGCAATAATATAACATGACGTATACATGCATGCCGAGCGCAATAATGACGTATTAGCGTAGACGGTTTATGACTATTTTATATTTTGTACGGGTTTGGCGTTCGTACAAGTTATTTCGACACGTATAGTATATCCGTGGAGGGTTCAAACGACGACAGAAAAAAAAATATACAATTTTATTTTTCATTTTTCTACTGACTTTGGCTAAAATAAAAAGTTACTAGCTCGTACATTGAAACATACACACATATTACATAATAATATATTCAACAAAACCGTTTTATATGCTATAACAGCGTCCCACGTGCTCACTGCAGTTCGCACACGACCTGTGTATACGTTTTTATGCATTTTCAGTTAGAAAAAAATATTACGACATTTCGGCGCTAATTGACTCGTCCGACCAACGGATAGTGTAGATCATTAATAACAATAATATATTGTTGTCGTATTTGTAGCTCATACAGAATGCATAGAATGACGTAGCAATGTATACGCAATAAACACGTAGAATGTAAATTGTTTATTATTATTTCAGTGTAGTTATCGGCCATTTAAATCGCCAAAATCCGCGACTGCAGTGTGTTTGTACTGGTCTGCTGCTGGTAAAACAGTAACCACAAAAATCAAATTTTAGGAAAATAAAGCTGTTTTTTTTCTTTCTAAATTAAATAAATATTTAAAGTACTTATTTCAGAAATTTCAAAAATTCTGTTTATTTCGGGACGAATAAATTACTTTTGATATTTTTCTCATAACTGAGAACATTTTTGAGAAAATTACTTAGAAGATGTCGTTTTTCCTGTGTTCACCTTAGTTAAATTATAGCACGCAGAATGATTTAATTTACGATATTACTTAAAACCTCATTTTCGATATATTTTTATTGTAGTTGCTCTGGCTTTCCCACATTGCAGTAGGGGCGTAGGGCGTAGCTTAAGTATTGGAAAATAGGTAATTACCAATTTTTTAATCAAACGATGCAATAGATAGGCCGAAAAGGGTGTACCTACCTGCAATATGGCTAAACTGATGTTGTTGTTGATACCTACGAACGGTAATTGGAAAGATCCGATAGTGCGATAATGCCACTGATAGAACCACGAGAGGCCAGAAGCTACAACGTATTATACAGACGATATGTTTGTGTACGATACAGCAGTATACTTAAGACTTTTTATAGTATATATATATGTATATGTATATATATACGTATTGGTACCAGGTTCCGTTAGGCACAGTCGGTGTAAACGGACATTTTTAATTACACATTTCGGTGGACTGTATGTGCCACACAACTATAGGTAGTAAGTATAAAACAAAAAAGAATTGGCTCGGTGTGGATGGGAGGAAAAGGACTCGTAGTTTATTTATCGAACACGCGTACACCAACGTCGTCGGGTTATTATTGTTTGTTCACAGGGACCTCGTAATTATACACTGTGGCATCATACAATATAATATCTATCACAATAATATTATATGTTGTCCGGCGCAAGTACACATCCCGTTCAAACATAATTTAATATTGCATTGCATAACGTGTGCCATATATTATAATTATTATTATTATCGTACCATTCAGCTGATATCGTTTACAATCCCTGGTGGCCCCCAAGGCGACTTAAACGTAAATGGGGCCGATATTTATTACATTGAAAAAAAAACCATAAAATAAAAATACACAAGACCAAATCAAATTCAAAGTGTCATCAATGGGTGGCTTCTTTCCCAAATTATGTTCTATTTTTTTTTCTTAACCCACATATACTGCTTATTATGTCCATGATATAGATTGTATAGTTTCTCCTAAAAAAAATAATAATTATGTGATAATTCGTTTTCTAATAGGATATATCCTGAACACGGTACCTTAACTATATTTTAGTGTTCTAAAATAGTTTTTGTTTGTATCCGTCATCACAAAGTCATCTCGTGTCTTATCGTATATCTAACTATTTTTAGTCACTATTAAGTACTGAGTCCATAGAAGTAAGTTACTAATTTACATCGCTAGTTTATAGGTTGCGTATTATCCTGCATCAGTAACAAAGTGTTAAAATGTATTTTTGGCGATTTCCTTTGAATTCCAGTCGTAAAAATGCATTATGACAATACTACGATATGACATTGTGACGACGTAGCGGATCGGCGCTGTCTCCTCTGCCGGCAGTTAATTCAAAGGCGACGCGAATGTCTTTGGAATGCCGAAATAGCGTATTATCTTCCATTATTGTGTACACTGCAATATATATATACATTGTCGTCATCGTCGTCATCGCACACATATTATTATATAACGTCGCGGAGACGAGCGAAGTCCGGCATTGTTCGCGTAACCCTTTCGCGGATGGACGGACGGCCGTCGTCTCTTGCCGCGCGCTGAACCGTACTGAACCTTAGGGCCCGCGACGACACGTTTTATTAAATCCGCCTCGGCGGAACGAACTACGACTGCTGTCTGAATATGCGGCGATTCATCAGGGTCACGGGTGATGGGGTTGGGGGTGTTTGATGACGAGGGGTTGTGTAGGAACAAACGTTCAAAGACCATAATATACCCTTTGACGGTGCGAATAATCGCCCCAACCCACGCGTAGGTATACACGAGATTGCGGAGCTATACCTAATAGTCTACATCATAGCCGGTTTATGAAAAAACAAGTTGGGAAAGCTCACTCCTCGAGCGTGCCGAATTCCAGGTTTCTAAACTTATTTTAATATACAACGCAATAACCTATATAATTCCATAAACTTACTGTTAAACATAATGCATTCCTATAGTTTTAAGACCAATACTAAGTAATTATTACAGGCTAATGACCTCAGAAGTTGAGGGTTTAAAAAGAATTTGGTAACCATGATAAAGCTGCAGCTTTATATTTTGATACCATGTACTATAATTTCATCTGGCTAGACAGTGTTAATATAATTTGAATAGAACCGTTATTAAATGTATTTCAAGTAATTTGTTTTGAATATTATGAATACTATTATTGTAATGGAAAATTAAGATCAACAATCGTATACTGGGGTAACTAACTAATTTACACTAAGGGGATGTAAAGTGTTCTAACCTCATAAATTTATAACAACGAAAAAAAACTAAACAATAAAAACGGCTGAATTTCATTTTTCTATTAGATTTTCTTCTTTGTTCATCTATTATACTGCTATTATAATAATTATAATATATATAATATAGTAAAATAATTCACGTTAATAAGTTTGTACACGCAAAGACTTGTTGTAGGTGTATAATATTTGTTATCATTTGACCGAAATGTCATAAAATCCGAATTTTGGAGTGATCACTCACTAAGAAAGTCAGTGATAGATCGCTGATTGTTCCATTGAAGGGTTTGGTGTAAAATAAAGGTGTATACAACCTTTTTAGGCATCCTATAAAGACCACCCATAATGTTTTTAAAAGCCAGTGGATCGCATTCTTAATAAAAAAAAAAACTTATAAAATAATTATAAATGCATTAAAAATACTGAATGCTTTTCTAAAAATGTGTTCACCACGGGCCTCGAATAAAGACAAGACGGATTTGATCTAAAACATAAGGGTATTTTGTCACTCGCAAGTCATCGCCCTCCACTCGCCGGCCTGGATGGAACCAGCGAATTACTCGGTGGGCCGGACTTTATTTTGGTAGATCAATTAGTATTAAACTAGATATGTAGGTGGTAAAAGTTCTAAAACTCAGTGGCTCAGTACCCAACCCGTGCTCCACTGGCGCCACTATCCCTGTGATATCGGGTAAATATTATACTTAATATAATAGCAGCGGGTCATATAGTACGATATGGGTACAGTATCATTATATTTATAACATTTGACGTCGTGCGAGCGTATGTTGTTGCGATTTTCGGGGAGAAACCACTACGAAGCTGCGCCCCAGCCACGCGCGAGAGAGATAATTAGTTTAGGTTTCGACTCGGGCGCCTGGGAGATGTACGCCGCCGTAGTCTTTCGAAATTAAAACTGAACCGGATGTACGCGAGTATAATATATAATAATAATAATAATGCTTTAATACGGGCCTCGCGATATCCGACGTTTTAATATCGGACCGGAGGTGACGACGGTGCGGGGGTGGCAGCGCGCAGTGTTTTCAGACCGCAGCTAAAAATCCGCCTCGGGCTCGGTTCGCCTTAAAACTTTACCCGAACCGACTCCCATCACCACAAGCTCGAGTTGATGGCTCATAATTGTATTAGCCGTCGTACACTATATAATATTATATCGCTGTATACGCGAGGTCCCGTTTGCCTCTCTCCCACCACTCCAAGTCCAAAAATCCACCTATATATATATATGTATAGTATTGTTATATGGTTTAATACGACCACCGCCGCTGCAGCATCCTCGTTTTCGAAAAAAAACGCCTCGAGTACGGTATATTATATAATGTATATAAGTTTAACGAAAGGGGTTGAATCCACTACGGCGCAATTTCAAAGTACTCTCGAAACGATTAACGTCGTCGTCGTCGTCTGTATATAATAATTCGTCTGAGAGACGTGAGTCGTCGTATGATATAATCAAACGATTCTCTCTAACTCGAGTCACAATCACCGAGTTAAACGTTATACTTGTGATTTTTTTTCATGTCATACAATTTTTCTTTTTTCAATAAAATATCAATATAGATACAGCCGTACAGGTTGAAGGTGTCATGGATACTATAGAAATGTTTGCTGTATACTGAACTGCTTCAGCATGATCTTAAACGTATTATTGATAATTCGTGTGGTACAAATAAGTAACACTTGAACGTTTAAAAAAGTAGTATAATTACCTTCTCTAAAAAAGAACTTCTATGTTTAAAAAAAAAAAATTTCCTTAATGGTATTAGACTTCATCGAGTCAATCGCATAACAAATTTAGGAATTTATCATGATTCGTCTCCTTTGTTATTCAATAGACATTATGTTTACACGCACAATTAAGCTACCTCAAAGTGAAAGCCTGAGTAGTGATAATTTCAACAATCCACTGGCCCTTAAATATGTTTAATGTGCCTTTATCCGATAGAGAACACCACAGTAATTTGGGCTCCTTATTCTACCGGACGTATCAAGTCTCTTGAGGCGATCACTTTTTGTAACTACTGAAAAATAAATTCAATATTCAACACTCATCTTTTCTACCTATATTACAATATTTAAAGCTTCACGCTAAAATTGTATTAATAAAATTAAATGTTCACATTTCCTAACAGACCAACTAAGTATTTACCGTGCGCCAGTGCTTATTACATGATATATTATATTATAATATAACGTTTTCACAACTGCACTTGTTTTTCCGGTCTAAATATTGTCGTCGCGTAAAACAAGTAGGTAAGTACATTATATTTTTATCGTTTTATGTTCTCTGAACATTTTTTGAAAGCGATTATTACTATAAATTCTTAATGCTTTCAAATTTAATATCAAAATACAAAATATAAAAGTAGTATGAACCAACTGGACCAACTGGACCAACACAGCTCACATATTAGCGATTTTTTTTAAATTTAATTTCTTGCGTTCGTAGACGACAGTCACAATGGTCGTATTGTTACATCGTCATTTCTTATATAATATATTTATTTCCTAGGTATTTGGCTTTTATTTCAACTCAATTATTGAGATATACGACATAAAATAATGTGGCGCTAAATCTTTGACCGCGCCACTTAAGTGTACACACAAGCGTTTTTTTCAATCAGTGGCTATACAGTTAATGTTACGCAAACGATTTTTTTTCTGTTTTTCTCCCCTCGGCTCGGCAATTGTCAGGTCGTTCCGTGTCGGAAGGGCATTTTTACGGTGAATAACAATGACCCGGGCACGGCCGTTCAATTACCGACATTAAAACAGTTTAGATAGCAGATTTTTGTGCATTTAATTGTTAAGTTTTTTTTCCTCGCTCCCGCTGCAGCCAGTGTCAAAATCAAAAAAATACGACCGTCCTCCGTGATCTCGATAACCGCAATTAATGAATTATTAATGAAGGGTCCAGATCGAAGAGCTTCCACTTTTTTTTTCTCCTTTTGTTTTTACATTTTATTTACAGACATTGTACGGATGCTAATGACGGACAAGATTTAAATAATTTAAAAATACAAGCTTGTATACTATATATATTGACAGTTGGTATAAAAATTACCAATGCCCTTTTTAGCAGCGTCTGAATATAGATTTATTCATTTTCACGACTGGGTTTAAAAACAATAAAAATAGTAGTATAGCATTATAAAATACATGGAAATAAATCAAATTTAATATTTATTCATTTATTTATTTAGTTTATTATATTATTATTTAATATCATTTTGACGTGTCTAATGAAACCGATGTCATTATATTGCGCGAGAGTAAACAAAACTCGTTCTTCGAATGGGTTTTATATTGGGGCAATTGTCAATTTTCTTAATCGGAAATACATTTATTTCCTTGAATATATACGACGACGTACCGAATCTCGAAGAATTCTCAGTCGAACCAGAAAGACAATATTTTCCATTAGTGGGATTCGCATTGCGAGGGAGGGGGGTCGGTCTCTTTTGTTTGAATGCAAAATCGTTTAAGTTCGACGCTTTTTCTCATTTTCGGTCTGGCCTTTAATGAACGATATATACACATGCACATAAAAGAACGCCACCAACGCCACTCTCTGACATCATCTGGGGAGAGAAAAAGACAGAAACGGGGTTGGTGTGTTAATTTCGGAGAGAGCTGCAGTCATCGTCGTCGGTGGCAGCAAAAACTATTTAAAACAGCCAAGGGAATGCGATTGGGGTGTGTGGTGTGTGTGTGTGAGTGTGCGCGTGGAGAAAGATTTGCGACGTAGAAAGGGCGGCAAGAAAAAAGGGGTAATACCACACAAAAGCGGAAGTCGATTTCCCATCCCTTTACAACGCATGCATATATACAGTATATGTGTGGGTGTGTGTTCTTCTATACAATACTTCCGCTAAGCCAAAAGACACTGGAAAACCATTTCGCGAAGACAAACTTCTATATGGGTAAAGTCGCACACACGAAATCCATTTAAAACATATTCCATTCGCAAAACTTTAGCTGTTAAATTTTATTTAGGTTAGATGATGATATATATATATATATAGATATATCTGATGGGAAGCATAGACGTTTATAAAACGTATACTATTTATTTTTCTTTCAACCACATATTATAAGCTATTATAACAACACGATAATGTATACTAATTCGTCCCGTCTCGATGGTGGCGTCGCACTAACACGATAAAGGTAACCAAAACGCCATATATACACGGTTTTCTGTTCAATAAAATAACGGAAATTACGCGGCCCATAAATTTTGGGTGTCGTTTCGCACTCGATCGTGTGATTTCATTAGCTCCCTCAATATACCCTCGTGTAACCCTATAATACATATTACCCTCTCCGCGTGTATCCGTAACTTAAAAGCAGGAAATATTTGGAAACTCGTGGATTGCCAATATTTATAACTTTAACTATATTCTATAATATGTATAATGTATATTGTATATGTATAGTATATATTATTATAATAATTATCATGTTAAAAGGTTCATTTACCGAGAATATTAATATAATCTTATATAATATGGTTTTTAACCGATGTGAATATTGGAGAAACATTTTAACGTTGTCCGTTTTTAATTCGTATACGTTTGTATGTGTAATATTATATTATATAAACATATTATTTTGTATGCAAACGTATATGGGTCACATATCAAAATTTTTAAAAAATGTACGCTCAAATACACATTTTTTTCTGGGTTTTAAAAAAATTCATTAAATTAATTAAAATCGAGTGTGTTGTTAATTTAAAACACAGTCTGCCTTTTTTGGTTTGATTAAATTAATTAGTTCTAGCCTTTATGGGAAATAAAATTTCACAACCGTATATATTGAATTTTTTGCATTAGATTAATGCGACTTCGCACGATTGAACGATAAAATAAAAATTTTTTCTAGTGCCGTTTAAATTTGGCCAAAAGCTTCACCACCTCTGGTATAGGGTGTAAGACGAGAGTAAATAATAATATAATTTGTACAAATAAATATGTCAATAACAACGGAAATATTGAGCTGGATATTGTGCAGTATACATACAAACGAAAACATTTAATAAGAACGTGTAATATACTATATCATTATTCTAGTACTGTCGAAAGTTTCAACAAATAAATCACTTAAATACACCTATTGGTACATTTTTATAATTTATTATTCTACGTCGTACAACCTCGGGTTTAACGTTAAAAAAAAATTACTATGTTTTATATTGTAATATATAGTCTAGGTGTAGCGCGATAGTCTTCGCATATAATATATTATCGAATGTCAAAATTCAAAGGTCGTGATTTATAATATTATGAATCATATAAAAAATATACTATGTACATTTTTGATGAAAAATCTCGTCAGTATACGGTGTGGAGATTCGACGACGGTGCACGCGGTATTGCCGTGGCTGTATATATCGAGTATAAATCCCGTCTCTTGGTTGTATTTCGGAGTGTTATTATATTATTATACGTCCGATCACCCTCGTAATCCTCTCCCCTCCGCAACCACCATACCCCGCCACCGGAGTTATAGAGGCACTCTCCTCGGACACGTTGTATATATATGTTTTTTTATTTTTTTTAATAACACAGTTTTGTTCTAAAAAACATAGCAAATCATCCGAACAAGCAGCAAGTATATAATATATTATATTATATTATATACTGTATCGTCGCGCATACGATGGCTGTGTGTCCAGAATATTTAAACAAACTACGAGTATAACGACGGGGTGGCGGCGCGCGCATAATAATATATCATCGGCCAATATCTTCGACATCTGTGTTGCGGACTCTGCAGCCGGACTCGCATTTATCTTCTTCCTTTCTTTATTTTTCCCTCGGTCCTCCGAAGTCCGGCTATTTTATTCAATTGGTCGGGTTAGGAATATATGACTTTCACCCTTATAGTCGGCGCGGAGAGGGAATAACGAAATAAAAAAAAAAAAACCCATTTCACGTACACCGAAGACATCTGCCTGACAAAACATACGATAAAAGGGTGTACACGACTGGAATACATTATTATTCGCAAGCGGATAACACGAATCGTCCTCATAAGACCGGCTATAATGCACACTATTATAATAATATATCACATTATATTATAATACTGTTACAAAAATATTATTAAATGTTATTAAAGTAATTACAATGTATAAAATACATGTTTTATTATAATATATTAATATTATTATTTAATAATAGCTAGTAAAATTATAATATTTTTTGGTCGAATTCTTATTTTTTATTTTATTTTTTCTTACAGAAATACTTAGAACCTTCACCTTGGTTACAGACCAATTTCCCATTCAAGGCGTTTCAACACAAGCTCGCCACTGACACTGCTGGTCCAGAAGGTGAGTAACTATATTATTATTATTGTTATTATTTCAGCATAGAATTAAGTGTTTATTTTCTAAGTAATTCCCATGCTTCTCGCCGTATGGAGGCGCGTAATCTCATTACGATTCGAAAAACGGTTGAATGAATTTGAGTATGCTTTCCCTACCCCCATGAACTTCCCCGGCACAACTTTTTAATAACGGCACCTCGGCCGTCATTATTATTACCAGCCGAAGAAAAATATTATATATATATAATTTCAAACATCAGGTGAAAAAGCACGAACTTTCCAAGCAACACCAGGCGGTCTCTAACAAGCAATTTCGAATTTATTCCCTCGTTATTTTTACCATCTATATTTTTTAACGTTTTATAAAAGCAATTATTATTATTATTCATTTCCCCCTTTTTTTCTTTTTTATTATTATTTTATTTGGTTTTTAAACAATAACAACAATTACATTGACTAAGAAACAAAAAATATTTTTAACCCAGCAATCCCAAAACTTCTTATATCGTCTTGAAATAAGAGCTTATACATTTTCAAAATCTGAATATTCATTTTTTAAAACATTTTAATTGTAAATAAAAGCGTAAATTGCACAAACAAATCGGTCATGCATAAAAACATAACGAGCAAAACTTAGATGTACTTAAATAAGATAACATTTTAATCTCATAATCAGCACATTTTTTGGTTATTACATCTTATACAGACTAAAGAAACTGTTTTACACTTCATTCGAAAGTAGAAAAATATGCGTCAGATATTTTTGTTTTTCAAAACTTAATCACTACCAGTATCTTGCACGTAAAACGATTTTTTTTAGTAAAAAATATTATATTTTTCAACAACAATTTACACGGAAAACCACTGTCAAATTATGCATACACCAATCGATAAGAACGACGTTTAAAATAATATATAATAATTAATATTCAATTATATAAAATTGATAATAAAAGAAATTTTAAGTTTCGGTGTCGTAAGCCGAGAAGTAAATAAATAAAAAGTCGTCTTGTCGGAATAACAGATTGCCTCGGGTACGTTTTTTTCTGCGGGGCCTCTATACCTAAATAAGTCTAATTTAAAAATTTTAGAAAATAAAACATTCGAGGAAGTGGTCTTCTTTTTTTAGTTAATCAGAAATTACATTGGGGATTTTCGTTGTACTCACCCGCGTGCGCGATGGTGTCACAAGAGGAACAACCGACGTCCCGGGAGATATGCTAACTCGAAAACCGGAGAGGGTGATTAATTCCGCAGTGGATCTTATGAATATTTTACTGCCGTGTGCGACGCTTAAAAAGGAGAAGGGAAAGAAAAAAAATTATTAAAAAAAAATTACTATTATATACCTACTGCCCCTCAGCGGTCGGTATTTTTTTTTCTTCCCCCGTAATACTAATAATAATAATAATAACATAAAACGTATATATATAATATATAATATTTACGAGCGAGCTGCGGCCCAAAAACCGTTGCGGTGACACGTTGCGTCGGTGTATAGTGGATGCGAGATTGCTATGGTACTTTCACGCATATATATATCGTAATCGCGTATATATAGAAGCGTAAATATAAATGCAGGAACTTCGACGTAGGTACAGTATAATATAGTTGATGTGAATTTGCTATATTTTCTGTTGTTTTTTTTTTTTTTTTTGTATGTGTATATTTCGTACCCGCTCTTGCTGCTGTCCCGTTCGCATAGATATTTGCATGTGGGATCCGATTAAAACGAAACGAAAAAATATATTATACGTCATCCTCGGGGTTAAAACAAAAAAAAAGGGGTTTGACGCGAGTACACACGCTCACACACACTAATCTGTATGCGTACTAAAACATTCATGTGCTCGACTTGACGACGGATCACCCAGCGCATATATACGATATTATGTATATATGTTCGGGACGCATATAATGCTAATTCCCGTGCACACACATACGCGCCGCTCTCTATCCGGTCCCCCGCAAACCCGACAGAGTTGACATCTTAAAATACGCATTTAAAATCTTTACCTCCGACCCGCACCCCCAGCCACTCCACACCCTTATACACAGAGTCGCATACTACATATCACACCGTGCACGCTGCCACCCTTTCGACGAGAATTTTAATGTATGTATATTCGAAAACATTTTCACACACGCACACTGCCAGCAGTCCGAAATCCCGTAACGAAAGCGCCCGTGAGCGTGTGTGCACTGTGCCTTCGGCTTTTGCCCAGTGTTTGCAGTTTGGCGAATAATTTTGCATGCATCAAACGAGTGCGTATATTATTATATATATATATGTATAATTCACACACACACACACACACACACACACACACACACACACAATATATGTATAATTCACACACACACACATGTATATCCGGCGCTGATATTCGGAAACGCGTATATATATTCGAAGTTTTCAGGCGGCTATAGAGAGGGGAACGACTGGGCGTAAGTCGAAAAACGCGCATCCGTCGACGAGGAAGAAAATATAAGGACAGCTGACGGTTTATATTATAATATTATGGTTAATTTTTACTATTGGTCTGCCATATCAATCGTCCACGGCGTCCACAAAAATTGTATCGTCCCGCTGTAATGCAGCTAATATACCTAAAGATATATTTATTTTTAATTAATTATTAAAAATATTAATTGACCTAGGTACCTATTAAAAATTACAAAAAGAGAGAATGATCAAATATTACCTCAATATCCACCACGATGATTACCTATATCTCTTTATTATTGTATACAGCATCTAGCAGTCCAATTATTCGAGGCCCTAAGTAGGTCAATAACAGACCAGGGGGCCTAGTTTATCACGATTTCAAGAATTGGTCCCGAGTACGTTTGTTGTTAAGTTTTTTTTTCTCAATTATATTGTAGTCATCGTTAATATAATAACCGAAAGTAATGGCGTGCGTCAGATTTTCCGCATCGCATCGTGTGTAGAGTATATTAAAATATAGCATTACATTATAAAATAATCCATAACATATACCGATTCCGTGGACACACGATACATATACAAATGTGCATACTCCTAGTGAATTTCCGGAATTCCAACACTTCGCGTGGGGGTACAAATGCGTTTCATAACATCGGAAGAAAGGGGCTATCCTTTGACCCGGACTGACGAATATCTACCCGAGGTTTTCCAGGGACGGGGGAGGCGAGGACACGCTGATGAACACACCGCAAATATGTCTTCGAGACTTCACATCATGCGAGCCAAAAACGGTTCGGCAAACTAAGGCGCATACCACGAGAAATATCGTCTACACACATAATATATATAAATAGTATTACACGCAAAATCCCCTCCGACAAACTATTAGCGACAGCTAATCTCTGCGATTATTTTTTTCCCCACACGACGACTGCCAAGGGTGTGTGTGCGTGAGCCTGTGAGTGTGTGTTCTTGTGCGTATGTTATATTATGTTCCGCTGTTAATTTGAAAAAAAAAAACCTTTGCTCAACAGCTATATACACGCCTGATGCGTGTGTGTATACGCGTGTAACCTGTTGCTGCGCGCATTTTCCGGTCTTATTCACACGCGTCACGTTTTTATTTTTTTTTTTCCGTATATAGCTGACAGTCGTGTTCATCGTTTTTGCCTTTTTTTTTTCTGCTAACCACCGCAAAAAAAAATACGTAATAAAAATAATAAAAATAAATAAATAAAACACGAAAGAGTACGAAAAAACGGTACACGTATTTTTCAAACCCGCATCGTGTGTGAATGCGTGAGTATGCCTGCTATAGGGCGTATAAACACACATATTTTTTGCAGTGCGCGTGAAGAGTTATAGTAGTAGCCTTTTACCGTTGTCATTTTTAATGTCACAGCACTTACACATGCTCGTTTCGGTTGATTTATCGCCCTCGGTAAACGCAAAAAAAAAGCATATATACAACGATGATGATAATAATTTATAAATCTCGAGCTGCTCCGAGCATTGTCTCGGCGGGAGGAGACAAATATGAAAAATAAATTGAAACCGGAAGAAGGCCGGGACACCGCGATAATAACAACAATAATAAAAATACCATGAAGCCCCACCACCACCACCACCACCACCGGCAACGCGCTCGGTGCGTTCGAGGGTCTCTCTCCGGGCCGGAGGTACATCCGTATATATATTATTATTATATTTGATGTACTGCTGCAGATTAAAACGACGACCTTAAGAAAAAAAAAAATGCCCTCCACCAAAATCAATGGGGTGCCAATTATAAGTTTTATCAAGTCAGCGGGCGCGTGTATAAGCAAGTGTGGCGGCGGCGGGACCATTGCGTCGAGTGCGGAGAGGCTCTCATCCCGATCGTGTCGTATCGTGGCCGGCCGCGCGCGTTATCTCGCAAAGGACCCGTTTTCGGATTATAAGAGTACTTTCCTCTCCTCCGCATTGAAGTTTCTAATACGAACCGCTCGTGTCCGATAGTATAATATATATATATATTTAGTCTCGATCACCGAAAATCCAATCCTTTTGTCTCCCGCGAGACTCGTGCGGTTTGTCATTTTCTCTACGACCACGTTTAATCGGGATTCGCGAGATCCGTCTGCCGAAAGAATGAAAATCCTATCATATAATGTATATACATATATATATATATATATTATGGTCAATGGTCATATCGACCACGCCTTAGACTACAATCATATTATTTTATTGTGTTATTTTTATACCCGACAGTAAGATACCATATATCAAACGTATATAATAAATAACGTATATAAACGTGTTATAATATATAAAGAGGTACTCACACAAACATTTCACGCTAAACGGATGCACTGCTGCCAGGTGTTGTAGGCAGAAATTAAATTGCCTCCGTGATAAGACGGTGGAATATGGAAATATTTAACTGTACAATATTAAGTTGTTAATTAGTGTAGGTTAGTAAATAATAATAATAATATAGTGAATTTTGTAACCAACTTAACATGGACAATTATTAGAAATACAAACATTTAAAAATGTATACATGGTTACACATCTCCAGTATAAGTATTAGCTTGTTATGGGAATGTTGAAATAGTATGAGCCTTGTCAGTTGTCTTGTGAGACTCTGACCAAAATACATTTCACGAGGACCTAATATATGGCAAACATATAAAAACATTAAAAACTATAATCTCGCGAGTTAATGAGTTATCTTATAAAAATTAAATTAAAATAAGGATTGCTTTTAAATATTATATTTATTGGTTTATTACGGTAAAATATAGTTTATAATTAATACGAAAACAATACATCACTACTACAAACTATTGTAAGTAATATATTATAATTTATAGTAGGTACCTATATTTTTGATATATTAATATAGTTAATACCAGTAAGATATTGACAAAAATTATTGCTAACAAAAGTTATAGTTGCACGCCAACACTGTATAATCACCAGTAATTACCCAAAACTACTTAGCAAAAGTATAAATGTATTTATGAGAAATGTTAATTAATATAAAATATAAATATATAGGTACCTTAATTGCATATTATTTTACTTTTATTTCCATTGGGCGATTTACAATTTATTTCTAGTTCATTAAAATTTAATTAAAAATTTAAATACAATTTAATAAAAATAAATACTGTTTATATGATATACTTACAAATTAATAGTATTTTCTGTTAAAAATAATACAAACGTTTTATTACTTGAATGATGTTTGTAAAAAGAAAGTTAAATGTAGAGAAAAAAAGTCAAAAAATTATTTCCTTCGAGCCGGATTTGAACCAGCGACCTATGGATATCTGTGATTATTATGCCACTACAGTCCACCGCTCTACCAACTGAGCTATCGAAGGCAGATGGGAAGTGGATGGTTTTCACTTCATTTAAGTACGCATCATAATATTTTTCGCCTATCACTATTTCTAAACAGTCAATTAATAATATTATATTAAAATAGATTCTTATTTCTTATAAAATTTCCTTGACCCTTGTCTACTAAAATACACTCGGAATATCTATTTTCTTATTATTTACTTAATTTTTTTGTAGTCGTAATTTTTTAAATGATTTTCCTCTTGACATCATTACACTCATTACAGCGGTATGACGGTATCCGATACCGGGTATCGGTATGGTTATATAATTGGAAATTATTGCCACTAATAACTATCTAATTGCCCTAAATAACTGAAAACGGGGTAAGGGAGATACATTCCTGTAATTCAATAGTATTTTAATTTTTAAATAAACAAATATTGACTATATTTTAAATTTTTACTTTAATAGGTACCTAGTTTAATATTGTACATACAAAATTTGTTAATGTCAATATTGTATTATTGTGGGAGGCGGTGGCTAAAGTACCTATGTTGCCTTCAGCCTTGTGGAAGAAAAATCTAAATACAGCCCTGCTACAATTGATATGACCATTAATTAAAAATATAGTTATATATTAAATATGTTATATATTATATTAATATATTTTACTGATTCAATTGTCTACTTATCAACAATCAAATATCAATTAATAAAAAATTAAACGTTTTAAGATTATCGTATAAATAATTGCCAGTTTATATATATATATATAATTTATATATTTATAATTATATTATAAATTATAATGTTCTTTATATAATCGTGGTTAGGTTATAGATGAACGACATTGACATTGTTGAAGAAAACGGTAATTTCATAATTTTATGTTTTCGAAATCGATTGTGGTTGTTCTTATTTTAAAAGTGTTCTTATAATAAATATTAACATTTTGTAACAGTATCCGATGTACAGAAGTAATTTATACGTAATATTAAATATATTACTTTCTCCTTGAAAATTATTTCAGTTTGAAATTTGTTCGAAAGAATAAAATACGTGCAGTGTGCACACATAAAAATACATTGTTAATAGGAATAATCAAATATTGATTTTCGATATAAAAGCGAGTGTGTACCTATATTTAATATTGTATAATATAGTTGAATATTACTCCCATTAGCCCCATGCCCCATAGTCTTATATACTCTCATCAATATATTTACAGTTATAATAATATTATTTATAGTGCAATAATGCATAGTCATAGTGAATAGATATCGTACAATATGATTAATACCATAATTTATTTATCGATTTTATCGTAGTACATATATTAAAAATAGTACCTAGTAGAACATTGCGTGTTGTAATGGGTGACCAATCCTAATGTTCACAATATTTATCTAAATAAAAATATAGGTACCAATATATTTTATCAAAAAAAGTCAGATATTATGATACGATCATAATAGGTATGCGCAATTTCAACTTTTGACTTGGGGGGGGGCTTATCCCTCCCAATTTGCGAATATGGATACGATGAATACGAGTATAGGTACCAAGTGTAGGCAGAGTCTGATTTGCTCAGATAAACAATCCTTGAAATAACGGTATGCACATTCTTCCGAAACACTCGCAGAAATAAAATCGAAAACAAGCGAGGATCGTGTTCGTCGTGTGTTTATGCGCTGCATATTTTCAAGAGTATAATATTATTATTATATATCAGCTAACCACCCCCGCCTTGCCCCGCTTCGTTATAATAATATATATATATGCGCTTGGCTCCGGTGCAGCCCTTTTGCAGCAGAACAATATTGTTCAACAACAATATGTTCGGACGGACACCGGTCCCTCACACTCCCGTGCACCCCCTACCATCCGGGCGGCGAATCGCGACCGGAAGTCGGAACCGATCGCCACCGTTCCCGCAGTCCGCGCCGACCGGATGGACGTCCAGTTGCCCGGCCGGCGTTTTCCACCGAGACACTTCCGATTCCGGTCGCCGTCCACTTTATATGGCGCGACGCGCGAAAGACAAGACACCTTTTGTTTTCGCCCCGAAAGCCGATACGCCGCCGTCGCCGCCTCGCACAATGGCGCGTTAGATATTGCGCTCGGTGGCATATTATTTATATATATATATATAAATATGCAAAAATGTGCGTTTTATCATACTTGGGGCAACACACTATATACATGCAAGCAGATACCTGCTACAACTGTCATCATGTAAATTTGAAAAGTTCTACAGCCCGCGTGCATGGTTGGTGACTGGTGTTTTTCGTAACGAAAAAATAAATATATTATACACATACGACATAAATCGGTTGTGTATATCTATGCATACAGGGTGATTCACTGAGCATGCACACCCCTTTTTTTCTTCTCCGACTGCAATGATGCAGTCATCGTTCGAAATCTGGTTTTTAGAATCGTTAAATATACTTAAAGACCATAATATTTTTAAATTCTTGAGATATTTTTGTTCTATACTTAATAGGAGCGTGTCCTGTCGAGCTAAATAATTTACAGTAAAAAAAGAGGGTTCTCATTTTAAAAAGCAGAAGTTCGTATCGCCACAGGACACTTGTATAATTCTATATAATATCAAGTGTAGGTATAGTACAAAACATTTTAGAATTTGAATAAATTCATTATTGAAGGAATACAATTATTATGGGGGTGAGCATAATAATATGATGCTTGGTGAATCACCCTGTGCAGTATACCTACACATATTATTATTATTATTATAAACTGCCCGCCGAGCCGCTGTATCGTTTAGGATTTTCTCCGCCGAGTTCCGCAGTTAGGGCACGTCCGTTTTATTTTTTCCTATTTTTCTTCGCGTTATATATTATTATATCCCCCGCAAAGCCGGTCTCGTCCCCTAACTGCCGTCACCACGACGTGTGTACATATATCGTGTATATAATGCGTGTGCCGTGTACTGCACCTAACCTATTCCACCGTCTTGTCGAGTAGCGGCTGCATGGCAAATGAAGAGAGTCACACGCACCGCGAGCGTATTTCCGCACATATATTTACGGCCGATTGTCGCCCTTACATTATATATGCTATTTTTTTTTATTTTTCACTTTTTCTATACTCATCCGCGCCGAGGGGAAAGCCGCGCGTACATATAAAATACGTTATAAATCCATTACCAGACGCCGCCCGCCCGTGTGAATCGACGAGTTTGTTTTTTTCCCAAGATGATTGGTTTTTGATTGAGCCCCGGAGAATAAGAATAAGAGCGGCGTATATGATAATATACAATTGTCTTTTTCGAAACACACAGCTGCAGTGACAATTCTATAAAAAAAAATATCCACTGTATAAAATAGTAAACACTATCTTCATATTATGTCAACAAACTCGAGTTGTTTAACAGATCGAGGTATACTATATAGACGTACCAGACGGCCGCTGAACGAGTTGGTACAGTTGATTTCGTACTTTTATTCATTTTTTTTCCTCGATTTAGTATTACAAACAGACCTCCTCGTCGTGCTGACCGCGCCCCCGAGATTTTCTTTCCGTTTTTTTCTTATTATTTATAATTCACTTTTTTCACCTTCCGTATTTATTTATTACTGACTTCTCGTTTACCAAGCAGGGGTCTCTGACGATCATAACTCTTAACAGCGACGGATTTCCAGATAAGGACACCTCGGCCCTCTTTTTTTTATTCGCTCTTTCCCATCATCCCTCAAGGATCAATTCCCCCTTCTAGACGTCTAAAAGACGCTCGAATCCCTTATAGAAAAAAAAAAGTCTACCCTTAAAAAAACATATAAATATATATATATAATTTAAAGGGAAATAATCCCCATCAGAGGTTTTTTCATCCATTAACGATTAAAACATCATCATGTCAATCGTCCTTCACTTGACCCTTATTTTTTTTATGTTTTTTGTCCTTCCCCAGTGGATATATTTCCATTACGTATTTCGGATTTGATTAGATTAATTTACTGTACTGATTTTTGATACGAAAAAATAAAATAAAAATTATCTTCCTCCAACAGTATATTGCCTCGCTCGTCCATTCTTTACAAAAAAAAAAAAAGGCATAGCTTTGTTAAATATAAATGTATAGGTACATTGTAACGATATATATATCTTCCATGAGTACCGACTTCGTTTTATACACATTCTAACATTTAGTATTAATGTAAAAAAAGTTACTTTGTAATCTGAATAAAAAAAGACCCTCCTATATATTATTATATACTTATTACTTTCGTCGGTATTGTGTATAACAGCCAAATAACTATCAAATAACTACATAATATTATTATAATATAATCGTATTTTCCGATGACTTTATACTAATATTATTTTGTCTGATCACGATTTCGATTTAAACGATTAAAAATGTAGCAGTAATATTATTTGGGATGGACGGGTCAACAGCATCAATTCAAATAGTTTGAAATTTTTTTTTTTATTAGTCCATACGAATCTGTCCCCATCACTGTCGTGCACTTTTTGACGGCGTCAGACTTTTACGCAAATATAATTTTACTTGTAAGTAGCATAGCAAAATATCTTAAACCAACATCATTATAAAACGCAATGTTTGTTTTGAAAAGCGCTGTCGTCTATATTATAATATATTATATGTTAATATTAGGTAGATCATCTTATTATAATATAATCATACTATGTAAAGCTACGAGTCATTTGTTTGTGTAAACATGTTGATTTTCTATAAACTTAAGACTGGTTTTTTTGCAACAAACAAAAACAAATCAATTTTAATATATTATATCTTTTACATTTCATATTTAATTTCTAACTATTGATGGTGTTTTCAAAATTTTTTTATTGATGAAAATATAGAAAACAATTTTTATTCACGTGAATAAAAGAGTACTCTTTTATCGAGACTCTTCAAATGCGATCGACAGATGAAATATAATAGTCGTTGGTCAAATCGACGTCAATAATAAACGTCTTGTAAACCACAATTACCTAGATTAATTTAATCTTTTATCCTAACAACTTTCGAAAATCTAAACGCAATTATAATTTATAATATTATAATGGTACTAAAAATAAAGCGTGGAACTCGATTAAAAACATTTAAAGATATAATAGATGTATAATATCTTTAATCGTGGTTCGGAAATAATACTGCAGAGACTGATCTACAGCCACCACCGCCGCCACCACCACAACCACTGACTGCCGCCGTTAATTATTGATAACGCGTATGTGTACTGTGTAGTAGGCGTATGCGACGGGACGGGCATATGTGGTCGCGTGCGAGTGCTCGTATGGGTGTGTGGGTGTGTGTTCGCCCACCGTGATTAATTCTATTTATTGCCGCGCTAATATCGCCATTTCACCCGCCACCCATCTTATCTGCGGCAGACCGCGTTTCTCGGCGCGCCACTGTTTGCCGTCACCGAAACTCGAGTCGGCTGCGGGAATTTTAATCGCAATAAAATATACATAATATTGTGTCTTATATAATAATACGGTTACTGCGAATGTGAAAACGCGTTAGGTATATATATATTATATTATATACAAATGCCGGCAACAAAAGTCACGAGGAAAATAATAATAATAATATGTGCCTATACGTTATATTATCCAAAGACTCTCTCGTTTCTTCTTGCAAAAAGGGTCGTCTATACAGGAGGCTGCAGTAATAAAACCGCATCACCCCACCGCGCGATACCATCTTTTCACGTTTGTTTTGCACGCGAATCGCTGAGTAAATATTTTTATACGTCCGCTGATACGATATAATATCATGTGTCGTTGACGAGTTAATATGACGATAACGCACCATTATATTATTATGTTTATCATGAATTATTTTATTATTACTAATACTTATCGTTACATGATAAGGTTGCTTAAAGTGTAATGGGGTGCATGGGGTTTGCAGTTTGCGAGGAATGCGATTGCATACCATTACGATTCAGGTTGGGTCTCCAACAAAGTCCCCAAATAACAATTAATAAAAAGCAAAAATAACAAAACTTGGTGGTATGTTCAATGTTTATGTCTTAATTATATATGTATATTATGTGACAATAGAATAATAATTATGAAACTATATTATTTACTTATTAACACGTATTTTTAAAAATATGTTATTTCAACACAAAATTTTTTAAAACGTATTATTATTTCTTCATAACGAGAAGCAGGGATAAAAAAACAGTTATCATAATTTTTTTTAGGATATACCTAGTATGAGTATTTATATTTTTGTGGAGCGCATTTTATCAGCCGCATAGCCAACCTGTGACCAATTTTTGCGCACGTCAACCATGGTAATGGTTTCCGTATACGTAAATCCATGTTTTATTCTGTGTGTGAGTTTTATTTTGTGTCCGAATCCGAATCCTATTTGTAAATAATAATCATGTTTGTTAGGTCTAATATCCATCATATTATTATACGAACACCGACTGAACACACTATAAATACACACAACTATAGCACTATACACGTCAAGTACACAACACTATAATAATATTATTATTTTCATTGCATTTTAGTGCTATGCATTACATTTTTGCGACCGGTGTATGTGTGTATGCGATACGGGAAACGCAAGCGTGCATGTATATTTGATGGTCTAGTAATATGTTTACATCGGGTAGAGCATCACAACAAAGGGGTAAAACGTCTGCGTGCTACTTACCTTGGGTGAAATGATATTAAGTACGAACCGGGCCGGAGGACCATCACACGACGGCCGGCGGTGTGCCGGCGTCGAAATCAATTTACCTGACCTTAGGCGATTCAATTGAATTAAATCCACGGCAGCCGCTATAGAGGGGTCCTAAGTCCCCCCTTCTCACTCTTTCCACCCATACAGTAAATATTATATATATATAAGTAGTAAGTATGGGTACAGACTGCGCTGCAAACGTCGGCGGCGACGACGCGCTCTTCGCACACTCGTCGCTTTGACGCGAGTACGTGTTCCGCATACACGACGTAGTGTTATATAATGTGTACGTACACCATAATGTACATATATATATATATATAGCGATACGAGTGTACGACAACCGTATGTGGTGGGCAGTTAAAAGCCTCACCTAACCTCATGAAGTGTACTCGTGGGCGGTGCGTGTCCAATTAAAGCGGGAAACCGTATTTCGCGGTCCCAGGTGGCACAGCTGACTAAATCGTGATAAGACGGTATAGTGGAATATAATATTATATCGTATAGACTATAGACATTAGACGGTTTGCAATGTCGTATATTATATTGACAGTATAGTGCAAACTATATAGTAAATTAGAAAAACAGAATACCTAATTAAAAATATTCGTAGGCTTGTAGTAGGTATACAAGAACGTATACTACCTAGTTATATTAGGTTTAGTACGTCGATGACGCAAATTTAACCGAGACAACGATTTGTTATTTTTTCATTTTTGATTTATATAATATAATATAATACAAATGTCTACAATGCAAATGACTAAAAATGCTTAGTCAACCATAATTTAAATTTTAAATGTATAATATTGAACGCCAACAAAGTCTTGCCCGCGGCTTAATGCATTAATTGTTTCTTTGTATTTTCTCGAGTGTATATATTTAACGTTTGTGTATTCACATTTCACACTATTTAACTGTTTCCTTTGAGTCTTCAATGAAACTATTTAATTAATGATATTTCGGAGACTCGAGTGTATAGGTATATTTCCAAAAGGTGCATATTAATATTATACAACAGTGATTTTTTTTTTTGTTTTCTCCTAAACGCAATCGCCGTAGTTATCGACATAAATCGGACCTTATATATAGAGCAATACAATTCGTAATCGATTTACATCCATTTCAAATGGTCTTCTTCTCTACAGCGTGCACATACAGTCTACGGAACTACAGCTGTGTGCACTTGTATAGCGTAAAACCCAGATGCAGGTCCGCCAGAAAAGGGTCGTGAGTGACGTGTTTCTGTATAACATTGTATTTAAATTTGTATTGTTTTTAGATAAGCGAAACAAATAGTGACATGCATTCGGATCGATTTTCCAATGTAAAAAATGTTTGTTACAGATGGCGCGTAGGTATTCGTTGCGGAAAACTCTACAGAACTGTAATAATTAATATTATGTTTTATTATTGTATTTTCTGGCGGGCGCCTCTAGAGTCCAGAACTGTGGTTACAACTAACTCGTCCACCCCTTTGCAAGGGCCACTGTAAAACGATAATGTTAAAACTGGAAAAAAAATTATGTTGAGTCGGAAAGACGTGGTCGAAAATATCGCCAGAGTTCATACATATTAAAAACATTATTTACTCTGACGGGGTTTTTTTTCTTAAATTACAAGAAATCAAAAACACCCTTAAAACTTTATCTCCCTCAAATCCTGTCTAATGTTTTTTTCTACAAGTACTTTGTGAACTTAACGACTAAAAACTTGTTAGGGATATATAAACGTGCAGAAAAAAACGTCGAAAATAAGGAACCGGAGATAGCGTTAATTTTATACACCCCTTGTTCTAACCCTTTACATTCTGCCGAATTTTAAACACTTCTTCTCTCTGGCCCGCTTCTTTGGTTACAAGTCCCCGTTTTAAGCGCGTAATTATATGGGACCTCCGACCACTTCTCCGACCCGTTTGCAGCCGCCGTGGCCCTCTTATACCCGCACGTAAAATACTCTTTAACCCGGCAAAAAACGACCGGAGGTAAACTTAATAATTATTATTACGAGCACTCCATTTCACTAAGAATGAGGATTTTTCCCTCTCGTTTTATCTTTCTCGAAGCGATGAAAAACTATAACCCGTAGAATTAGCTAATAACATTTTAAGTTTAAACACGCGGATCACCTAAAGACCAAAATGGTCAACAGTATAAATTATAACAGTATTACATTAATCTACAGGATAATAATAACCTTTCCAACTCTTATACACTTTACAAAAATTGTCTTAAACAGTTACTTGCTCAGTTTCTCCCAAATAACTACTTTTTTGACGGTTTAAGTTACGGATAATCCGAAGTTAAAATATTCTTAATTCTTCTTGAAATTCAAACAAATTAAACTATTTAATTACTTAATAATTTGTCTGTGACATTAGTTATTCAGTTTTATATACATAGTGTTATTAATTATTATAGTTATATATTTTTAAAACAGCTTTTATTCAAAGTTTATTATTTTACATTCTATAACGTTTTTAAAATAAATTATAATAAATTGTTTTCGGGCACATGTATAACATCTAAGAGTCTGCAGCAGGATTACTCTGTCAGGGACACTAATGACTACTTAAAGTTTTTGTTTTACCTTTGCAAAATAATTGCAAGCACCAACCACTTTTATCAATATAAATGTTGTAGCAATAAAAAAAAAAGTCAAGTAATAATGATGAAACTTTTCTAATATTTATGAGGATAATAAAATAATAACACAATTATGGCTCTACACATGAATCATTGCAATAAAATAAAAATAACTTTTACGATCTATGGTTTTTTTTTCAAAATGTATATATACATTTATGTGCTTATTTTATAATATATAAAACAATCACAAAGAGAATAATATTTCTTACCAAATTCAAAAGTTACATCTTTTGGTGTTTTGATATTTCCTAATACAAAACCATTTATAAACAATATTATGGGGTTCGATAATTATATCTGATAATTTCATTGTGACATATTATCATAGTAAAAAAAAATAAAGAAAGAATGAAAAAAAATAAAGAAAGAATAAAAAAAAATAAAGAAAGGTTCATTTTCGAGCAGCAGGCATCATTAGGGGTTGTTAATAATAATTTAATATTTCTATCTTGTGTAATGAAAACTCCGCAAAGATAGCCGTTTATATCAAAGGCCAATATTAATCCGATTAAAAGTGCACTTTGTCTTTTATATAAACAAACACGGGGCTATTTCTACCATTTCTTCTTTTTCTCTTCCTCCCTCACTCCCTCTCAACACCACTGTGTGTGTATGTATTTCATCTGTTCGCTTCCGCCCAAGGATTGCGGTTAATTTTGGTCGTCAAAAAGTGATTTAAGAACATCGCATAAACTAAATACACCGGTGTACTCTCTGGACCACATCTGAGATGAAAAATCCACCCTGCTGTACTCTTTATACGTATATACATAGGATAGGACCAGACGAGGTGGTGACCGGGAAAACAACATCCCAAAGACTATATTATTATCGTATACAAACGAGGCATGCCCCTCGGGGAATTTTTCTTTGATTTACTCGGCGTAGAACTAATGGTCATGGATCCGCGGCAATTAAACCGTAAATACTCTCGAGGCCTTCCGGCAATTAAAACAAACTTTTTTTGAACTTAAAAAATATATTTCTTGAGAATAATAAATTGATCCGATTGGATGGAAAAATATTTGAATCTCCCCTCTTCGCAATGATGGAAATGAAACCAGATGAATTAGTTGAGCAGTATAATTAATTACAACACTAACGTTCTACCAGAATTTACTCAAATATAGTATATTAAATCTACCTGAATTTATTTAAAAAAAATTATATACCTATACAACCAATAGTGGATTTTGAAATATATAATTTTAAGGCTTTCCTTGGAAATTAGATAATGTAAAAATTGGTTTATTTTTGAAGAAACCTTTTATTAAATAATTTGAACAAGTTTATATGTAAAATAAATTATTTAATATTAATTTAAGGGGATCGGTGGCGGCGTATATTTAAGGAGTTCAGTATAGGCAATATTTATAGTGCGTGCGTGTGTGACTTGAGACTGTGTGTGTAGTAAATGATTATTAGTGTGTGTACGTGTCCCCGCACCGTACCATGTTTACCTACTCCACTGCTTATCTGCTAATTCACAATAACTGTAAACAACACTATATAGTTATACGCAATAATAATAATAACGTATATAATAACAATTCCCGCATTCGCTGTCTTCTAAATTATATATTTTGATTATTCAACGTCCGTGTCCCATGATATTAGTATATAACACATTTCTTTACACATCAACATTTTATTATTTACTTAAAAAACCACCATAGTTTCAATTGTAATAATTTGGAAAATGTATTTATTATAAAAATAAGAGTTTACTATAAGGTACTAAGGATTAGGTATTAAAAAAACACACGCTTTAGGTATTAATTTGCCGTGTATATTAAAATACAAACTTTTATAAGTATATTATATTATGGTTCCGGTAAACCAGATCTTATAGGCAATCCTCTGTCAAACCTCGAGTCAATGATTTCTGGCACCAAAGATTCCATAAAAAATTTTGTAGTTTGAGGTTCAATATTATTCTTCCAAAACTCCTCATCCCGATATATTTTATCAACAACAAAACCTATTAAAAAATATCTTTTTTATATGTTGATTTTAAATAAAAATTAATGTTAAAACATTATTTACCTTTGGGCGTCCAAACTACAAAATAACACAAGGTTCGTTGTGTAATATTTAACTGTCCTTGAACTTGATAATAATAACAATTATTTTTTTTTAATATTAATTTCCCATTATTGAAAATCAAATATTTTAGTTTTTTATTATGTACAGCCTCTTCTGGCGTATACTCCTTTATACTTTGAGGACACTTAATTTCTATAATTGAGTCTTTGCCAATCAATCCATCGGGACTCGCCGCTAGATAATAAAGTGTCCTATGTATAAATAACCCTGCTGGTTCAATCTTTTTACTATATTGTTTTTCAAAATCTCTTTTAGCCATAGGTTCGTTTTCAATGCCATACCTATATAGTGTAAATAAAATTAAATTTACCTAATGAAACTATCAGAGTACTTATGGAGTATGCTAGATTACTATTAAACAAACCGAGTAGCAGAGTTTCCTTGGAAAATATCATACAGAATGCTCTTGACAGTGTTTGCTCGAGAAGTGCTTGCTCTAAGCTTACACACTTTTCCAAAATTGGAAGCTGTGAGGCGTGACTTTCTATATTTTTGCCATAATGTATTATTTTGTTGGCCTACAGTTTTTCTCTCCACTTCTTCTATTTCGTGAATAGATAGTTTTAAATTATTTAAGAATTTGTTTTCCTCTCTTAAATATTCATCTTTTGACATATCAATTATTGCACATCCTAATTCCTCTACAGCCCCATAATGCTCATCAGGTCCGTCAACAGTTTTTGACCTCTTTGGGAAGGTTCTTATAATAAAAAAAAAATCAGTTATATATATTATATTATTTTTTCCTAGACAGTAAAAAGGTTAAAATGCATTTTGATATTACTAATTTATTATTCATTCACTGCATAGTTAAAAAAATAAAATATTATTATTTTTATATTATACATAGTAGGTACCTACATTATAGGTTTAACCTCCCCCTCTATTTTTATTCATAGAAAGTAAACATTTTATTATAATAAAATTTTAATTTTTAACTATTAAATAATACCTTTCGAAAATTAAACGCCGGCCTTTTAATTTTTCTTTCGATTTCTGTACTTTATTTATATATTGTTTTGTGAATAATCCAGGGCTTGTATTCGTTATTTTTTTATGTAAATTACTAATATATTTTGGTCCAAAATTATATGATGTTACTGCTGAATAACACCTTGCACCGTATGATCCTAAAAATTGTATAGGTTGGTTTCAATTAAACATAAACGAAAATAAAATTTTTTGATTTCCAAGTATACGTAATAATTATGTACCTCTAGAAGAAAAATTGACTCGCTTTCCACCTACATACTTGGCAACTACACTATTAAAGCCTTCTACTGCATTATTATTTACGTTGTATATGAGGCTTTGAGCATGATGAGCAACGATATTTCTTGCTCCTAAAATATCCTTAAATAAACCACAATTGTCCATTTGAGGAACTAAATTTACCTCGCCTTCTTTAAGACCGGTACAAAAGTAACTATATATACATAATTTTAAATAATTTCAGATAAACAACAATATCATTTAATTTATTATAAATCATCATACTTGGCACAATTAGAATGATCTCCAAATACGTGGTATGGGCTGTTTAATATATCTTCTTTCAAAAGTTCAACTTTTTCATTATGATGCAACGTCATATTTTTCCTAAAATCTATTGCCTTGGTAATTGCACACCTATTTGAAAATGTATGCGTTTATGATTTTTGCTAATAATTTTTAATCACACCAATCTAAATTACATGCGAGCATTAATATTATATAATGTATAAACGTACCGCAATTTTAGTCGTTTATCCTTTAATACTTTCCGAAGAAATCCAGGTACAACAGTTCCCGAAGAACTTTTTCGACGACTGGCAATATCAACGATTCGATTTAAATAGTTTCTGAGAATGTGATTCATACATTCAATTTTTTTTATAAAAACATCACGTCCATACGGTTTTGCCAGAAATAATTTCTTGGTTACACTCGAATCACCATCTCCTATAAGCTTATCATATATTATATTATGCATTGAAATGCTTTGACGAAATCCCTCCACAATAATATCAGCTTCCATGGCCGTAGAAGTCCCATCCCAATTTTTGAAGCATGTGTGAGCTGAAGCAGTACTTCCGTTTAATTTGGCCTTATCACAGATCGAACAATATTTATTACGCACCCCCATATACAGAACTTTTTTTGTTTTATAACCTATAATTGATGCCTGTTTAGATTATAAAAATAAATAAAAATAAAAAACTTATAATCTATACATAAATATATAAAATAAAAACTTACCACGCCGGACAGTGCATTATAACCACTTTTGTATGATCTTTTCGACCATGCACCGTCAGCTATCACAGTTATAAGTGGTACTCCGCTTTCATTTACATTACCTTCTTTCTTAGCTATTTCAGTTTCCTCAATACCTGCTAGTGTCATTGCTTCTATAGCCGTGACTTCAGTATGATTTGATATATCTAAGTGAATTTTTTGGTATGTCATGTTTGACATACTTGGCATATTTAAAAAAGCGGCCATGGTATCTAATTGGGTAAATCCTTGCCCTGTGTTTATAGTTGCCATTACAATAGCAGTGTTAACAGATAATGAATTGTCGGTAGATTTAGGCTCATTAGTTATAATGTCGATTTTATTGCATAAATCACACTTGAAAATAAATTCCGAAAAAAAACCATTTTTCCTTTCATTTATAAGGTTTAAATTTTGGAATGTACAACCGAAAGGACTGTGTTTGATATTCTTTATTGAATTAAATAAGTGTTTAATGTCCACAAGTCGTCGACCTTGGCAATTGTACCTTGGGAAAAAAAATAAAAGGTAGAAACAATTTTTCGAGTTACAGCAAAATAAAATTATCGATTTTGTCAAAAACTGGTTTTACATAAGAATTCCCGTTTTTCCGTCAATTTTTTAGGTTTTTCCTGGCGCTATTGAAAACTACTGGGAATTTAATTTATAACCTCTATAGTGCACCAACGACTTTCCTATCATTTATCATTTATTACTGGTAAAAATGTTGTCCTCAGACCCCCCCCCCAAAAAAAAACATAAAAACACATCATTGTAAAATCAATACATTCATCACTTCGTTCAGAATCCAAAAAAATTAAAATTTATAAAATGTATTTACTTACTCTAATTGTATTTTAGATTCTGAGTGAAAGGATGAATGTATTGATTTTACAATGATGTGTGTTTTTATTTATTTTTTTTTTTTTTGTGTCTGTGTACACGATAAGTAGTCGAAATAATGCTTCGATTTTCGACTTCAGTATCTTGTTCGATTGGAAAGTGAATATCGTTGGTGCATTGGGGAGGTCAAAATTTAAAATTCCCAGTACTTTTCAAAAGCGCCAAGAAAAACAAAAGAAAAATTGAGGAAAAACGGGAATTTTTAAGCACAATCGATTTTTCAGAAAATTGAATTTGGTTTTTGGTGTAACTTTAAAACAAATGACCGTAAATACATGAAATTTTCACCGGTTGTTTATATTTGCATTTTCTATACACGATAACATTTTCAAAATATTTTGATTTATTTTGAACTGTTTAGAGACATTTTCATTTTTCATTTTTTTTTAGTTTTTTTTCTAGAAATATCAATAAAATTTTATTTGTTGGTTGCGAAAGCTTGAATATTTAATAGAAAGCTCCTAGTATATTGTTTCAAAGGAAGATGAAAAATATTAAAAATCGTTAGTCACAGTTTTTTTTTATAAGCATTTAAAGTTCAAAAATTGACAAAATATGGAAAAATCATGAAAATTAGCAAACAATTTTGAAAATATTTTGACTCTTTTTGAGCTATTTACGGATATTTTCATTTTTCAATTTTTTTAGTTTTTTTTTCTATGAATATCAATAAAGTTTTATCTGATGGGCCAAAAAGTGTAAAAATTTAATACAAGGCTCCTGATATATTGTTACAATATCAGTTGAAAAATATTAAAAATACATAGGCACAGTTTTTTTTATAAGCATTTAAACATCGAATTTTGACAGAATTTTTCAAAATTTCGAAAATTATTAATCATTGTAATTAATAAATTATAAAATGTTCAGTTTTTATAGCTAAGGATTGAAAATTTAAAACAAGATTCCACGTAAGTAGTTAATTCTCTTACCAAAAAATCTAAAAAATATACAATCACAGTTTATTTTTATAGTCGTTTTATGTTCAAATTTAGACGAAATCACATATTAAAAAACCTAGTTATTTTGTTGTGATTATATAATATTATTCGTGGGTACCTACTTGAAACTTCTAAAGTTTACTATTATATATCAATGATAGTATCAGGATTTGTTATTGATGTTGATGTATAACGTGTTATAAGTACCTAATGGATATTGTGATAATGTGATATTTATTGGAATTTATTATAGGTCAGTGACGCACTTGTAACCTACAGTACAGCAGAGCGACATCCACTTACCCACCTTTTTTCAATTGTATTTGTCACAGCTAATTTATAAGTTGAGTCAAGTATGTTGTTTTGAATACTTGACGATGTCGATAATATACCACAACCTATTTCTACATCATCCGTATTTAATCTAAATAATAATAGAAAAATTTATCAGCTTGGCTCAAAATTTGAGAAAATTCGTAAATAAAATAAAAGTATATTACGAACAATTCAATACTACTTTGTTGGTTATCGTCACTATTTTGACTTTCATCTGGAAAAGTCAAACTATCGGTGTTTACCTATGAAAAACATACACAAAAATAAAAAATAAATTATTCAACAATGTAGGTACTTAATTCACTTACCGTCTTTTTTATGCGATGTAATTGCCAATTTACAAGTGATGAACTATTTCCTCTATTTTTTCTTACTCTAGATAATCTAGATTTTTTAGTTTTCATTTTACCCGAGTTATTATTACAACAAATTACACTTTATGCAAATTAAAATTACAATTTACAAAAATAATGTAAGTAAACCGATACGTATTACGTATATAAACTGTACGCTACAAAAAGTAAGGGACAATATATTTTGTAGTAAGCTGCGGTGCGAAGCTCAAAATATGAACAGTATTGAATGCAGACAAAATATAACAAATTACCAGTATATGTATATTCATATAGTTCTATTAATATTCAGTCTATCGCGGTCTTCGTGGACCGTGGCATGCGATAAGGATAACCGATGGTTTCGAAGAATCACCTACGCACGCGGCATGCGCAGGCACAAGTCACCACCGCGTTGTCGCGCGCGTGAACAATCCAGAACGTGTGTTTTATTTGATTAAAACTATGTACCTTATGTCAATCCTACAGATTGATCTAATAATGCGATAATATTTCAGAAAACTAATCTGAATTCGTTATGATGTCGACTTGAGATCGGTCAGTCCACATTTTAAGATTTTTGATTTTAATTCCGAAAAATTAACGTTTGAAAATTCCTAAAATTTAAAATATTCAAACCAAATTTATAGGAGTTGGGGGGTAAAATTTGGAAAAGTGGACTGACCGATCTCAAGTAGACATAATCACAAATTCAAATCAGTTTTAAAAAGTATTATCGCATTTCTAGGTCGATCAGTACGATTGACAAAAGACTGGTATCTTTTGGCTAAAATAACTGATCGCCACCAATCCCCTTAATATAAATATAAATAAGCAGATTTTAAATTAAACGCTTACAATTACAGATAAGTTTGATATTTTACGATATTTAATTCTAAAATATATTTTTTCTAAAGTGATTATCTACTTAAAATACTTTGTAGTCTAAAATGTGATTAAAGTTATCTAAAATATCTTTAAACTTATTTTCTTACGAGAATTGTGTCACTTCTAAATTCTAATCAAATAAAAAATAATAATGCAACGCCATGAAGTTCCGGCACTGGATAGCAATGACTACCCGAAACTATAAGATTTCTGTAAACTTAATATATTATAATGATATGTCTATCACAACCATTTAATATAAAAATAAAATATATTTATAGACTGTATACATATTATATAATATAATGAACAATCAAAAATAAACTTATTTTAATTGTTAATTAAATAAGAAAGATATACCAGTACGGGTGTTAACACCTTCATTTTTATATCATATAATATAATATAATAATTTATGAGACGTCGTTGCGGTGGGTAAAATGCGACATATAATTTATATTTAATGCGTGAAGCGATTACTAACGCGTTTCATTATATTAGATTATTATAATTATTTTTTATTTTTTTGTTCCGCTTTAAACGCATATACATTATACATATTTATCGTCGCAACGATTTTTACGTTTTATTGCGACTATTGTAGGTTTGGGGCTTATGGTAAATCAAGGGTAAACCCGATATGATTTACGATAATGGAATTGTGGGCGAGAATACAAAAGGCGAGAAAAAAACCAAACAACGGCAACAACAACAACGTGGCGACAGAGATTTCCGTTCGTTAATAACGGCTTTAATTAATTTCATTCGCTTCCATTGTCCCTCGTACGTTGTAAGCGCCGTGTTTACAAGGGTGTTTGGCCGCCGATGGCACCGAGCCATGATTTCGGGGGACTTTTGCCAGGCGATCAGGCTCATTTGGAATGACCCTTTGGAATGCGAAAAAATAAAGGTTTGCTGAAGATTAAACTGGACTTCAGCGATCCCGGTCATCTATAAAAATGTCCGAACTAAATAGTAATTGTAGACAAATTAATATCATTTCGGTGTAGGTATATAAATATAGTAATATATGATATCATCATCGTATCCCACCCTGGGAGACTTTTTAATCAATTGCAATGTATAGGTATAATATAGGATGATGACGGTCGTCCGATGACCTTTATCGGTAAATTATGTTTGCAAATTTTAAAAATATAACTGTTAGATTTACCGGTATATGAATTTGATTAAGCATCGATAAACTAGTAATTTTATACTAAGAATAAGACGGGTAATATGATAACATTATAATATCGCGCGTTAATTAAATTACCTGGTGTTTATAATTGTGATTATTATTGATGTCCAACATTTATCTAATTATTTCTGCATATTAAAATATAATCGAACACCAATAACCAGTGTATTATACATGACGGTTTTAATTTCTCCCTTTTCATAAATTATCACTCATATATTTTAAACCGTTTTCCACGTCTAAATTGAGTGCTCTGCAGCTCGACGGTTAATACATTTTTCACCCAGCTGCAATATTTACAATATGGTTTGTACTGTCGGCCTTGTTTGGTGCGCGCACGTATATATATATACAAACGCTTTGAAGCCGAGCACTATTAAAGAGACCGCAGCAGCCTTTGTGGTATTCGCTGCCTATAGTAAATAAGCAGCTACCGCGAGCGGGTCCGTTCGTCTTGTGATGCAGCCAAAAGGCGCCCCCGACCCGAAAACGGACGGCTCGGTGTGAGCAGAAAATTATAGCCGCCGAAGACGTCGGCATCGGTGAAATTTAGCCGACGAAGAGAGAACGGGCTTTTTTACAGACCCTCCCCCCCGCCCCCAGCCACCTCGCCACTCTCACTCATAGTATACATGCACAACCTGCTCTACTCCGACACACGACCAACCACTCCCGCCAACGGTCTACACATTTCTCCACCACCTCCTCACAGGCCACGACCTCTTCGCCGCCACCTCACCAGCGCCTTATATTCCGAGGGCGTTAGTGCCTTTTAATTACAGGACTCCGGGTCGCCCGTCTTTTAAACTCCGCCGTGACGGAGAAAACGCCTTCTCCTTTGCCGGCGTGCAAAGTGTGTATAAAGAACTTTTAAAACTCGACCCCCTCACAAAGGCCCCTTAATTTATTATTATAACCCGAGATCCGTTGTATAATATTTAACGGGTCGGAACAAGCAGGTTAGGTCTCACCGGCGCGGCGAGGAGCGGTGGTGCAGGAATCGGCCGAGAAGTTGCTGCAATGTCGTGGATCGGAGGGAGAGTTGGGGGCATACACCCGTTTACATATTATATACAAACGCGCACAAAGAAACCTGTGAGACGATTATACAGTTCGGTATAAGGCCTCTTCGGCCCGAGACTTGTTACGGACAAAAATTATAGTTTAGTGCATAATAATAATTGAGCTGCAGTTATATTATTACGGTTTAGCGTTTGACTATATTATGGAAATATACATGCGTGAGTACAAAACGTTATCAGAACACCTTGATCCCATTGTATTATATTTATTAAGAAGTCAGGCGTAGCCAGTTAATAAAATATACTAACACACCAATTAAAACGTTTAATTTAATGCAAGTGAAAAACAAAAAAAAAAAATAGAAAAGACAGCTGGTGCATTTTAAGAGATCGTTTTGCAAAAACTAAATACAAGTATAATGTACATACATAGGTTGATCCATTTAATAAGACATTTATTATTTCAAAAACTTTTGAGTTTTTAACATATTTTTAAAATCATTATAAAACAACGTTTTTTTAAAACATACATTTCTAATTTTCAAAATATTTGTCGGGATCATAGATTGGTAAACAACAACTAGATAGCTGACTTTATACTACAGTTGTGACCAATGTTGAAGTCAGCCGCCATTTATAAAGACAATATTTACATTTATTTTACATTTATTCATATATACATATTATTATATACTATGATATAATTATTTTGTAGACATTGCCTACTTTGTAAATAGCGGCCTACTTCGATGATAAGAAGGAGACAGCTAACTCTATCTAGTTGTTGTATATATCAGCTATGGTTGGAAAACTTCGATTTATAATAATCAAATTTTGGACGAGTTGTTTATGTATTAACATAAGTAGGTATTTATAGAAGTCTGATAATTATGCCACTCATCATAGTGATGCGCAAGTAGTGAGTACCTCACAAAATGTTGGTCCACTACTTCGCACATTTAAGTTTTGAATAATTTTGAAATTGCCCTTTGGAATGTTAAACGAATTATGTATACTGTGGCTCAAAAAAAACTTAAAAAAAATTAAAAAATGTTATGTTATAAATTACGTATAATGAGTTAAAATTACAACTTACAAATTAAAAAGATATATTTTCAAAAATGTAATAATATGGTGTTTCCAATAATAATGAGTGTTTTACGCTACATGTAGGTATATTAAAATTACAAATAATAACAATAAATACGTAAATAATTAATAATAATCTTGATTTGATCAAACCACATCAACCGTCTAAATTTAACACAATTTGCCTCAACATTCGATGTTGCTGCATACATTTTGTGATACTTATAATATTATAATAAAATGACTTTTCATTATGTAAAGCGTTAATAATTTGCTTCTAAAAAAAAAATTACCTTATTTTATATATCATATATAAGTACCTACCTACATACATACACACGTTTGCTACCCATCGCACTTTGTGCATTAAATATTAACTGATTAGTCTGCACGTATTGAAAAACGTAATCATGTATTTTACACCCTCAAATATAATGTATATATATAATATATTCACTATTCTGGTTACCTGTAACTTTATTCCCCTATTTTTTTTTCGCTCATCGGAAAATAAAAGTCCGGTAGGTACTACGGTCGAATATAAACCAAACAGAGACCCTCTTCAATTTTTTAATCTTTCACAGCCGCTTAGCGGCCATCGAGAACCCAGTTGTTATCGTCTCGCCCCCGCCTTACCGTCCTGTGGTTGTATTAAATATTTAAAAGAAACGAGAGACCTTTTTTTTTCCATTCCCGCTATATTATATTTTTTCGCCGCCGTTAAAAAAATAACCTTGCATAGTAATGAAGGAACTGGGCCCCATGAAATATGAACGCATTGTTTTGCGCCCAAATGAGCCTATTTTCCGAAAGAAAACTTTTTAGTCGAACGCTTTTACACGGATAACAATGTCATATTTAGTCTAGGTTTACCGTTTTTATTGATTTTTCCTTTTCAGTATATTATGAACGATTCAAACACATGCTAGCCACGATCCCATTACCTAACACCTGCCAGCTGCCATAAAAATGTTGCATATTTTTTATATGAGAATTCACGTGCAGACTCATAACACATTATTACAATAACAGTAAAAATAAACTATAAATGCTCAGTGATGGTGTATTTATCAAATCTGTTTAAATAATAATATGTATTAGTATAATATTCAGTATAACACAGAACTACAAAGAATTTATAATTTTGTTAAGTACCTACTTAACTATCATTTTTCTTTATATTTGATATGGAACGTCCCAAAAATTAAAATCGAATCAAATGAGAAAAAATAATATTTCTTTATCTTCTATGGACTATCTATTTAATGTAATTTTTCAACTTTTTAACACTCTAATTCATTGCACTTGTTAATCTATTTCCGTTTCCGAACACCAATAAGTACACCAAATCATACACCGATAAACCTATACGTATAAATATATGACATACCTGTAATGAGATACAGAATAACAATATCCTAAACTCATGTTTTATTATTTGTTTATCATTAATTTAAGATATTTCTTACTATTATAAGCTATATCTATATATCAACAAGTATTCTAGATCATAAATTTGTTTTTCTTTTTTTTCTTTAATGCATTGGATGTAATAACACAATTCTTTATAAAACTATAAATAATATACGATAGAATCTTTGATAGTTTGATGATTGATTTTGTCACATCAAACAATGAAAAAGTAATAGTTAATAATACATATCAATGCCGAGTTGTAGATGTAGATAATAAATAATAATTCAAAATAATAAAAGTTAACATAATAATAAAATGTAGTTATAAAATATTATATCCATATAAATAACACATACTTACGTATAATTTATTAAATAATACGACTGTAGTGAATTTAAGTGAATGAAGGTTAGTGCTTTGAGTAGTAATTATGTACATTTTTGGACAAAATAGTTTTATTCAATGAATTTCTTGGAATTGGAAGTCTTTGTGTAAGTTTTCGTTTCTTATTAACCACGAGGTTTTTGCTATTATTATTCCGTCTTTCGTTGATTTTGAAGTATTTAAGTAAGTTTTGGTTTCTTGTGAACCAGGCCACAATTGCGCTGTTTTTATTACTCTTATAGTACTTTATTTATAATGTTTATTAATTTTAAAATGCTTTCTTGTCTTATAAGTTAATAAATAGAAAGTCTTAAAACAAAACAACAAATACATATATTTTTAAGTTATAATTGATATTATTAAATACGTAGGTATCGTGTATTTTTATACATACCTATTGGCTATTATTACACAGTTCTAGGACATTTGAGGTGGTTTTTATAACTCGAGTAAAACAGTATACAGGTAGTTGATTATTATCGGTTTAAAGTTATTAATTGTCTTTAAATTAATCTCAAAATAATAATATTGTGATTATAATAATTGCCCCGTCCGTCTGCTGTAGCCATAGTTCGTTCAAAAATTCGACGAACCGCTATTTAATTTCATTTTTTATTGCTACGTGAAATATACGCATACAAATCCCTTGTGTTCGCCCGTAGGAAATAATATATAATAATATATGTATATGCGTAGGCTCGACATATAGCGAAAGGTCTCCTAAACCCTCGACCCCATCCGAAAACCCGAGTCCGATTGTAAATACAAATTCACCGATAAGCGCCAATAACTCGACCTTTCCCCCGGAGAAATAAGCACTTTTCCACCCTTATACCGCTGCCGCTGGCGGCCACTGAATTTTCCCGTCTCCGAGGCCGCCGACCTACATCATAATCTCTGGAAAATGTAAATGCGCGTATATATTCTTGTGGGGCCATAGCTCGCGAAGACGCATATCGACGAAACCATAATATTATAACGACCGCGATAATGCTCCGTTTCGTGTGTGTATATACTTTCCGTATAAAATTCCGTCGGTATAACCAGCGACAATTTCTCGTACCTACAATATAATACGTCAACAGACGCTATCGGAAAAGTTAATCCCACTCGCTCGCGTTTATTGCGTACTATAGGTTTATGCGTGTGTGAGTTTTTCCAACGGGCCCCCCGGTGAAAAATGACGGCAGCGGTGTGCGTATTTGCATTTAAATTGAGACATTCGACTCTCGTGTAGGTGGGTGTCTGCACACGCGGTTGCGGTGCTCCTTTCGTCGTCACTGATTAAACAAAAAGTAAAATACATTTATATTATTTCCCTCTTTTTTTTTTTTATTTCTTAAATAACACTAACGAATAATATATTTCATGACATTCTGCTTGATCCGCTCCCTCGTCGATCAAAATTATATGCAAAGAAAATATCAATCATCGTATACAGCCGCCACATTGACGTGATGATACGTTCACTGTGTATAGGCACTTACTGCAGCAGTGTTCAAAACAAACAGTTTTCCGAAATATATTGGATTTATCCCGAGAGCTGTACATTTATGCGATCAATCTGTACCTACTGATATGTTACGTATCAGCGAAGTATACAATTTGTCTCGATTATAGTCGTTAATAAGGTAATTCAAAAGTGATGTGAACAATAACTAAATTTGATCTGCAGTTAACATTGTTTTATATGTATATGTATATGTGAATATAATACGGACGGGCTTAATACAGTTTTCAATTTTTTTTCAAATGTCAAAAGATTTTTATAGACTAACGTAAAATGTGTAGTAGTGTTTTTTTTCTATACTTGTCATATTTAGTGAGTATTACATTTTGTTTTTCTATTACGCAAGAATATCATTAATTATAAGTAATTGTGGACTTTCTTGACTGCTTTATATTCTGTCACTAATAGTAAGCATTTGACATAAGGTAAATCTTCTAAATTCAAAAAATTATTTATTATCAGTACTTTTCATTGATGTAAAAATATAATACCATGCAATTTTAAATTGGATCTCAAAATTGTCTTCTTTTGACTGTTTTTCATAATAATTTATGAGTATATTAAAATATACATAATCTTGAAATAAGTACGTACCTACCTGATATAATATCCATATATTAGTTGGTTGACTTTAGGGCATCTTTATACATTATACATTATACAATATACTATATAGTTATTAAAATTTAAAACAGTCAACATAAAAATACAAAACAATCGTTTTATGGGGAAAATAATGAATAGTTTTGTTTTTCTTTCCACAATAATTGCCTATTGTACTTATACTAAGCGTGTCGTTATATTTTTTTTCCACAATCGTAAGATAATTTTTCTTGTACCTAATGTAACCGTTCCGGGTGAACCGTTCGTATTTATTATCGGTTTCTCGATTGATTAATACGAGAAATAAATTTCTTATTCATCGGTCTTTAAAGTCACTGCTGCAGTGTCTATATACATATTACATACGGTTTCTCGGTGAGCCGATGTCCCGGCACTCAGCAGCAGCCATTCCGTTTGTGCCCAAGCCCCCGGAGACGCATAAAGCAAGGGGTCGTCAGTCGAAATCAAATAGAAATCACCGCGGCGGAAACGGAGCACGTTTTACCGGGAAAACGGACTCGGTCCGAGGGCAAAAACGTTGAATGACAGTAATTAGTGTGGCGGTCGGCGGAGGGCATTCGTGTTGATTTATCAGGTTCTCACGAAGACGGCGAAAGGACAAAGTTGGGCAACGGGTCGTCTAATGCAATCTAAGTATATGTGTGCGCATCGTGTACCGTATATATATACTTTGTGTGTGTGTGTGTGCATTTTTCATTCCTTTCTCTTTCGCCGTGCCCAATCAGTCTTAACCGAACTCAGCGGGAGCGCTGGGGGGGGAGGGAGGGAACAGGATACGTCTTTTATTTGCAACGTCCATTCCGGTCCGGCTCTCATCTCCGGGGACGTAGGAAACTTCTGGGCGACACTTAGCCAGGACGTGTGCTTTTAAGTTCAATACGAATCAATTATTCCGTTTTCCCCGCAATTCAATTATATTGTGCGCTGCATACAAGCGCACATAGTGTATCTATCTATGTCCATATGACTATATATGTATACAAACATAAGTCTCGTGGTCAATGTCATCGTTATATTCTACTCCAGTAATAGGAACCTGCAAAAATCAATTCCGAGAATCAGAAATACGCGATTCCCCAGAGTATGTACTGCGTAGTAGGTACGTTAAAAATATAAAATGAAAATATATAAACACGCACGTCACGTGCACGTTTTTATAATATAACGAACTTAACCGGGGAGGAGGTAAATTATAAATTTAGTCGTCGAAGCCTGAAAATAAAGACAAAGGATTTTAAGTTTTCCAGCCCACTTGGTCGAAAAGTGGCGAAGAGATAGAGGGAAAAGTATAGCGTTTTCTTCTTTTGAGATTAATCTGACTGGTCGCGTGGATGGGCGGGCGGTTAGTGGATTCTTAATGTGCGAACTCAAGCAAAATGCTAAAAAATAAACCCAAATGAATATCCTCTTTTAGAATATTATATTTAAACGAGGTTTTATGTGGTTTTTTTATTTTTTGATTGTGCAATTTGTAAATAACCGATGACTGCAAAAAAGCATTTTTGAATAAATAACTGCAGTGTATAATATATATATATATATATTATTCTTATTTCGATAAATTAAATTGTGATTTCATATTACGTATCGGCAGAGTTTAAGTATAACATTATTTTGTAGTGCTCGCATATTTCCGCATACTATAGTATTTCATACTATAATAGTTATTGCAATAATATAGTATCTTACTTGAAATATTTGTAAAGAGTCTGGTACTTACAAACAATATCACGTACTCCTTTTTCTGAGGACCTTCACAATAAAGATTGAATATTCCACATTTAAATAACATAATATAGTAAATCCGTAATCGGACGATTCGTAAGTATGTTATAGACATTAGGTACACAATTATTATAATATGACTTATAGCGGTGTGGTAGCACGCCTGTTTATGTACTCCTTAACAAAATGTATTAGGAGATGCTGTGGTATAGTTCGTATAGCTGAACTCGAGTCGTTCGTGTAATGTTAATATTATTTTGTGAATTCCTGAGGACGACAAAGTTTGTAAAACGAAGTCACCCGAGCAGGCCTATACGAAAAATCGCATGAACAGGAACAGCAGCTGCTGCGCTCGGCGATCCTCCGTGGCACGATTTCTCGGGTGTAGTTTTTTTTTTTTTTTTTTAATAATAATCCTTTTCACTCGGTGGGGAGAAGTGTCAAGTCGCTTACGCGACAAAAGAGTCCGACGACATCTCGACGATGGGGGCAACGTGGCCTATACTGTGTGACTGTTTGAGTGTGTAAGTGTGTGTGTGTGTGTGTATAAATACGACTGCTGCCAGTGTTCGACGTCGCCTCCGCTGCCGATAGATTTGCATAAACGGCCGGACGAATTAAAACAATTAATACCGTTATTCTTCCCCCCCTCCCCGTCCGCCCGTCCATCCGTGGCGGAGGATTCCTCGCCCGCTCTCCAGACGAACGGATTTAATTAAAAAAAATTTAACATCCAGAACCGGCGGCAGCGACGCCCTCGAGCGTCGAAAATTCGCCAAAAACGAACGCGCGTTACGATTATTATCATAATTATAATTATCGACCGATCTCTCCTCCCTCCGCAGCTTACCACCACTGACTGCAGCAGGCGTGGTGTGTGAGTGTGTGTGTGTATAAATAATAATTTGTGTGTGTGTGAGTGTGCACAATACGACCGAAAGAACTTACACACCCGTTCAACACTCCCGCCACCGTCGCACCCAAATATTGGCTCGGTAGTCCGCCTCCGCGTGTTTACAGGAGTTTTCGCGAGAGAGGGCCCGACCGGCCGGCCGAATGCTGGCTCGCTGGCTCAGCACTACTTTTAATTAAACGCCGTCCATGAAATTTTATTTTTAGGAATGTCTCGGAGGCCGGTCGACGTATATATATAGTACCTATATATATATATATATATATATGTGAGCACAATAACGATCACCGCGCCGGACCGATCTAATTAGCCGATTGGTGTACAACGAGCCAATAGGTTTTTGAAAATCGTACATAACAATAATATCAAACAGCGCCAAAACGCCATAGCACTGTCCGCAAAAACGTCTGCGTGATTTCCCATGTACCTACCGGTCATGCCTTACTGTGCCACAGTATCCGTACAAAAGTGCCTGACAACACCCAACCACATAAATAGATTTAGGTTTTCTGAATTCGATATACTACAACCTGTCGTTTATTAGCGCAACGTGCGTAGGTATCGTGTGTTTCTTTTATTTTTTAAGTTTCATTCATTTATGTAAATCAAACGCGTGGCAATAACGAAACTCATTGATGCACACGTTTACGAAAAATCGTCAGATTATCCGTGTGTTTACACGACGTCATAATCTTTTGATTTCGCGGCGAAAACATTATAACATTATGATTATCTATAGTTATATTAATAAATGTTTGTGCGCGTACATGTGTACAACTGTGTAAGACGTAAGCCATCCTAAGCCAAGTCCTTCACAATCATGGTTCTGAAATTTGATACATATTAAATAATCCTGTAACTGGGGATGTGCGTCCCAGAGAGCCGTGCAGAGCTAGTGTAAATAGGATGAAAGATAAAATATTTATTATACCACAGAACACATACCTATTGGCTATTATATTTGTTTTGGAATAATAATATGGTAAAATGAACGAGTGATATGCACTTTAAGGTAGCTACCTACTCAAACGCCGAGTACCTACTCAAAACTCGTTTTTATTAATCGAATACTCAAATGCCCTCCGACGAGTGGTTGCAAAATATATTATGTTTTACAGTACTCGGACAAATATAATGACCCCCATATAACGGTCGGCGTTTGTCGGCTTTCCCACGACCGCCGACCGTTTCGCGTAGTTTAATCAGAGCGATTTTGGTGTTAAATTCGAGAACGGGAAATACATTATATTATATTGAGAGCGAGATAGATATATAATAATATAACACTTGTCCTTGGAGATCCAACGAGCGAGCTATAAGGGAGAAAGACAGCAGCGATTCAGGGGCGTCTTTCCGAAATTATTGCGTCAAGCTCTGCTGCTTAACCCTTTTCCGGATTTTACAAGCGATCGGGGAGTCGTAAAGTGTTCCCTTCAATCGTTGCCGATAAGGCTTTCTCCGGCTATCCATTAGTAGGGACGTTGCCGACTCAAATGCGTTGTCATAATAATAAAATGTTTGCGCGTGTGTGTGTGTGCGTGTGAGTGTACACTGAGTATTATATACGTATATAAATAACAAAAAAAAACCGTTTTCCACGTCGAAGACAAAATTGCCGGCTATTTGCACAAACGATGTCTTCTATTTTATTTACCATTTTTTTTATTATTATTATTACTATTATTATCATTATTATTATTATTTACAAAAGGGGGAAAAGGTCCGTTCATATAACTATAATATCATACTTAAGTTTTGTTCCTTTTTGATTTGCTCGAAACACTGTCGGCAAACACGTCGACACTCTACCGGGCGTATTATATAGTTCAAATATATTATGTTCGGACGTTTGCATGGAACCGCTATTTAGACCGACCCTAAACAAATATACCACCGAACTTGTTGTTGGGGTCGATCCGTATGGCCCCGGTGAATCCGAAATTAGCCGTTTCATATATAAAACGCTTTGGCAAAACCGCAATATCGTATCGTCTCTCGTAGCGGTCAACGTATTTATGTGAAATATTATAATATTATATTAAAAATAAAATTCGGACGTCGTCGGGAAGGGTCAAAACGCGATGTACAACGCAAGCCAGAATAGTCGTAGGTATAGGTATAATGGTCGTATATGCAAATTGCAAACAGGTTCAATACTATACTTTAGAATAAATCGCTATCAACAACAAGCGTCGAGTCCGCCTCGAATATTATATTTTCTTTGTGTGATCTCTGTTATAACGATGTTCATATAAGTACCTATATACATATTATTATTATATATAATACTTACATTAATACACACATTACGTGATGCATTAATATTCATACACGTCGTAACGATAATATAACTTACTGCAATAACGTATAATAATATCTAAGTACATTTAATTCTCGACGTGGGGCATATATATTATTATATTATATTATTAATATATATTATTATGTGCGCACTGTGCGTTATAGTGCCGCGACCAGCACTGGCTCGACATTATAATGTAGTTCCGTACAATAATAAATTTACTATAATCCGCATTCGAGACGAAAACCGCCACCATCGCTCATGATATTATTATTATTACGACGACTGTATTATAATCGTTGCGCACTTGCTCGAAACTTAAACAAGTGTCTCCGGTAATAAGTATAAGTGCGTTTGTCGTGCGAGTGTTGTGTGTAAGTAAGTTTCGCCTCGAGTTCCGCATCCGGAACGCGAGACACAATGGGTCCATACATCATCACGGTTACCGCGGTTATAAATAATGAACCGTTGCGGTATTCGGAGAAAACGGTGTAGGGGCCTTCCGTGGGAGGGGGGCGTGCCTTACCACAATTATTAGCGACAGTGCTATTTGCCTCCCGCAGGCGATAACGCGAGGTCATTCCGATATAATAATATTGTATTATTATTATTATTATATACGTCGTCGCCACACAGTCAAATCGTCCGCACCAGATTCTTTTGTCGGCGTTACTTTATTTATCGACGATTCTTCGGGATGATGACTTTTTTCACTCGTCGCTTTTCGTGTTAAATCAACCGGACGGGAATTAACCAAGCAAACCGACGACGCGTATATATAACACTGCAGAAAAAAAAAACAGAAAAAAGCTGGTCCGATCCGCTAGTGTTGCGCTGAAAAAATCGTTTTCTTTTGACGCCCTCGAAACAGTCGACAATTACCGTCATCCGGAAAGGGAGTGTTTTCCCTTCATCAATTTCATCTGGCGTTTTTTCTCCCGCCCCCGCAGCGCCACCGCCGTCATCATCGTGATTCTTATATTTTTAGTGGCCGTGTCGGTTTTAACTTTATATAGCGAGATTTTTTTTTTTTTCCCACTTTTTTCGGACATTTTTTTATATTTATATATATTATATACATGCACAGGGACATCTGGGATTGGTGGTGACAGGATAATGGGTATGCTGTGGCGGGACTCAGAAGGCATAGATGATTGATCTGTTTCCCCGTGATGCCGCCGCTATAATATAACGTTAATTGGATGATCGATGGTTTTGAGAATTTATTATAATGAAGTACGGCGCGAAAAGTCTCTCACTCTCTCTCTCCCTGTTCGCGTACAGCCGCGCCCGGTCACTGCAGGCGCTTTTCGGATGCTTAATTATTTTACATAGTCGTCGATCACCGTGTATAATTATCTTATCGCCGAGCTAATTGGGCAGTAGGACGAAATATGTTTAAAAAATAATAATAATAACAAAACAACCGAAACGAAATTAAATGAAATAAAAAGTGGATATTACTACAGTAAAATAACCGCGGGCAACGAGTTTAAACTCTATCGGGAACGTCGTGTCAGCGGCGGCGGCGTGGTAGAGACGACGTGTACCTCGGGGGCTCGTTATTGCAGTGCGCCGGATATCCAAATGAACGACCGGATGCCGCGTACATGTTCTTCGCCGGAAGCATATTACTGCAGTGAAACTTAACGAAACTACCCGCCCGCAACCCCAAACAATGACATGCACGTCACCGGGAGAAACGTTTTGAAATGGCAAACCGAGAAACTACGGACGGAATTAGCAGCAGTTTCTCGCGGAGTAGAGGGAAACTTAAGAAACTTCCGAGAACGCCTAGGGGAAACCGTGTAGTATATATTTTTCCCACAAAAAAACGAGCGTATTATCTGCGTTTGGCACCTCGGAAGATGTTTCGGGTGCAAAATGAAAAAAATAAAATAAAAAGACAGGTAAAACCCGAGTGAAGAAGAGCGCGAGTCACGGTCATAATTCAATTTTATTTCGTACGTACATAAAGCGCGATGCAAACACACGGTAGAGAGAGTTCCTGACGAGTTCATAAATTACGAGACGTTAACTAGACTGTCAGGGCATAGACGATAGAATATTTTATGCGCCAACAAAGGTTATAATATTATCATCATTATTATTCACCGTGAACTGCAGTAATTTCCATCTCCGACCGCTGTTTGTATATTATACTCTGCAAATATCGCTGTAAATATTCCTTAATCTATCTTCACCGATAACTGCTGTTACTGCTGCAGTGGCAATTCATTTTGTGTCTTAAACGTGACTATATCATAATGTGAAGGTAAACTATGATTGGTATGCTCAAATACACAACGAAATCAATAGTAAAACCCTAAAACTAAAACTTGGGACGCACAATTAATTAATTGACAATATGAAAGTATGAAGTTACAATTGTGTTTGTCTAGTAATCGGATAATTTCGGGAGACAAACATTTAAGTTTTTCCCTCGTGAAAAAAATAACATCGATGTAGCCTTACTTACGAATTTAAACAAATTTTTCAAGCACAATAATTAATGCAAACAATAATGAGATATTATAGTAAAACATTGCAGTGTAATTAAATCAATTTTTAAATCCGTGATGTTTCACTTTTTAACTCCGTATAATAATATTTGAATTACTCGTAATATTACGACCACGGTTATTTATACACAGGTTATTTAGAGGTATTAAATTATTATTTTTGACTCGTCGCGCGGTATCCTATTGTAATCGGCTTAAACGCGGGGCAGGAGGCCCCACAAATTCGTACGAGGAGGGACACACACGCACACACACACACACACATATTACTCGTATTATATACGCACAGTGTATATATCATGCTTTTACATTTGTGTGGGTGAATATTTATGCAATTCGCTTAGCAACGAAACGAGACTGCTGTAATGGTTCTGACAGCCGGGTAATTAACAGCCGGACGGACGGAGACAGCGCGTGTCTTCAGATCGGACGTAGGCTCCCGGTCATCACCACCACCACATCCATCGCCACCCATCGCCTCCTGTGAATTTGCGTATATTATTATATACGGCGAGACAGCGAAGCCGGTCGGTCGGTCGGTCTGTCGGTCTTTTCCCCTCGCGTGCCGACACGTCAGTGGATCGTGAAAAATTAATTTCGATCCCTCGTCTGCCGTGCAAGCCAAAAACAATTGCTCCGTATAATTGCCGTACACTTATATTATATATATATATATATATATATACATATCACAACGAATTAGCCGGGATTTCATACACGAGATAATACTACGATATTGTTCCGGTCCGCAGCAAGGAAACCGTTTCACCGCCACCGACGGAAATAAGTCTGTACGACGGATATTTTTACGACGTTTTAGACCCTCGGAATAAGTTCTGTTTTTTTTTTTGGTTTGTTTTTTGATCTTCGCCTTTCCCGTTTTCTTTTTTCGATCACTGCAGTGTCGCTGGTTTACAACAACCATGGGAATTGACCATAAACGCACGCGCGCGTGTGTGCTGCCGGCCCAGCCCAATTGGTTTTAGATCGAGTCCGTGTGTGTACCCCGCTGTAAGTTAGGGTCACGACTCTCTATCATATACATAATATACGCGTATGTAATTTATATAGTACTATATAATTGTAGATGTATATAACGGGTTAGCTAAATAACGTAAGACTGCTCTCATTGTTTCAAAAACTATTAGCTTTTTGAAAATATTTTTTAAATAGTTTTAATCAGTTAAAAACAAACATTTACTAAAACAATTGATTTTGACTATTTTTAACATTTTAAAATGTATTACTTAATGACAACATATAATAATATTTTTAATTCCTCATTCCAAAACAAATTATCTAAACTTATATAAACTTCACATAGATCTAAATACTTCAAAAGCTATACGTTTAAAAGAAAGTAATACATTCAAAAATGATAGCGCTAGAAATATTAAAACATATCATTAAATATAAATGTGTTTTATTTTTTGAAAATGTTTGTTTTGTAACGATGAAAAGTTATGTAAAGTAATTATTTTCGAAAACTTTCGTTTTTTTTTTTTTAAATAATCGCTATATTATCTTAAGTGGATCAACCCATATATTATATATGTGTAGTGTACACTCCACTCATTTGGAGGGCGTTTCACATGCAGTAACGATGTTGTGTAATCAACTACCGCGAGTCGGAATAACAAGCCACTGCAGCGCTTATTATTCGTGTATATAGATACACGCGGCGTATGTTTAGTATACCTACATGTGTTTTACGAGAGAAAAATGGGGAAAAAACTAGGAAAAAGAAAACTGTGTGCGCGTACACATCGCAGCACTACGGCTGAACTTTCGCGAACCTTTGCTGACTTTTAATTACCGTCGTAAAATAGTAGCGGCGGCGGGGGCTCTCGTTCGCGGCTCCCTCGGCATTTCTCATCAAACACGCACGCACGTCGCTGCTGCCGCCTCCGCTCTCTGATCCCTCGGTTCTGGATTAGACCCCGGGCTCGCAGAGCAAATATTGAACTAACGTTAAGACGTTGCACCCTCCGCGTACCACATCCGCCCCGCGGTAATCACGGGACTGGGCCCGGTCGGGAACGTGCCGAGGAGACGCCAAGGGTTTTACACTATTGACTCGGTATATATATATATATATACACGTATAGTTTTTCCACGACCACCGCTCGGCTACTTGCACACACATACATATAAATGTGTGTGTGTGTGTACAATGTACAGTAGTCGGGTCGGAGAGAAATGATAAAATTCGCTGTGTTAGTCGAAATTTGATTAAACGACGATATCCCGCCACGGACGGTTTTTATTTCGTTCCATCGTCTAAACGCGGCGATTATTATTGTTGTTGTTGTTATTATTACTATTATACCGAGAAAACGGGGGCCCTCCCCTCGCCCTGGCTGCCTGGTGTCGGCTTCGATAATCCTGGCGTTCGATATCCGAAGAAAATATATACGTATATATGTATAGATGTTCTCGTGCCGGTGTAATATATATATATATAGGATGGGACGCGGCTGCGGTGGGAGACTAAACCTAATAATAACTGTCGTAAAGACGAGCTCCAGACCCAACCCCCCACCCTACCATATATCCCGCCGAACCACCCCGACGTGGCGGCGATCGACTATACCACGGTCTGTCGATTAGGATAAGCCGTTCTGGCAGAGGGGAGCACCGACTTTACGACGAGCCCGGAAGTCAGAGAGACTCCAGCAGGCTAATAATGACTGTGTCCATATTATATTATGAGATCGACAACAACGATATAGAGACAAAACGGTACACAAATCCGCCAAACGATGGCGTCCTCGATTCCGCTGTATTTACTGCTATGGTTTTTCTATAAATGCTTTTACAATAATATCTAAGCGTCCGAAATCGTACGAAATTTCATACAAATATTCAATCATAATATTCACTAAATATTGTGATATCGAAGATTTTAATCAAGTATTAATTGTGTATTATAATAGGTATTAAAGTGGTTCAATTCTATATCGATTATATGTCTATTGTGGGTGTATACTTAGTAGGTATAGCTTTTGTTGCTATTTGATTCGTGTTCTACAAATATCGGTTAAACAATTAGTAATATAATAATATTTAATAATTATACCAAAAAATGACGATGAAAATGCTAAATTTACAGGTTTACAGATAATCAATAATATTTGATTAATTTTATGAATTAATGTACTAAATACGTAATTTTATAGTTTACACATAAATTTAAACAAATTAAAAATGAAATAATAATCCATTAGAAGAAATTCTCTAACATTGCACCTATAGTAGATGTGGTTTTAAATGTGAATATATTATTTTTAAATCTTAATTTATTAATAGCAGGGACGTTTTGAAGAATTTATTTTTGTTGAATGCCCTCCAGTAATGTAATCGGCCAGTTGGACTGTACGCTTGGGGTTCTGGAAAATCCTCTCTAAGTGCACGAGGTTAGCTCTGAGAAAAAGGGTTGTTATCTCTGAGTAAGAATGCGAATAAAAACACTCGGAAATATAAAAAAGGGTGATACTTGAAAAGGCCATCGTCGACAAAAAAAAAACAGACATTTACTGGTGAAAACGGGCTCGCGGCACTTGGCCCCCCGGCACCGCCGACGTCGTTAGAACAATCCCTTCGTTATCACATTTTTTTTTTTATTTAAAAAAAGGTCCTAAAAAATCAAGGCGAGAGAAAAAAAAACCAACACTTAATTCAGGAATTAAAAACACCCTGTTGAGTGCACCAGTGGCTCTTCAGTATTGTCATCCGAGCCCCCGGACGTGTTTACAAACGGTTTTTATGTGCAAATAACAATAATGAGGGCGGAGAAAAAAAAAGGTCGGTGGATTAAAACAATAGCGTATTACGGTGTGAACAAATTTTAAGCCACACGCAAAACGCTAAGCGACTGTATAATATCACATAATCTTACCGTATAATAATTTGTCGATAATATTGTAATTTACTTCTAAGTGTGTTAACGTATAATACTGCCACTAAGAACACATTACTATTATTATCATTGTAACGTAAAGGCACTTGTCACCTTCAAGGGTTTGGCTTAAGACAAGAATACATTTTTTTTCGTACACATAATATACAACTGAATATCTGATACACTCCAATCGTATAATAATATAATACAAGACATAACACGCGTAGGTGTAATAGAAATTTGAATATAATGAAACTCTCGTTATGACAATCCAATGCGCGTATACAACCAGATGGTAATAAATTATTATATAGTCACCGATACTTTTAGGAGTAAAATTAATTTGGCAACACGCGGTTATTTTAATGCGTGGATTAATATTAATATAAGTTACTCCGGGAATATACTATTTAACATACACCTATATAATACATTTCGGTAAACAGTATTATATACATGCACAGTTTCAATAACTTTGCCTAAAACTATACAGCATATTAAGCACGCGGTCGGCTCCCAAGTTTATCTCACTGTCTCTCTCACTCTCTCTCTCTCTCATTCTATTTCTCTCTCTCACTCTCTATCTCTGCTACACCCGGAGAGACGGCCAAGTTTGTTAGATAGGTAAAACAAAAAAAATCGTGTAACCTTAAATCCGTCCAGGTTTTTCCCCCGTTCTAAAATCTCCAAAAGAGACCCAATCTGCCCGTATCGTGCTGCGGGACTGCAGGAGAACTGCGCGATATAATTGTTCTTGTTTGCCAAGTATATTATATAGTGCGTCGAGCGTATAAAACCGTTTTCTGGCGCTGCGGGACCGTGGTATATCAGCGAGGTTCCGGTCCAGTGGTTACGGCCCGGTAAATGCACACAACCACTATTATACTACTACGACGACGACTACGACGACATCGTCGACTACGCTCGCGTTCTTTTAAAAAACGTCCGTTTTTGCGAACTCCCTAAAATTCCCGCCCACTCGACCGTCTATCCATCGGTGCCGATGTGGGACGGAGTGGAAGGGGGCAGCTTTGTTACGGCCGATAGTCAGATTATATGCATAAATACACGCCGCCCTGCAAGTCGTAATGAAGACATTAAAGGGTCGCATATTGATCAAACGGCCGTTTCGCCTCGCGCCGTGCAGCAGTTCCCCTCTCTATCCGTTCGAACTCCGTCCATCTTACTGCTGCAGCCGTCCTCTCCTTGCAGCCCTCACATCCCTGCGCCATCGGACCCTCATATATCTTGACAATAACATGGTACCCCCATTCTACCTTCACCCTTCCCACCCCTGTACACCAGCCCCCCCCCCAACTCACTCTCACACAACACATCGCACTACCGTCTACAATGAGTCTGCAGCTTCTGTGCAGCGCATAAACGCAATCAAGATCACTCTCGGCCGGTCGCATCGTCGCGCCCACCCGACTATATATGAAAAAGTTTACGTTTTTTCAAAGGTTCTCGTCGTTGTCCCCGCCGAGCCCTTTAGTTCGTCTACATCAAATATACTTATATAATATAATACTGTCGTATATACCTACGTTGAACCCGACGAAAAAAAAGTTGTACGTCATAAATATACACAACTATATATTTATATATATTATATGTACGGGTAATAATACGCTCTCGCGCCATACTTGTATATATTGTGTAGAACGGTTTTATCTGTATAATATAATATATATATAAGCGTATAGAAGTAAAACGGTGTTTCATATTTGACGTTGCTCCTGCTCCGCCCGAACAGTCAAAAACTGCTTATCGGGCAGGGAATATATAGACTAGAGACGCATTCCTAAAACCGTTTCCCCTAAAAAGCTTAGCATAGACCGCCGTGCGCGCGGGAAATCACTGCGGAGAGGGGATACGAGAAAACGCATAAAATCCCTCGCGTGCTGTTTTTCTCTCGTACACGCACTTCCCGGACACCTCTGCCGAGGTATTTTATATTTCTTTCTCCGGTGTTTCACAAGAGGGGGCGCGAAAGACTTAAGCCTCTGCGAAAGAGATCACAAAAGTCTGAGGGAGTGAAAAAAAAGTAAACTATACATTGTGTATAGGGGACGTCTTTTGTTAAATGATACACCGCCAAACCCAATGACAAAAAAATGAAAAAAAAAAATAAAGACCCGTGGTTTATGCGGTCATGTATGTATTTAATAGGCCAGTACCCACACAGACACACATACGGCCTTTTAATACTTTACCCGACACGTTATATTATATCGTTCAACAGGTAGTCTATTAAAGAGGTCCTTGTGTGCATCGTTATGTGCTCGAAATCTTTTTTTATCGCCCCTATATAACGTTTACAAGGGGTCACCTATCGCCGCGGTCATGTTATGATACGCAAATCATATAGTTTATATATTATATATTATGTGCACCTAATATTATTTTTAAAATGTTATTTTCATGGCCAATTCTAACGTGTTGGTGTGATATTTTTATGTTTCAGACCTGTCAGTCCGGCGGGTGAGATATACACAAGCAATGAGTAAAGTAAGTACCCAATTACGCTTTATAATTATTCGTTAGGTGTAGAAAATAATATGATTAGAATATTTCTATATGCCTGTATGTATATCAATCATAAATATAGTTATTTTTCAGTAACACTTTTACATGGGTTATTATGGCTCTATAAAAAATAAGGACAATATTTTATATTAGGTCACTACCAATTTATGATGGTATTATATTATTATACTATCGATAAATATCAATAATAAAAAAATAAATAAATTCGTTACAACATACTTTATTTTAGCTTGACTGTGTTATTAATTATTATACTACACCCATATTCTAGGCTAAACTGCCATTACTATATATACCTAAATACCTAATATATGTATAAATATATTTAAAATTGTGACGTGTGCGTTTCCCTTGTCATAATATATTTAACCTATATCGTGTCTTATACGTCATATTTACTGCGGGAAAGAAAAAAAAACAAAACCCCAAAACTAGTAATTTCAAAGTTAAAACGAGGGAGACTTGGCAAACACACATATACCTACACGCGCCCGTCGCCATCGTCAACTCACCGGCATATAAAAACAAACACTGCCACAGCAAAAGTTTTAATGAAATATGCACGAGGCAAGGGTTATTTACTCGACGGTCGACTTTCTAATTTATCAAAAAGACATTTCGCTCAAGTGTATACAGATACCTCTCCAACTACTCGTCCGCCGTTCGTCTATATCTCTCCCGTCTTCGACTTCTTTGTGTCGCCCGTTCGGCTGTCATCCGAAACGCATTAATATACCGACGGTCCTGTGAGCAAACACAAACCGGGCAGAATCGGCCAAGTATTTTAATTTATCTGGAACGCCAATACGCAAAGTTTCCACTTCTTCCGGTGCCTGTCTCGGCCCTGGACGTGCATGTGGTGCTATGGCGACGCTCGCTCCCCGCCGGAAAGTATATAATATATTAATTAAATTCCCAGCCAGAGAGAGTATATCGATCATCAAAGAAAATAGAAAAGAAAAAGAAATCCCGATGAAGATATTTTTATGTATTCTGACTAAACAAGACAATATCGGCAAGACCTGGTAAAAAAAGGTTACCCTATAATGAATTTAAAATTAACGTTCCAATATTTACTTCGATATTAGTTATCGTGAAAATAATTGTAATTAATTCTTTCAAAATAAATTGCATAATAAAAACACGCATTTTAATATAGGTATGGATTTAAAAAAATTCAAATATATTTCTTAAGTATACAGTTTTGAATAATATGATTTTTCAAAATAGTTGATTCAAATAGGCTTAAATTAAATACTAAAATTTGTTGTTCGGTACGCTGGCGAGTCGCATTCGATATATATTTTATAAAGGTGTTGTTATTAAAAATTATCGATATAAATTAATTTCAAAAGCCTGCTTGGCTCTAAGTTGTTCGGTTAATTCTGTCGAGCAAGATACAGTCAGTCGCTCTTCAATAGCGTACCTAAGTCTTCGAACAAATAATATTCTTATTTAATCGTACCGGGCACCAATTTTCTGTCCAGAGCAAAATAAATGTTAAATAAACAGTTAGCCTTTAATTTATTTTATTAAAACACAATATTCTTATACGCCGACACAAAGGATGTCCGCAAAAGTCCCGCCGTCACATGTGCAGAACACGTATTGTGTGATAAAAAATTACCCATATTCTTCAGTTAATGCACACCAGTTCATGTTTTTTGTTATATTTAACTTTTTTGTATTGTAAAAAAATCGATAAAAGTGGACTTAATTTTTACCCATACGCCGCTTGATGGTTTGACAGATTGATATTAACCGTATTCGTTTACCATACAATATAATATAGGTACCTAAAATATTTTTCCAAAGTTTACATTTCCCAATTCCAGTTTGTCAGATGCACCATCATAAAATAATGCCATTGACTTTTCGACGTAGGTATCCCTGCCAATCACATTGGTAACAATCAGGAAAGCGAGTTGAAACAACAACGAAAAAAAAACAACCATTTATTAAATTATAGTACGAAAAAGAAAAAACATAACTTGTTTAAACACCAGTGAACAATCCAATTCAATTTTTTTCCTGGCTCTATAATACACTCCGCTAAAACGCTCTTGACTCGCTGAAGCGCGCGTGACTCTGTGTAAACAGCAGTCGATTATGAGTGTTTTGATCGTTTACGTTACACCAAAAGGGGATCTCTTGCAAAGACAACACGAAGTCACTAAAAGGTGCTTAGCCTAATGGGGAATTAAATAGGTACATAAACGGTTAATCCGACAAAAGTATTTGGAAGACAAAAAAAAAAACCACTCGACTTAATTTCAACTCGGTAGGAGGGCTTTGTTCTTTTAATGTGTACAAAATACAAAAACATAACGTCGCGCGCACAATGAATATTTTCAACTCGTTCAACTGCCGTCTGAATATCAATCGACAATTATTTTCATGACGACCTCGTAAGAAAACAATAACTCGATCCGTATCATCGTTTCGTCTGCGCAATATTATTAATATTGTGGTATTATGTGGAACGTTCGTGATTTTGATGAGTTCGCGGCGGCGTCTGTAGCCGTCTGTTCGAATTATTATAAAATTTTTTCCGCAAGAAAACCGCACATAAAATCTCGGAGAGACGGGACCAGTGGGAATAATATGTACAGCGAGACCACGCCGCGAACGAAATAAAATCGAGCGCAGTTGTCTGGGATACGGAAAGGAGAGTGGCGACGGATGCAAATATCTTTGGATGCGTTCAATTTTGCACATCTGGTATTTTAAGTAAAATGCGCGTCTTCCCCAATAGTCGTGCGGGGGAGACAGAGAGAAAGAAAGAGATAGACTGAGACAGACAGACAGACAGACAGAGTCTGCCCCGAGATGGTCGTCTCCGCGTATGTGCGCCGACGAGAGCGGAGTGGAATATGGTTATGGGGGAGGGGGTTCTCCCTCTTACTTGACAGCCACGCAAGTTATTATTATTATAAAACGAAATCAAATCTATTCGAACGCGGCCGGCGGTCTCGGGTGAATAAATTAGCGGTTAAGACCGAATAAGTATGGCAAAGCTCTAAACCATCCCCCCCCGCTCCGCTTCTTGGTCGCCTCCGTGAGCATATTCTTGCATATACACACACGCCGAGGATTCCTGCGCGGTTGTGTATGAAGTAATTATTACCCCCGCGAATCCCTTCTCGGTCTCGTGCATAACCCCTGCAACCGTGCCGCGACTTCCTACAAGGCGAGAGACGGCGCATACAAATCGGTTGACAGTGCCGCCGTCGTATTATAAAATTTTGAATATGAATGGGCGAGTTTTGCATTTGTAATAAGCCGGGCGCGCGACGCACGCGTTACCCACCCCCCACCCCCTCCTGTCCTCCGTCGACGCTGGATCTGCAGAGCAAAAATATATTCCACCCCGCGATTCAGGTGAATGTCGGTTGGTGTTTGATGGCGTGCGGGTGGGGGCGGACGATCCCCGGTGGAAAATAATATTTCCCGCGCTGATTATGTTATTATAATATAATAGTATATATGTATATACGTCACCGCTCTCGGTCTTTATAACGACCGAGAAATATACCTCACGACAGTCGTGTGTGAAATAATAATAATAATAATCTCGGGGTTTATACGGATACGTGACTGTGGTGTGTGTGTGTGTGAAAAATACGAACAGAATAGCACACGACTGCGGCGGTGATTACCAGCCAATCCGAGGGCTATATTTATATTCTGTAGGAGATAAATCGAACCGATCGCATCGCAAGTCAAGTATTCGTGTTAAGTAAACTCGAGTGAAGTACATATTATATATACGAGGTGATTAATAAGACCAGCTCATTAGGTGTGCATATTATATGTTTATCGTGTGTGTGTGTGTACATTATAATAATATATTTAAGGTAATACTGTGTCCTGATTAATGTCCACCGCCAGCGCGTGTGTGTATAAGTGCATGCGCGATGTGCTCCGGCGTAATAATGCGTTTGGTTGAAATTAATTTCTCGGCTTATACACCATTACACACACGACGCACTTCACATGTAATTTATACACCATTATTTTCTAATAATATAATACTGGTAAACTTAAACTCGGGTGCCCCCCCCCCCGGTAAATCACGAGCCGCTATATACCATAGATACCGCACACTATAGTCGAGGACCGTATGGGTAAATCGTCCTGTTGCAATAGCTGAATACAAATCCATTCGGGAAAAGTGCAGAATGCGACGATAAAATGATATAATTCTCTGGTTTATTTCTAGTCCTGTACTATATAATGTACTTATCGTGTATTATAAATAAAATTCAATATAACGGAATGTTATAGGGCGAGGTTCTGATATTTATTTCTAATAAAAAACGACATTTAATCATAACTAAAAAGTTAAGTAATTACCTCTTCACCACGGTTACATTCATACTGCTCGTTGAGTGATCTCGGGTCGCCGGATAGGCCCCTCTCCGGGAAGCAAAGTGCGCTAATCCAGGATTCAGCTGAAGAAATCATGAGAAATTAATATTTAATAACAATAACTACAATATCAACATTTTATTTTACGCTCTAAACCCGCAGTGGTTTTCAACCTTTTATCAAACACGGCAAACTGTTCTCTTCGCAAAATATTAACGGCACAAAATGTCTTAGCCATGGAAAACTTTTTCTTCGACCAAGAACTTTTCTTTTTTTTAGGTCATTATATTCAATTTCTTACACCAAATTAGATAAACAAAATTGTACTTTATTATCCATTAATATTAATTATAATAAATTATCATGAAAAAAAAACTTTCAAAACCTCGCGGCACACCCAGAAGCATAACCACGGCACATCGGTTGAAAACCACGGCTTCAAACAGTACGAACAGATATATAATAATATATATGATATATTCCGCATCCTGTCCCTCCACGATCCGGAGATTTGGTTTGCTCATCAAGGGGGCGAACCATCCGCTGACTCGGCAGCGTGGCGGGTCGATGTTATTAAAACGGGTACCGTACTATATATAATAATATAATGTGTATACAATATACATGCACGCGTACAAACGAACAGACCAAGTTTTTGGCAGGTCTGTAATAAGTATGGGAATGTCGAAATATTTTTCAATTTCCTGGTGACGTCACCAGACGACGACGACGACGTTCATTAATGCACAATGACACGACAGCGTTTTCTGAAAACACGACTCGTAATGCAAAAAGGGGACTTGACGACGACGGTGATGTGTGTGGGAAATGAGGTTTTATAATATTGTATCGCATACACCGACCGTACTCTTAAAAACTATAAGTATAATATTATTTCTCTCGTATATAACGAACCGCGGTTTCGACGTTTCAAAGTCATAACCTATACACTCACATATATTAAATTACAATCACAATATTTCGTGTCGTTGGCATTTTTTCCCCTTTGCTCCGAAGAATGTTCTAATTTATTATATTACATATTACTCCGTGTCTTTATACAAAGTCAGTATAATATTAGAAATTAATTAACTCGATAACACTCCTTAGATATATCTTTACAATAAAAAATTCTACTAACTTTTCTATTAACAAAAATCACATTAAACAATTTTAATCAGATGTCATCGAATTCAAACCATAATATATATTATTATAACTTGAGAATGGTTTTGTAAAATTATAACGACGTGATTCGTATAGTATATTTTCGAATTAAAAAAAAAACCTATTGATTAATCTGCCAGACGATAATACGAAGACTTAAATTATAATATTAAATCCTTTTATAAAGTTCGAAACTTTCACCCTTCAACAGGTATTACTGTTCCGTAAAATATGTGAAAATATTTTAAAGAAACTCGGATGTTCGTCAAAAGCATATTTGCGTGTGAAAAAGGGGCATGCGGTGATTAATTTTATTCAAATTGGCCTCCGCGTTTTCGGGCCAGATATGTGTGGAGACGGCCGGAGCGTAAAATCGTATCTCGCGAATAACCGAAAGAAGCGCGCACGTATAATAATAATAATAATAATAATAACACCGTAATGACGACTACCGTATATTATAGTAGTACCTATATATAATTTGTATTCAATCCTTAGGGTCCTGTGCAACGGAACCAGTCATCTAGCAAAAAAAATCTCTTAAAAAGGATTAAATTATTGTCGCGGTATACATGACGGAACTTCTAGATTTGCATAAGGGTGTCAGGTGCGTGCGAATCTGACGTGTTCCCCTTAGACGGTTCTTTTTTCTCCTTGTTCGTCTTCTCCGTCGTCATCGTCGTTACCTCTACGCCGCCCTAATATAATATATAAGCACGTATAAATATTTTCGGAGCAACGTAATCAATTCACATGAGATTACGTGGTAATTCGATGGCGGCACACGTATTTGCGTTTTTCCAATTCCCTGAGACGAATAACCGAAATTGTCAAAAACGCAAATCCGAAAACTTCGAATCGTCGCATATTATACAGAAACGGTTTTCGAGCAATGCAAGTACCCATACCTATACAATATTCGTTATATAGAGACTATAAACATATGTATGTATATATATACCATTATTGTTTGGTTAAATTATTTATGTCGTTGGCCCGATATTATAAGTCTAACACTTTTGAAAGTATTTTGACGTCATATTATTATATGTAACGGTGACATCAAGCCTAATATTTAGGCAACATCTACACACGTATATAGGTATATAGGTAATACCATAAATAGGTTACAAAAATGAAAATTAAATTTCTAAATATCTAAATTAATAATTATGAACTGGCTGAAGTTACCAAAAAACAAATTCTGTGGATAGAATTTTGACAAAGTTATTTAAAATTAAATCAAACTTGTAATTACATGTTATACCTATGTTGACACATTTAAAGTATAATCAATTTGAAAAAAAAAAATTAAACCAACAAAATATACTGGGTGATTCTTTTATCAAACAACACTCATTATTTCAAAAAGTGTAAATTTTTTTGAAAATATTTTTTTACATAGTTTCAAGTCGCTTATAAAACAACGTTTTTATTAAAAAATTATATTTTTAAATATTTTTTATCCTTATAATTTTTTAAGTTTTTTACTTTTTTGAATAACAACATAGGGTTTTAATTTTATATTCCAAAGCAGAATATTTTTGTTAGTATTTTGATACATGAAAATTGAATTTGGGGCGAGTAGTTTATGAGTTATAAGTATTTAAAGTTTAGACGAGCGGAGTGGAGTGGTTCGGGGTTACCCCGCGAAACGTTGGTCCACTTCACCGCTCGTCTAAACTTTAAATACTTATAACTCATAAACTACTCGCCCCAAATTCAATTTTCATGTATCAAAATACTAAGAAAAATATTCTACTTTAGAATGTAAAATTAAAACCCTATGTTGTCATTCAAAAAAGTAAAAAACTTAAAAAATTATAAGGATAAAAAATAATTTTTTAATAAAAATGTTGTTTTATAAGCGACTTGAAACTATGTAAAAAAATATCTTCAAAAAAATTTACACTTTTTGAAATAATGAGTGTTGTTTGATAAAAGAATCACCCAGTATAATTTTAGAAATTATTTGTTTGAACAAATGGAATTTGCGATTTGAATTATTTTTATCTTTCACGGTTATTACGAACTCAAATAATATAATATTTACTATTATTTCAACCGCAAATCAAGTCTTCTTGGCTACAATATAAATTATAATATTTTATAAACTTATTAAATTACATTATACTTTATTTTCTTTTGCAATCTGTAAAGTATTACAATAAGAAAAATGAAAGATCTAATTCATTTTTTTTTTTTTTTAAGTAAAGCTTTGACAACTGAAGTCATTAGCCTGTTAATGTTAATTAAATTTATATGCTATTATACACATAATCTCTTGATTAATAACTAAGGAGACCATTTATTTAAAAACTAATACACATAATGTATACTCGAGTACTAAATATTGGAGACATGAATGTATAGTGTATTATGCAGATACATAATGAATTGTTTAAGTATTTAGACTCATACATAAACAAACAAAAATTATGGTTTCAGCCTTAAATATACCTACATACATATTAGCAATGTTCAAATTAATTTTTTAGGATTACTATATTTTCTTTTTTTTAAATCAACACTTAAACCGTACATTTATAAATCCTTGTGCCTTGATAGTTATCTAATATGTAAGTACAATTTATATGTATTTTACTCTCATTTAAATTATGTAAATCGTCATTAATTACACTACGAGAAACAGTCTGTATAAGTAAAAGTTAAAACTAACAAGAACTCGTGAGGTCATGCGAAACCCACAACTTACTAATATCAGTTCCACAATTTTCAAAAGGTTATCGGGTGCAATAATACCTGTTCTTTTCGATTTGGTCGCGGAATATAGAACTATAAAATATCTCGTACGTTGTATGACGTACGTTTGTGTACCGATCGCTGGATATTTTATCAATACGCTGTGAAAGGAAAATGTTTACCGCGGGCATGGCGATCGACGGTGAATTATGCTATCCATACAGACGCTCCAGAACTTGTATTTTCTCGGCTACTCGGGGCATAATAGTATACAGCAAGTCGCGAGATGGATGAGAAATGACACGCGGACCGCGAAGGAAGCGACTGCGGCGGCGAGGTGGTTTACACGGTCGGTTGACGGTGTAACCGAGGCGCGGGCCGGAAAACAGTTGGTCATTAAAGACGGGACGCCCTGCAAAGACGTATCGGTCCCATTAGATCGTCCCGTCGGGGGCGAGGGGTGAAGTTTTGGAAAGCGGAATTCACTTAGGCGGCGCGCGGTGGTGTCGGTCCGGGAAAATGATGTATCGGTGACGGTGGACTGCGGCGCAGTGGCGGCGGACGCCGTGCAGTTGGGTCACGTGGAAAACCGTCGATTCTTCATGCCAGCGCCGACCATCCATCAATTTCCAAAAACACGCCACTACCACCACCCCCTCCACACCCTGCACCGCCATTCAGTGAATTCGTCGTGTCCCTAGTTGCCAGACGTCGGATTTCGAAACGAGCAGAAAAAAATCGTATACAGATGTCGATTACCGCATGTACCGTTGTATAAATAACACATTATTATGTACTCACGTAACAGTACATATAGCTTGTAGTACACAGCCCATGACTGAATTTATGAATATTGTATAGGCTAGCCGTTCTTTTGTCGACGTAAATTAAATAATGTTGGCGGATTTACCCTGCCTTAAACCCCGTTAAATGTAAACTGCACACATATTTCTAACCAAAGTAATTTGAGTGATTTAGACGAATTTGTAAAATACGGTTCTAAAATGATACGCAATACTTGCTATAATAACTATTTTATTTTTTGTAGCCGATGGCAAACCTATACCAACAAAGAAATATTAGATTTTCTTGAGATCACAAACCCCTGCCCATCTTAAAAATTTAAAATTCTAGAAATTAGATTCGAGGTGCATATTTTCAGGTATATAAGATTACTTATGAACCAGATTTTAGAACCATTAGCTTGACTGGTTTGTGGACCGTATACACACACACACACACACACAAACAAACAATCATTTCATGTTATTAATATAGATTAATGCCGATTCCTACTGAACACTGAGTTTGCACAATAACACCGCACACTCACGCATACCATATTATACTGCAGAGTCGTCCGAATGCCATGGGTATTTTCCTCAATACCTATCATAATATTATAATTCCCCGCACACTTTACAACTATGTATCAACTATATAAAATGTTATGTCAAAACATGACAATAATAATAGCGATGATGACGTACAGTGGTTGAATTGGGAGTGACGCGGGGGGACGGAGTCCAACTTCTATTTTTAAAATATTTTAGCGTACCCCTTCTAATTTCAAGAATTGATAAGACATTTAAATGTTGGGGGGACGCTCAAATGTTTTATACTTTTGCATACCCCTTCTATTTTTTTCCAATTCAAGCACTGATACCCTTCAAAGCAGTTCGATTCGCGTCAAGTCTCTATAATAATAACAATAATATAACTGTTGGAAACACGCTCACGTCGTCGCCGAAGACACGGTTTTCTCGTTTACCAATATTATTATCATTATTATTGTTATTTTCATATACGTGTCCGGGTTTTACGGGGCGACCCGTATAAAAATCGTCGGGGAAGTAGTGTGAAACGTCCTGCAGATGGAGTTTAAAGACCCTCCCTCGCTGTGCAGTCGTAAAGATCGGTTAATACGGCGACGCGCTCGGGGGCCATAGGTATAATACGTATTATACTGCTCGGCAGAAAGAAGTCCGACGCTCGCCGACACGTTTTAAAGTGCTGTTTACCGGCGGACAATGGCCGGTGTACATAAGGTCTCGGACTCCGGGTCCCGCCGGGATCGTTAGACCGGGCCACGGATTATTTGTTTTTCTACCTCCATGTCCGCCTCCACCGAATATACGCCCACATAATCACGTTAACATCCCGTTATGTATAGGACCCCGCGTGTGTGCCGACCGTAGTATCTTCTCGTTTACCGCCGCCCCGTGCAGACGGTGAAATTTACAATCGGCCACCCTCTTATACACGTCCTATTATTATTTCTCGCTGTTTCACGGCAAATACGCGACCCTGATTCCCGGTCGTCGTCGTCGTCGTCGTCGCCGCCGAGTGTCTCGACAACGAGAAATTACGAAAAAACTTTATATCGTGCCACGCGCAGTATGCAAGCGCATATGCGACCGCCGTCGTAGATTAGATAAAAAAAAAAACACGTCGTGTACACTATATATTATATTATACTATATGTAATATGTATATATATATATGCGATTCGTATAATGTATTTTTCAACCGCTATTCGTGAGCGTACCATATATCCGTCGTGGAAAAATATTGGCGTTTTTGAACGAAAAAAAAAAGACTGACTATTGTAACCTAACCTAAATATATCATATGCGTGTGTGTGTGTGTGTGGCATTCGAGATTACAAAGTTTTAAGTTTTACCACGTCGTATCCGGTACAAGGGGAAAACGACATCCTTCAGTCGCCAACACAACGGCACATCATTTTTAACCCGAATTAAAAAAAAAAAAAATGTGAAAAGTTAGTCACGTCCGGATTTTGAATCGCACAAGCTTTGTCTCCTTTCTGTCGTTCCCCCCGTGGACGGACTGGCTGACATTCCGCAGTTTTTATTTTTAATCTCACTATAATTTTTAAAATCATCATTTGTACACCAGAAAAAACACCACGAAAGCGATCCTTTTATATTTTCATTTATTATTTTTTATTTTTTTTTAATGCTTGTCGTGTGGTAAACAATATGCTGGTTTTGTCTGACCGTACAAAAGCGCAAATGGTCAAATGTATTTTTTTCACCCTACTACTGATATCCCTCTGCACAGAAAACGCATGCATTGTTATGCCACCTGAAATTCAGAAACTTAGGGACACTGACGAGTTTTCAAATTTATATACAAGCCTATAAATGAACAATCACAAATTTCGTGTGCCGTAATCGAAATTTCGTCGGTGCACGATGGACGTTTATAAAAACACGAATGTTAACGATCGTAGAAAGAGACGAAAATGTTGCATATTGAATTGACATGGAATAATACTAATAAAAAGTCCCTCCACGGCCGTTTGAAAATATGCGATCGCCAATCACGTATAATATATTATTCGAAACATTCGTAGGATTCGCTTAGAATATGGTGTTCAAACTGTTCATATTTAACGAAAACTAATAATATATATATACGATCACGAGATCGCGGTTGGAAATTGTTTTCTGTCATTCACGTTTAGACGGAAGAGTTAAACCATTCACGGTTTGACGGACGGAATGGCCCCTCTATACATATAATATAGTTTACTAAAATATCATCAATCACCCCGGACGTCCAACCAGATCTTGATTACAAATTTAAAACTTAAAAGTCATTAACCGTTTTGGTAAAAATATTTACAGTTTTTAATTTTTTTTTTTTTCCAGGAAGAAAAACTCCCATCCAATGGAGTGGGGTATGCGGCCCATCAGGTCGACGGACAAATGTAAGTGTATAGTATTTTTTTACATTGTTTTTTTAAACGCATTTCTGTTTCATACTTTCAAGGGGAAAATTATTGGGAAAATTCGTCGCGAGATTTACGGTCTCTTTTTAAGCCTCTGGTACTTTCTCGCTCGTATTTTTATTTCATTTTTTCGCCTTACAGACCCGGTCCTGGAGGTTAACATCGATTTTTTTTAATCATAATTCTACACGGAAGCCGATTAAGCACACGTGTTGCCCAGTGCAATAGGGTGGGTGGTAAATGACGGGCCTTGGGGCTCCTTGGAGACACATAAGACACCGGGATAAAGGGAACTTTAAAAAAAAAAAACGAGACAACCGGTGGGGGACATTAATAAACTTTACGGCACTTTTAGACTCAGTCCCGAGCTTTATTACCACAAGTAAAAAAAAAAAACAACATCCACAACAATCTTTTTTATTTGTTCTCGACTGTAATTTTTTACTTTTAGTTCTTTGTTTATTCTTTTTCCCAAATAATTGTTCTATCTATTTAAGTTATATGAGGCATGTGTATATAATATATTAATAATTATACACAGGCATAGTCGATTAAATGTGATTGGGTCGTCGCTGACATTATTGTATGCGTATATTTGTGGAATGACATCATTACTGTATCGAATATTACTCGGATAATTGCGAACAAAGCACGTGCGTAACTGTTTTCGGTAGTTATTCGGCCGCCGTTCTATTTTCGTGGCTGGAATAAAAAAATATAACCCCTCCGGAGAGGGTGAGAGAGTATAAACTCTAATGCTGTCGAGATGATAAGGAAAACACGAGGGACAGCCGGCCGGCCCTAAACAAATTTATGGCCTTCTGGACCGTTGGAATTATTTCGTCTGGAGGGAAGAATCTTGTATTACATTATTATTATTGCGTTCTGCTGCCTTGTCCGTAAATCTGACCGCAAAACGCATTTCCACAGCTGTAACCACAATAATCATCTCATCTCGGGTGGGCTTTTCCCCCTTTCTATCTATTATTATTATTTTTTTTTTACTCGGTATAAAAAAAGTATAAATAAACGGAGAACGTACAATTATGGAGCTGATAACGTCAGAAAGCTGGGAAATACATCAAAAACCCTATAAATCCGTTACGTCCTTATTTATATCGAGTATCTTTTATTTTCACATCGGCAATAAATTGGAAAACTGACTGCGTCACTGTATGTATGTGTAGTAAAGTTTTTAATACACTTCTAGTAGTATTGTTATACGACTCCGAACACTAACACATTAAGTTAATAATAAAATATACTAAATACCATATTATTATACAGTATAATACTTTGACTACAACCACCACCGGAATCTTATTTTCGTTTTCAATTATTTTATATATTACTACAATAATTAAAGAAACAAATTTAATTTCTCCTCTCGCATTTTATCGAATGTACAACGCGTACAATATATAGGTCCAAATATACTTTCAACGTGAATCAAGTAAATTCAGTAAATTTATGTTCTGATGGTTTTATCTTGAGATATTTGCATAACTATCGGAACTACATTTTGACGGTATATATTATGTATATGCGGATTAAAATGTAGTAATATACTTAGCGTTTTACTCACTCAACATGTAAATTAAAATTAGTATAGGAATCTCATTATATTATATTATTATATATAAAGTCTATTGCGTGAAACTTATACGCAATGTTCAAGAGCTGTGTAATAGAACTTAGATCATAAACTTAGACACGCCAACGGAAATTCTAATTCATAACCCCTTTCTCATTTACAATTCAATTACTTGGGTACATAAGTAAAACACATATTATAAACGAGTAATATAATAATAATAATGCCATAATGGTAATTTGAACAAACGTAGGTATAGTACATAATGGTTTTTAAAGTTGTCTATATAACATATTTCATATTTGTTCGTCGTGTACATCCCGAACAAAAATATGAGCGTAATAAATATAATGTAATATTGTATTTTGTTTTGCATTTTGAGGTGAAATCAGATTAACATTGATAAAATATATAATATACTCAGGGGTTGTGTTCAGAATTGTATTGAAAATAATATGTCCCACTAGTGACGCGTCCGGTATTAATGGAGGTGTTGTGTCAATGTAGAGAGGTCAACAGGACAAAAAAAAATGTCATTATGCCACTTTTTTTTTACAATGCACACATACACCATTCATATTATTCTCAGACCGTGAAGTATTCATTACGCTCTGGCATCCTTTTACATTTTTCATTATTGTGTTGCGATTATTTTTTTTTTTTTAATGAAAAACAACGTCCGTCGACCCGTCTTGCCAAATTATTATATTAAAAAATAATCATAAAAAAATCGCGAAATTAGGGGTTGTGACTTGGCGCCCCGTGTTTTCAACCATCATCCCTCACGTCCCCAAAGTTATTTATATTTTTCGACGGACAAACGGGCGCCACGAGGAAGAAAAAGGATTGGACGCAAAGGGGTGAGCAGGGATGAAAAAAAATAACGTTATAGGGACGAGGAGAGAGGTGTGAGAGAGTTTGGGGGAGGAGAAAAAATAAAAACAGCGACAACAACGACGACGGCGACCGCAGAGGCTAAAAATTAATGCGTTAATTACTGTTCGAAAACAAAATTGGAATACCGTGTTGGGAGTGTGTCCGGAACAATTCCCCTGTAGGAAAGGCGCAGATTTCCAGTGATAGGGTTAGCGAAAGAGACTGTAGCAGGACGACGTATGTATAATATATTATACGTGATGTATATGTATATACGATAAATGATTTTGGATATATTTCGTTCCCATAAATTACCGTTTTTTACGAATTGACCGTATTGTTATTAATGGATTGCACTCCACTATAGAGTTTCAAAATTCCAAGAGGATTTTTTCGTTTCATTTATATTTTTTTAACATTCATAACGGCAGCTGTTAAAAATACCACCTACCTATATAGTATACACAGTTTACGAATTCGTACTCAAACTAATCGATGGTTTTGTACTGGTTTCGTCTTCGGGACAGTTTACAATAGCCGCGACAGTTAAGTGTTCTAAAAATGATTTTATTCAAAACGAGATTGCTAGTTATTTTCTTATTTCTTATAGTAACGAAATAATCCCGACCACCCTCTGTCTTTTTATGTTTCCTGTATTATTTTATTTAAATTATAATTTTTCTTTTCCTCTCATCAAAGTGGCTATTTCAGAAACGGCTATCTCAGTGAGTGTTAAAAAAATGAGTTTCATTACCTGCGTATGATTGCAACGTTAGGGTGGGATACCAGTGTCTGAATTTTAGGGTGAAGAATAAGGTATATAGAGCGAGTGAGAAAGTCGGATAAAGAGTATAAAAAAGAGAACCATCCGTTTCCCTCAGGTTCTTCGTCGCAATAACAATAAAAAAAATAAAATGAAGAAAAAACGAATAATATTCATCCAGAGGTAAAAACCGGCACGGGCGGCCCTTTGCGTTTCGGATTAAGAACGAAAATTAAAAGTTTAATTCAGCTTTATAGAAAGAAATGTAATGAAAAGGCAAGCGAAAACGGGGGGAAATGAAATGCTATTTTTACAGGGGTAGTACGTGGATTGGCGAGCTTGTATCGTTATTCGACCAACTAATCTAGTAGTACTTCAAACGAATTCCTCTTTTTTTTTTTACCAAACAAGTTTTTTTTTTTTATGACTTTGACAAACAATCTACCTGCTGCTACCTTTTATTATTACTATTTAAAACGGCGCGTTTTTGTAAAAATAAAATATTTTTATTAAAAAAACCCAGTTTTGCTGTGCATACTCGCGTGTTGTGTCAAATGAATTTTGAACATAACAAATTGCTTTGTACGGTATTTGGTTTAATTTATTTTTTCTTTATGATATTTTACATCACATAATTTTTTTAAATAATATTCATGTCATAGCAAAATCGTAATTAAATTAAACAAAAAACAAAAACCCCAAAATGATAATATTATATTATACGCGCTTTATTGCGCGCTCGTCACTCGGAGCTACTATAACGGAATTCGTGAGTTTACGATTTATTAAAAACAGAACTGTTGATGTGTGCTTTTGTATTTTTTACCAATCGTGCATTGCTAACGTATTGTTTCGTATTATAATAGCAAAATAGATGAACTTCATACGTCTGCAGCAGTGGTTTGAAGAGAAAATCTAATATCGCTGTCTGCCAACCAAACGCCTTGCACTTACTTCAGAATTTTCGAATATTTTTATCATACCGACTTAAAGCCGCTGCTTAAATAACATATTTTATTATATATTATCATACCTATCGTAGGTATCCACTGGTATATGGAACAGTAACCCGCCACTACAGTGGTATACGGCCACCACGATAAGTACCGGAAATTTATCTTTTTTATTCCCTGCAGAGAGTCTGTAAGACATTCGATAACCGAGACGCGGTTATAGTCTCGACTCGAGTCTTTCTCGTCGCCATGCCCCGTGACCTATACCGAGTACTACAGATATATAATATTATTATTATATATAAGCCACTATACCGTCTCCGCCGATGCCGTCGTCCGGTCTGTAGGAGATACGAGCACTATTATCCGGGGAGGCCATCGGCTGCGCTGTCCAGACAAACTTCGAACCAGAAAGTTTATCGGTCCCTCCACCTCCTGCCGCTTGAACATCGCAACACGCTGTCCACGTTGTACACTATATTATATACATACGCAGTTGTAATAATAATAATAATAATATGTGCTCTATCGTATAACCATTCCGAATGGTAGCGGTGAATCCGATCGGATCGGATCGGATCGAAAACTCAAGTGAGCCCGGTGGACTGGAGGAAAACGCGTGGGGCAAAACTAATAAAGCTCTATTCCCCTGTATCACCCCCCCTCCACAGCCCATTCTCGTATATATACACGAGTTTGTCCGATCGACCCCAACGCCACCACGATACAATCGCGAGCACATAAATCCTTCATACACCTGAAGCAAAATAACTTTATGTGACCCCATACGCACGACAGGCTGTGCAACTCACGCGATGTGTATACCATACCGTATCCACACGGTCGCGGGTGGATGTTAAGTCGCGCGCTGTTGTCGTGTGGAGTGGGGTGGTAGGAGGAGAGTGAGAGAGCCGGAGGAGCAGTCTGCGTGTCCAAATCCCAAATCGAGATTAAACCGTCGTCGTCGGCGCGTTTTCTTTGTGTGTATATATGTATATATATACGTATACATATTATATATTGCCGGGCGGCCACGAAGAGGTTTATAAATCAAGACACCATATCGGGCTGCAGTATTGGGGTGAAACGCCACCGCCACCCCCGCGTTAAAGGGCCTACTACGGTGGTGGTGGAAACGACGCGCGAGTTCTTTCCGCCACCGACGACGACGACGACGGCGTGGCGCAGCAGTGGCCACCACCTCGGTGGTCGTAAATCAGAGTCCCGTACACTGCTGGGGACTATATACGCGTATATAAGACGCCGCCGGTAGATTAAGCCCCCGAACCTTCCTCCCTGCAGAACGTTTTTTATTCAAAGACGTTTTATTCAAAATAGAAGAAAAAACCATCTGATTCGGACGATTTCTATACTCCGACGCCACCGCCGACGGACTGCTAACGAAAGAAAACGGTCTTCCATTCTTATATATATTTTTTTTTCTCCTGACTAACAGTTGATTGCATTTCTGGATACCATACCATTACCTTTGGTGGCGGCGATGGCCGCACGTCCGATTTCTATCAAACCAATTTAAACGCGTCCATATTGTTAAGTTTGTATACCTTCGAGTTTTTCCAATTTATATAATATAACACCAAACTTCGTTTGGTTTATACGAATAATTAAAATGGGAAAAATCGTAAAACCCATTATTCGTGGTGAATTATAATCGTTTCGAATAAAAAAACCACGGATCATTAATTAGCGTTAATGATGGTTTTATTTCAGTTTCGACTATAACTTAATTGTACCGATACGCGAATACGCGGTCTTGCCTGCAATAATATAAATAAGTATAAATAATTTCCATTAGCATCATATGAACGTCGATGAAGAATCATTCGGTTTTTTATTATTTTATTACTATCATTATTCGAACCGTTTATCTGCCCAAACCGTTAAATTCGATAAAAAATAAATAAATATCCAGTACGCACGTCGACTACCGTAAAAACGACCGGAAACGACAATAATAGTAATAATAACAATAACAGTAATAATATTATTATTTGAGCTTTGCTGTATAAATATAGTCGCCACTGTTCAACAACGGGGGGTTAACGTACTTAACAGCCCTACGGGTGACCACGGCCTGTTTTTATCTCCACTGATATATATAATAACGACGTTACAATGATGATATCGGGCAGCACATTTTCGGACGGTCTGATCCCCCCCCCCCATCATCAAAGCCGAAAACCGAGAGCGGTTCGGGGAGACGGTTAGCGCCGGCTATCGTGCGCCCGGCGGGTCCGAGCACGTCCCGACTTGTTGCACAATCGTCACGTTTTTATGTGTTGAAGAATAAAAAAAAGGACATAGGAAACAAACCAACTAATTCTTTACCCGATTAAAAGATGTAGAGGTCTGATGTATATATTGTACAGTGTAAATCAGAGGAGGGTTAGGTTTTCGATTATTTTTTCTTTGATTTCAGTACCTATGTAGTATACGTGCACGTCTAAAGTGTTCAAGTATTTCATTTGAACAGTGTAATATAATATTATATAGGTATACATTACAATCGTCGGGAGATTTATATACAACTAAGTTCGTATCATCTGCTGGAATTAATTTTGTGTTCGATTTTAAAGATTTATGTGTGACAGTACTGATTCTTCCAATCTAACTATTATTATTATAAACTGCCCGATGAAAATGGGCGTATATGGAGATGATGAAGTCTGGTTAGGTATCTATACTTTAGCAGCAGTGGCATGGCTCAACGCGTGTGTTTTGGGTGTTGTAACTTGTAAGGGGTATTTAGGGGGCGGCTCCTATAGGTATCCTGTTTATTCAAAAAATATAGTAGTTATATTATTATGCTACAGATTTTTAAAAAATACATTATCATATAGCTTACCTATCCATAAGGTTATATTTCGTATTCGATATTATATTAATATGAATAGTGATGACTACAATACTGCAATGTGCGTATTATAGCACCCCACGAGTTAAATTTAACTACAAAATTAAAACACCCCTCAAAAAAATTCCCAGCTACGCGTCTGCTTGACGTTTGCGGGACAAGCCGTGCTCAAGCGCTGACAATATTTTGGGACCACCCACCAAACCCGTCTCGCCGACGCCCGACAGTGTATATTATAATAATAGGACCCGACGCTATTCGTAATGACTCATTCATGCTCGGCGATATTTTTGCGAGTTTCGTTCGCCGTCGGACGTAATAATAATTATATGTATAATAATATATATTTCGATGTGCATCGCTTAGACTTTTAGGGGTTGGGGGTAGGTTGTATCTACGTCGTCGCGTTTACCAGTGTTTTTATTTTTATTTTTTTATTGTTTTTTCACCGCTGAGGTATGAGCGATATAAGTCGTTGTCGTGACTTTGGAATTAAAACGTCATGACGGTAATAGGTTAATAATAGGATACGAAATGCCGTTCCGGGCGGGTGGGAGGACCGTTTCGAATGATCATTGCCGCCGCCGCCGTCGTCTGTTAATGTAGTGTTGACATGCACTCGGCGGCACCACACCTATATACATATCTATAGGTAATCGTCGTGTCGTCGTACCGGCGGCGGCGTGTTTACTAGCGTGACACTGCGTCGTCGGTGAGATGTCTGTGTACAATATTTATAGGTACGTATATACACGTGTATGAACGTTGTGTGTGCGTTTAAATATTGCTATTATATTATTGCTCCGTGATGCAATGATATATACCTACGTGTATTAGGACTGTGCGGCGATAACAATAAAAAAAATATCAAACCGTTCCGCTTGCCGTCTGAATAACGAAAAAAAAAAAAGACATTACGAAACGAAAATTACCGGCTGAAGTGAATTGTAGACGACGACGGAAAAAGACCCATCGGCGAAACGCGAGTGCGACGCCGACATTTCGGAAGCTCTCCCGTTTCGAGTGCACCTCGGTAGGTAGTAATTACGCCGCCTAGAAAACGTAATAATAATGTTTAATATTGTAATTGATCGTTTTCCTAATCGCTCCTTTGAAATATAAACCACCAGCGTTGGTAATAATACTGTCGTATATACATTCTGCAGCTGTAAATGAAAGCACTACCCCCAAAGTCCTAGCTTATTTAGCTATTTCCGCACACGAAACAAAGTATCAGATGCATAAACTGGAAAACTGAAAAATATAATTATAATATAATATTATGTAAAATATAGTTTGAAAAAGTATTAAATAAACCATTATTATTTTATAAAAAGACTTTAATCACCTGCGCCACTCCATTCCGCTTATCAAAACTTTAAATACTTATAAGTAATTGACAACTCGTTTGACATTTTATTTTTATACATCAAAATTCTCAGAAAAATATTCTACATCATAATATGAAATCAGAAATACATGTTTTGTTATTTAAACAATTATTATAATTAAAAATCTGAAAAATATAAGAATACAAAATAATTATAGATTTTTATAGTATTTAAAAATACTTATTAAGAAAATTTAAAAAAATGTTAATATATACTTTTCGAAATTAAGTATTGATAAAATCACTGTGTACTAGAAAAAATGTCAGAAATATTGTTTAAGATGTTTATAATTGAAATATTTTAAACTTTTGAACTTTTTTTTTTAAAAATAATATTGTGGAAAACCCATGAAATAAGTCAGTGTAATGGTTTTTTTATATGTACTTTATCGTTTCATAAATATTATTGCTTATATTTTCTATATTCGATATTAGCAACGAGTAATAAAAAAAAATGTCATTATATTATTCTTGTATAATATTATATAATCAATCTCAACAAACTTTTTTGATATCGCTAACATTCACATTATGTATACCTGTATATTAAAATATCAATAATATACGTGTATAATACAACATAAGCTACCTAATACATGCAATATTTTTACAATTTTCTTTTAACAATCTAGTGCGTCGCGGAGTTCAGAAGAAATCGATTGTTGTTATTTAATTTTTTTTTCATTTAACTGAAATTAATAATTTATCATGAGGTAGGGAGGAGGGTTGGAATGTCTAGAGATTTGAAAAACTTTTTTGCCCGCGATGGGGTCCGCTCATGACGCGACGGCCATAAAAATTAATTTTTTTTCCGTTCGACGTTAAACCATGTCGGTATATATTATATTATTATTATACGGTCCAGGAAAAACATCGCACGTGGTTATATCACACGCGGAGCGAGGGCCGACCGACGAGGGACCTGCTCGATCCGCAGCAAAAGCACGACTGACTATGAGCCCGCTGCTTTCGTTTCCCCTCTCTGAGAGCGCGATACTCGTTTTTCGTGTATAATACGGTATTATTATTATATACGTCGCTGGCCCACAATAATCATAATAATAATATGGTGGTGGAAACATACACGCGAGACCTGCTGCAGCAGGACCGATTTGTCAGCATTATCGAAACGACTCGGGGACCGCTATGTATATAATAATACTATATAATATAATATTATAATATTATCATATGAAACACGGTTGTGATGGTTCATCGTTATCGTGTACGAATAATAATTATTATTATTATTATTCGCTGCCGGAACCCTGCTCGATCCGACCTCGGCGTAATAATATTATTCACGAGCATATTACAACGAATAAGTAAAAACATTGACTGATGGTGTCTTTAAATTTAAAAAAATGACTCGTAAATGGTTAAATTCCAAAATAATTGTGTAGACCAAAGAAATAAATAACAGCATGTTAAATTAATAGGTGACGAGTTTTCAATAAAATAACTATCATATTACACCTCCATGCATCAGTTTTTCGGTGTACGTATATTGATCTATGTGTATTATTTTAATACCTTATCGAAAAGTACGGTGTAACCTATCAATATTATTATGTTTTGGGATTCAACTATCGTTCGCCTTACTATACATTATTCAAAATACAATTTTCATTTCGGTCTTTATAACGACTATAATCGTTAATCGAATAGTTTGTGTAATTGTATGGTTATTTTATATTTTTTCAGACGATTTGTCTACTAGTTTATTTTTATCGTTTTTTCGTCATGACTCACGAGTCTTGTGATATATTATGTATAAACTATATACTGCTTAGTGTTTAATAGTTAGGTTTGTTCTATATCAAAATTTGCCTTATTGTTGTAAGTGTTTATAATATTACATTTAAATACGTTTAACTATTGAAGTAGTTTGTATTATTTATACATATCCATATTCCATATTCCATAATAGGTACCTACATATTATAATAAGTAATATTGCCGGCCAGTTGGGCGCCTGTTATTTGATTTCTGCACATAATATATCACAAACAACCCTTTTTTTTGCCCATTGTCTGATAATAATATCGTATCTTACTATATAAGACACTATTTCTTATTGCTACACCCTCCTGCACGTACCACCCCGCAATAGCCACCGTTAGGCCTTTCGAATGTATCACCGCGATATTATTAAGTAGCTATATACACACATTTTTCCTCTTTCTTATTAATTTAAAAGTCGGCAAGCGATTTTTAATTAAAAAAATACTTAACGAGCCGAGAAAAACGGATCTTTGGCAAATTAAACAACCGATTGACGGCGGACGAGAAGAAGGGGTGGAAAAGTGCGCTTTATTGGTATTTTTTTTCTTCCCTCGTAACATAATTATTGAAAAAAAAAAGTAACCGATCGAGATCGTGAACAGCAGTCAATTAAAATTGGAGATGGGTAATAAATAATAATGATAATAGTAATTAAAAAAATACACACGAAGTCGTTTCGTTATTGGAAAAAGCGCAAATATTAATTTGATTGTATATTTAACGAATGTAGCGTAGTGAATACAAACGTAAGCATTATTCCGTGCCCGCGTTTGTGATCTTACATGAATATAATCGTTGGCTTTCTTTAGAAACTACATTTTACCGGTTAGGGAAAACAAATATAGTTATGCGTGTGTTTTTTTTTGGATGAACCCATACGCATTATGGGATATTCATCGAAATCTAGACGATTTTTTTTTGTATCTTTATATAATATATTGTGTTTTTATTCAAGCACGTGACGTAGGTATATATTATTTTGTATGAAAAAGAAAATATTTCTCAATTATTATCAATTGTCGTAGCACTACGTGACTTTTAGAGTTTTGCTCTGTGGCCTATACTCAATGTTAATACATTTTTATAGGTGCCACTTCCAGAAATACATTTTTTTTGAAAATACAGATATATATACGACTTTTTACATGCCAGAAAAAACTGTACGACTGCGATAGAGTTAACGGTACTGAAATCGAGTACTGGTATTAGAACCGGTACATATACCGAAAAATCTACCGACCCCACAAGCCTCAGTTATAACTCGCGGACTTTAAAATAAAGTTTTAGAATTATTTTGCAATAGAAACTATAAGAATTAAATTGTTATTAATTCATTGTATTCGTTGTGCACACAGGTCGACATCGAAACGCAAGTCATCGGGTGACGGGACGGTGGCCTGTAACAAGGCCCAGTCTACAGTAGACGAGACGTTTGCGCACAAGAAAAGGAGACGGGCACTGAAACAGATGCAAGAGGTGGCCGCAGACAAGGACAACAATAAAGGCACGTCCGAACAACAGCAACAACAGCAAGACAACAACAACGGAGGAAGCGGCGGGGCGGCCGCGCAAAAGACAATGGTGCTACCGAAGAAACGGCCGTTGGCCGGTCAGCCGACAACCGGGGCGGCCACAGCAGCTGGACAACAGACAGCTGCGGCCACGCCGAAAAAACAGGCAAAGGCCAGTGGCGACGAGGCGGTGGACGACGAGACGCTGATACGCGAGACGGAAGCAGCTCTGAAGAGCCTGTCCGGCGGGTGGCCGGGCGCACGCCACTCGTTCTACCGGACAGGACACGACGATGACCGGTACGAGTCGCCGGCGTTCGTCAACCTGTTCGACGAGAAGAAGATTGGAAGCGCCAGCGGCGCACACCCACCGCCACCACCGCCACCGATGGCTATCAGAGTGGACGAGAACAAAAACAACACGGGTGACGCGAAAATGGCACAGCAGCAACAACAACCGCCGCAACAACAACGCCGCGACCTCGACCATATTATGCTCAACAAAATTGACCAGAACAACAAAGAGTGCGAACACAACAAGAAACCAGACAAATACGCGCCGTCCAAGTACGAGCCGGACTTTAACGAGCTGGTTGACGACTCGTCGGATGAGCTTGAGATTGACATGTCGGCTGACGGCGGTGGCGGCGGAAGCGGCTGCAGTGGCGGCGATGACAAGGGAGACGGCGACGGCGGTGGCGACGACGAAGACGACAACGACGATGACGATGATGATGAGAGCGGTGGCTGCGGCCGTGGCCGTAGCAGAAGTCACAACGGCGGCGGCGACCGGCTTCGGCGCAAAATGGACGTGGACCGCCGGAACAACAACAGCCACGTGCGGCCCGACGAGATGATGACTTCCATGAAGTCCGAGTCCGAGTCGTCGTCGTACGACGCTTACCTGATGGACAAGACAGCGTTCTCGGCGTTCCGGCCCGTGGCAAGCGGTGGCGTCGGCGAGCCCAAAGACCCAACCCGCCTGGACCTGCCCACAGCGGTCGGCGCGGCCATGTCTCCTCTGGGACCGTACCCGCCAGCCGGTGCCACTTTCGTGGTCGGTTATACCGGACCAGGCGGTGGACTCGTCTCGAACGGCGTCGGCGTTTCCGTGGTTGGCGGGGGTGGTCACGGTTCGACGGTCAAACACCTGTTGGCCGGCGGAAACGCAGTGGTTGGCGGGGGCGTCGGCCCGGTGACACCGGTCAAGCCGGTTTGCGTGAAACTGGAGGATGACGGATGCAGTGGTGGCTCGGGCGACTGCAAGGCGGACGGGGCCGTAATCAAGATGGACTCGCCCAGCCCACTGTCCAAGCAGTACACCATACTGCAGCCAGCCGGCGCCGATTCCAGAGCGGCCACGGCACTCCAGGACGTGGCCAGGGAAGGCGTGCTAGGTGCTTCCGTGGTGAGCGCGGCCGGAGGTGGTGGTCTGTCACCGAGGATGACGTCTGTCGGCGGCGGCACTGCCAAACTCCTCCTGGATCCCGTAGACGGTGGACTGATGCTACCTGGATGCATGAACAACAAAGGTAAGCAGCGATAAACGATAATACTTACTTCTACGGTTTATAGGCTCGTCGTCATTAGTGGCGGAGACGACGACAACGTGGCACGCGTTATTATCGTTTCGATCCTTCGCGTACGCCCCCGCTCGAATCCTGTCGCAATTTAACACTAATTAACATTCAAGGAGGATAGCGCGCAGTCGGACGACGTTGTTGACAATAATGTCGTCGGCGTACCGTAGAGCAGCGCGTATAATGGTCGCGGTGGTTCGGGGTCACCGCGTGGTGGGATGGACGGGGGGTGGGTTTAAGAGAACATCTCCACGCCGATCACGTGCCGACTTAACCCCAAACGCGGCGAACGGGTACGAGTTGTTAACACTCCTCCCACCCCCGTATACCCATCAACATCACCGTCTGAGCACTATTTTATTACAAATACCCCCACACCCATACACACCCACACCGCTGTACCCACAACAGACCCACAACCGTACATGTTATAGAGATGCAGTCTAATACTGTACGCACGCGACGCTCGCCAGTTTCCGTTTCATCGACTTCCTCTGTCGTCGTCGTCATTCTTTCTCTTACATAATATACTCTTTCTCTCTCTTACTGGCACACAATTCTCTTTCTCTCCGTTCGCTTCCTCTTAGGATTTATTGCGTGTACGTATATTATACGCCACTCGTTCGGAATAATATATATATATATATATATATATATGTTATTGTCTCGCCCGACAAACTTTGAGATAAGTTATACATGCGCGTGCGACGACAATTCCGCCCAGCCACCGTCACGACATTTTGATTTTTAAACCGTTCTTGGTTATTGTATTACGCGTTGATAATAGCCACTGAAACAATATATCCATGTTAAACTTCTACGCATGCATATTAATGAAGTTTGGTATATTTTTAATCTTAGTCACTCAAGTAGTTTGTGTTCTAATTGATTAAATATAATAGTTAACAATTACCATATACAACTACCATGTACAACTACCATATACAACTACCATATACAACTACCATTTACAACTATCGTCTTCCAATGTACTTGATAATATTATAATATACGATTTTAGTACGTTCCCGTTTGATGTGTGTTCATAATAATCGTAGAATAAAGTTAATTAGTTAAAAAGATTGTTGAATGTAATAATCTATATTACTATACTATTGTATAATAACATAGAAACGATTAAATGAATGTTATAAAACTTTTCATTAATATAATTTTTGTTATTGATTCCCTCCCCCAACACTCCGAAAAAGAATCGATTCAAGATACAGACATGTCTCTATATATGCGTATATATTTAATTTACCTATATAAAATTCCAATAAGTATTTAAGCTTAAACTCACTTAAATAACTTTTTTATTTAAAAATAAATAAGATAAAAACTATATAATATTATAAAATATAAGATATTACTAAAAGGCAATACTAACTTCTTTTAATATTACCCATATAAGTAATAAATAATTGGTTTGATAACAAATTTATTTTATCGTTTCACTCAAAAGTACTAAATAATATATTGATTGAACACACCATTCAATTTTCAATGACGAAAGAAAACATAATACAAAACTGTAATACAAGTTATTTATCACGTTATATGAATAATGAACTTAAATGAACAATGTAAATCTGTAATAATGTTTAAAGTGTTTTTATAATATTTATATTTTATAAGTACATCTTTTTAGCATATAAATGTTTATTCTCATAGAGACTTAAAAATTATTACCAAACACTCAAACTAGTCAAACTCAGATATCTAATTAGTTATTATCGTATTTAATGTCAATAAATGTACTTAAGTAAATAATTTGATATATTGATTTAACACTGATATTTAATATCGGATGCTTTTATAACTGTTTATATTAATCTGAAGTATAATTATTTTTGCTTGCAATAATTATAGTAGGTTAACTCTAATTATTGGACTATTGCTATACTCAAATCTGTAAACCTGTTATAAGATCAATCAATAACGTAACTTTTTAAACTAGAAAACATTTTACAAAAATAAATGCTTACTTTTGTTTGGTCACTTCTCAACAATTTAGTTGGATATTTGAATGTGTATCACTGCAAGGATGATACAGAACGGTTTTACGGGAAATAAATATTAGTCGTAAACTTACTGTTATATCTGTCCGTTGTGAATTGCATTTAAATTTACCGTAATCCACTTCTACATCGGATCAATATAATAATACAATAATATATTATTTACTAATTCTTATTTTCATTCTCAATATTATTGCTTATCTATCCATGAAGTTTTCTCCTTTTATCACACCACTTGGAATATGGCCATCGATGTGTATATTTTTTAATTATAATTTTTTTTTAGACGGCGACAGAGCGTTAAAACGATGCATTTTTAATTAAAAACAAGGGAATTATAAATAATAATATCTCGTAAAACAAAAATAAAATAAAAACAAACCAAACACCCTTGCCGGGGGCAGCTCCCGGAATCAATGTTTCTTATCTGCCCATTCAGCACAGTCGGCGCCTTTTGTGATCGCCAACGCCGAAAAAAAACAAATATCCCATCTCTTATTCTTTTGTTTCAGACGAGGAACAAAAGATGAGAGCTCCCCTAACAAAATAATAAATATTATGAGCTTAAAGGAAATGCATTCGGAACGAATCGCTGCAAAGTAGTAACTTTAATGTATTGCGTTTCAGACGGGAACAAATGTCCAACGCCGGGATGCACCGGTCAAGGGCACATCACTGGACTGTACTCGCACCACAGAAGGTAATTTACCGTTTCTAATCTACGATTTCGGGTTAATATCAATATACAGTAGGTCATTGTGTGTATTTTTCTGCTCGTACATGCAGCATGTCCGGATGTCCCCGCAAGGACAAAGTGACGCCAGAAAGTAAGTATCGCAAAACGTAACACATAATATAACCTAAGATATCATTTTTTTTTTTTTTTTTTTTATTTGTTTCCTGTCGACAATATAATTATTATTATTTGAAAGCGCATTGTATATATGCAACGAATAAAACCAATCCGTTGACACACCGGATTTTTGCTGGGGGTAGAGAGCTGATAAATATTGCACCACTACAACTGCCCTCTCGTTGTCCAACGTCAACGCATATATTATCCGTCACGGGCAACATATTATACACATATATATATTATATAGTTATTACATAGATTTTGCCGCAAGTAGCTGGTACACCGATAAAAACACAAACAGCATCGAATTTGTAATAAATATTATAGAGAATTGTTTCTTTTTCTTTTGTTACCTATATGTTATCGGCTATTGATGATTATTGTAAATACGACAATAGTTTAATGTTTATTTTTCTATATAATATGCAAAAATAAATTGCATGATGATATCCACCCCGGCGATATCACACTACTCTCTCTCTCTCTACCCCTATTCTTGATCCTTGTCCGCCGATTTAATTTTTTTTTTAATAGTATACTTACTATACCTACCTACTATGACCATTTAAGATTAAAAAAAAAAACTTTTTGCTGTTTGTTCGTGTGTTTTCAATGTTGCATGTTGCGAAATCGATTCCGATGTAATAAATAAATATATAATATATATGTGTGTATATATTGTCTTGACCAGTTCTGGCCTTGCACGAAACGATCCTAAAGTGTCCCACTCCCGGATGTAATGGCCGGGGACACGTGAGCTCGAACCGAAACACGCATAGGAGCCTGTCGGGCTGTCCAATAGCGGCGGCCAACAAACAGGCGTTGCGAGAACGGCAGAAAAAATTGTCACAACAACACATCGCCGCGCTTACAGGTACTCCCAAAGACCTATAAAAAAAAATGGACTGATAGCAGAGAGAGAAGGGTCCTTGGGGCCAAAACGCAAATAGCGTTCTATCTATCATGGAGAGAGGGAAAGGGAAAAATTTAACAACATATCTTTTAGAAATAGATTGCATAGGAATACAAATGCTTTTAAATAAATAGGTAAAAAAATAAATAGTAGGTTTATGGTGCAAATAATTGACAATTATAAATTTGTTTTAACCTAGGAAATCCGAAATAATAATTTAGACAGCATTTTTATGATAGAATTCGATTCCCCCCATATTTCTCTATTAAAATCAATTCACAAGTTTCTAATTTCATTATTATATTAAGAATAAATTGAAGCAAAACTACAGACGTGTACATTATCACATATTACAAACAACAGACTAATTAAAGTTAATGTTATATTTTACTATCATTTTGATTTATTAAAAATCATAACTTTGTAATATATTAGAATTAATTTTTTTTAAAGATTTTTTCTAATCATATAAATATTAACGTACTATTTTTTTAAATTATGTCAAAACAAACTATTTGGATGTAAATGGAACAATGTTTTTGCCACAATGAATAAATTCAAACTTTACATATGTTGGTCTAATATTATCTACCCAAGGGACAAAACAAAAAAATGTTTACTAAAATATTATAAATATTAACCTACCTACCATATCTCTATAATAATTCAATAATTCTTAACAAAAATCCTTAAGTACTGAAAAAAGTTTTTGATTTGTCACTTGACAATTGGCAACTCATATATATCCGGGTATTATGGGAGACGCACAGTCCACATATTAATCAATGGGTGCTCTCCGCACACCAACACCCACCCAACAACCCACCTGATACCCGACAAAATTCTTAGACAGCGATCTACTCTCAGCAAAACTCGGCCAGGATTATTGCCGAGAACAACGCGTCATTTCGGTTTTTTTTCCCCATCGATTTGCAGTGTGCAACAACGGAGGACTCGATCAACAGCAGTACAAGCACATGGGCAACATCAATAAGGACGCGTACCAGCAGATGGGTGGTCACTACGGCGACCACTGCGGCGGTGGTCCGACTGGCCGGTCACCGGAATATATGACGGCGGCAGCGGCGTACTACGGCCCATCGGCGGTGGGCGCCAAGCTGACGGTTAAACCATCCAAGATGTTGCAACACAAGGACATGGACATGGACACCGGCGGGCCGGAAATGGACGACGAAAAGCCGGACGCAAAACAGCTACGCCTCAAGTCCGAAATGGGATGCTGCGGTGATGGGACCGCGCCGGGAACGCAAGACGATGCCATGACCATCAAGTCGGAAATGCACTCGGCTGGTTCATGTCGCTCAGTGACACCCCCGTGCAGCAGACGCACCCCGATGACCATGTCGTCGTACGACCATTGTCACGATTCCAACTCATCGTCCATGTCTGGTAGCATGGACGCCATGAACCACCATCAACAGCAACAACAACAACAACAACAGCAACAGCAGCAGCAGCAACAGCAACAACAACAACAACAGCAGCAGCAGCAACAACAGCAGCAGCAACAACAACAGCAACAGCAACAGCAGCAACAACAGCAGCAACAACAACAACAACAAATCCAACAACACGGCAACGGTGGCATGTCGGGTCAACAACAACAACAACAACACGGTTCGTCCGGATCGTACATGATGATGGACAACAACACCAGACTACAGCATAGACCGTACGAACCACAACAGATAAACGGCGGCAGTGGCGGCCAACAGCAAGACATGTACAACAGGTCGGTGGCCGCGGCCGCCGACCGCAACTACGCGCTAACCAACATCAACAGGCCGTCGCCGTCGTATTCCACCGAAGTCCCGGCCCGGTCGTCGTACGACCACGTACGGCCACCGTCGTATCCGAATCCGCTGAACGCGGCTGTGGCCGCAGCCGCTGCAGCGTACGCCGACCGCTACGAATCCGATCAGTCGTGCCAACGATACCCGTCCGAGTACGGGGACTCCGCCGCCGCCGCCATGTACCAACCACACCAGATGATCATGAAACCTGAACAGCCCGTGCAGATGGACGACACCATCGAACCGCCACTCTATCCAAGGTAAGGGTTTTTTCCGACCACACATCCACTCGATAAATATTTAAAACCATGTGGCATGTATGTGTACTTGTGTAGAATATTTTAACGGGATTATGGGTTTATGGCCTTATTAAACCCTCGAACTACCTGAACTTTGAGAAATTCGGACAGTTAATTGGAAATTAATAGAGCTATTTTTCCTCCAAATGTGCTTGTACGCATGATAATTATTTATGATTTTCACAAAAATGTCATTTATTCCTTTAATCGTATTACCTATATAATATTATGCAGGTTTTCGACTATACATTATAGATGGCCAGAAATAGTAGAAATGTTCGTGTGATATTGTCGAAATTATTTCGATTGTTGTGGTGGCAAAATTTTAATTTATGGATGGCTGATAAAACTACCATAGAAATATAGTTAATTATATGTTATTCGAATTTATCAAAGTGAACGTTTTGACTTTTGAAAAGGGATGACGTTTTTTTTGTATTCTTCAAGTTTAAAAATTAAACGAATACTCTTTAACGATTTATATTGCTACAAAATCTGAGCCCTAAATTAATAAAGTAGTACTTACGTTACCTGGATAATGATTTTTATTTACGGTGTTTTTGTTTCATTTTTCATCGCAGGCCACTATACCAGTACGAAGGAGCTAATCCACCTACGTCCACCGGCGGCGGCCCGGTCATCCAATCGGGTTTTCCCACAGCAGCAGCGATCAATCTGTCGGTGAAGTGCATCGCTGCTGCGAGTACCGGGATGAAGCCACTTCCGCTACCGTTGCCCTTACCGCTAACCCGGTCACCAGGCACAGTGTCGGTCATGGACCTGTCCACGTCCAGCGTGACTTCAACCAGTCCACAGGTACGGTAATGCATTCATACCACGGTAGTCTTTCGACTAACCATCATCGTGTCCCACGATGTGACTTATTAAATACGCGTTTTTATGTGAAGGGTTGAAGTCTGGAGTAATTACGAATTTATACCCTTATTTTCCTAAAACAAATGTAGGACGATGTCAATCCAAGACATCCACAGTATTATGTTTTCTACTGACTGAAAAATATATCTCAAATGCTAATCTAAAGTCCAAGTGTACAGTTGCTATCGTGCAAAAATATAAACAGTAGTTATTTCTTAGGCTATATTTCTATATTTCTTAGTGCAATCAAAAACAAATTTAATGCTTTTAATCTTACAAACATCACTTAGTCAGTAGTCTAGTTGTTAACTAGGTATTATAATATGTACAAATGGTACCATAAAAATTATCGACGAGCTGGCCCCTGGTGGTATTGGGAAAATAATATTAGCATATTATATTATATACAATTATAAATAGATTCACTCAGGGGCGGACTAGATATTTTTGGTCCCGGTTGTAAAATTAATTAAGTTTTTTAAACTTACTAAAATGATGAAAAAGTTTTACATTACAATAAGAGTTAAATTTAAGAAAGGGCACGACAGTGGTAATCGAACATTATATACTTTACGCGCTTTATTCTAATTGTTATTTTTCGCATACACGCAGACTGTCACGTATTCAAACAGCCTAAGTCCACACCATTACGCGGGAACCACCGGACACCGTACCAGCCCGAACACGTCGACGTCCAGTCCGCAGGTCAACCAGGCCCCAAGCCCACAAGGTCAAACTTTGGACCTCAGTGTCAACAGGTACGACGATGTCGTTTGTGATTAGCCTTAGAGGCCGTTTACCGAGACCGTTTACAATCATTTGTCCCCGTTACAGGGCACCTGGCAGACTTGTGTTTCCTGGCGGAGCGCCTAACGGATACAGCAGGGAGTCGACACCTGAGAGCGGAGGTTCCCATTACATGGACCACTATAGGGACGTCAACGGTAAGCACTATAATAGTATTATATTATTATCGATATATTGTCGTTGTCTGTATAAATATTGGTGGAATTTGTCATTCGAGTACATGATTAAATCCACCAGGTAAAAAAATTTGATTAGTCGTTAGTGCATCATCGCATATTGTATAATGTCTAACAGTATCACAGTTCTAATCAGTATTAATTGTAGCACGGTAACACAAACGCACGATACACCGATAACATAACACAAATCTGTCTCTGTTCCAGGTTCAAAAAGATTTGTATTTAAAAATAATAATATTTGAATTTATATTTGAAATTTGATTGATTTTGTATTTTTTTTGTGAACTACCAATGAACAATTAATTTGTTAATCCAAGATTATTGCAGATAATAATAGTATATTATTTTAATATTATTTTACATAGTTAACGGTTTATAATTTTTTTAAATTATTTAATGAAATAATTACCAATAACTTTTGAAATTACATTTTTTTTTTTAAATGTTATAATTATAATTCTGAGCGAACGGCCTATAAAAAAAAGACATTCGTAACAGTTATAGCTATGCGCAAACGTCCTCTCTCCCTATCACCGTGTATAAAACAATAATTATTTAATACAGGTAGGTAAATAGGTAACCATGTTAGATTATAAATTTAACTCGTTCATTCCACTCTATCGACAGTAATATTGTATACTGACCCAAATATCTTTTAAGTCACAAATCGATCGTCATAGCAGTGATACTCAACCTTTTTTGTTATAGGGCCCACTAAATTTAATGTAAAACTGTCAAAGCCGCTCTCAATCAAAATCATTAATTATTTTTTTCTAAATGATATACTAAATTTACATTCACTATCTCACACAAATAAATTATTAAAATATAAAGAAAATAAATGTTTTTTAATATATTTTTGAAATATATAATTGAATTTCAATAAGTATTGCCAAACAGTATTCCGTTAAAAACTATAGTAACAACTAACAGTAGATTTCAACATATTTTTACGATTTCCCCCCCCCTTCCCGTTGGTAGTTTTTCTTTACGCTTACTTTAGGGATTCTACTGAGAAAAATTATCACTTCAAGGTACCGAACGGATAACATATTTAAATATTTTACAATTGATACTCGGCTTCTTAAAGCTTTGGGGACAATTCATGAGAAAAAAGTAGACCAGCCAGTTCGTCGCTTCGGTGCTGCAGGCGTTTATAGGACTTACGTTCAGAATTTTAGATTTAACTTTATATTTGAAGGTTTTTTAAAAAAAATAAATTGACTTACTCTCTCTCGGTTTACTATGTTTTTATTTATTTCACAAAGTTCTTGACTAAAGTGGAGTGAAAATTTTTTATTGTATCAAACGAAAACAATATTTTCTACCTATATACACTATAGACCGAGTTATTGCGTTATGGCGTATTCACTACTCATAGTATATTAAATATATTTATTAGAAATTTTTCTTGCCGCGTCTGTCTCATAGGTTACACCTCGTTGAGCCCACATCCCGGGTATCCGATGCCAGAGTACGCAAACGGGTACTCGACGCCGTACAGCACGTCGGCATACTCGTGCGGCTACTCGGCGAGCGCCTACCAGCAAGGCGCGCCGCCCAACGGGTTCTCGCAGAATCCGTGTTACAGTATGCCACCGCCGCAACAAGACAAACTCTCTGTCTCGTCCAAAGACGACAGGTACGTGACTGCGCGACCGCATTTATTAACATTATTCAAGTACTTACTACTATAATTAGTGTTATACTCACATGCACTTGTAATTGAAATCGGTGGCTAAAAATATAGAGGAGCGCTGTGATGTTCACTCGCAAATGTAACCCGTTACACGAATGTGAGTGTTTTTTTTTTCATGCCTGAAAAAAAATTTGAATACGTTATGAAGTTTATTTAAAAACGGCTTCCTTGCGTTTCAAAACTAATTTTAGTTCAATAATATTTACATTTTAATACTTTTAATATTGTCAATTTTTATTATTTCTACTCGTATTCTATAAGAGTAGGTACAAAGGTTTAAATTCAAAATAGATAGGTTAAGGTATATTTTGGAATTTGGGAGAAAACATATAGCCGGAATTAGTCCCATCAACTTTAAAATAGTAATGCTTATTATTAAACAATAATATTTGTTAATTATTCTGTAGGAATACTGCAGAGTACAGTAACTTTTTTAGAAGATACCTTCTCCGATTATGCTTATTCCGAATGAGCCTTATTGTATTTTACCCTATAATATCGTAAGTAGTAAGTGAGTTTCATAAGTATTAAATCCCATTTCTGTGCGACTATATTTAAAAAAAAAATATCTAAATAAAGTAAAATTACTTGTGTCCATCGAGTTGAAAAAAACACAGATCATTTCTTTTTCCGTTATTAATTCAATGCTCGGAATTTTGTGCATACATTATACATTAATTATACGCATATACAGTGTCAGCTCTAGAAATAAGTAAAATATATCTGATTCGATATAAATGTTTGCCCAACCTTTACTTTTGAAATTTCAAATATTTCAAATTTCCAATCCAATACCAAAAATATATTCTTTTTACATTTTATTTATTTTAAACTCAAATTTGAAACTTTTGATGGTTTTTATTTTTCTATGTAACATATTTTATACACCTATAATATTATGAATTAAGATGTTTATAAGAAAACTCGTAATTTTTTTAATATTATTGTATTGTTAATTTAGTATAAAAATATAATTTCAAATTTAAATAATAAGGATAAAGTGTTTTTTATCCACTGCGATTTTACATAAGACGGACTCGGACAATATTACCAAATGATATTTACACCGTATTTATAGCTCTGTATACAGATCTATAGATAATGCAATTTTAAACTGTTCTATACTTTCATGGTATTTATTTATAAATCATTTCTCCTTAATCTTTACCGAGTCAATGCATTTGGACGATGTTAGACGTTACATTATATTCATATTCGTGTTAGATAACATCAATTTTTTTCCCGATTTTTCCCACTATGATACAAATACATATACAGTTTAAGAAGGGAAAAATATACCATAAATATTTCAACTTTTTAAGTGCCTAATTTTGTCCACAGATCATATTTAACAGCGTATTTCAACAATTTAAGTGCATTTTTTAATGTTTTTAGTGAGTTAAGTTCTGAGCTCAGTTTATTATAGTTATATATTTATAAACCATAAGACTATAAGCAACTATGCTTGCCACTTGGGTTCAAAAATTGTCATTTATTACTCGTTACGACTTTGAAAAGTAGACGTTTTTATTATGATGGCACTATTATTTTTTAATGTTTTTTAATAATAATTAATATTACTTAGTAATTGTTTTTACTCGCAATAATGTAAAAAGTATTGTTTTCACTTTTAAAGTAAAAATAACTACTTAAAAAAATTAAGTATACCTAAGCGTTCTTGTGACAAAATAGTGAAAATACTAATCCCCTCGCATTATTTGTCGGGATCTATTGGTCAGCATACTACAAAAGACTATCTATCTATTCTATGATCATCTATCGTTGGTATGCTGACTACAATAATTAGATCGTTGAATTACTCGAAATACCAATAATTGGTAAAATTATCAAGAACAAAACTGGCCGCAGTGGAAGGATTTGTTAGTACTTAAGATTCGTTTTACCAAATACCATAGACATAATATAAATAAATGTATTTATATGTCCATGTCAAATACTTTCTCGAATGAAGTCAATCATACGTGGTCATACTGTTTGAATGATGTGATAACGACGTTATCACCATTCATCGTTATCAACGAAAAACAAACAGTAAAAACAAAAACTTATTACATCAACATGTGGATATTCAAATAGTCAATTCCGTAATGCTGTGTAGTGAATTACTAAATAGCTACCTACTGGCTACTACTTTAAACTTTGTTGTAGTTAATATTTATTATTTAGCAAATAGTGAATACTTACTACTGAATAGTGCCCGCTGCCCGGTAGTGGAGATCGTGTCGAGACGTAGACTTGAACTGTCATGTTTTTACATTAGTTAAATATTACTATCGCTTCTCAAGTAAACCTATTCGTATTTCGTTCGATCACTCCATTGCATAGCTTTTGACCGCATTTCGATCATTGAATCCAACGACCGTTCATCTGTTACATTTTGAAAATGGAAGAGTCAGATAATGAATATTGGGAAACCTCGTCTAGCGAAAGTATTGACTTGTCCCCAATTGTTTTACCGAACAGTGGCGTTCTGCAAGCGATCGAATTGATATTGGGCCAACGCAATGAACCGGTTGGCAGAAAGGCAAAGATCAAAGCCACTTATCAGGATAGGAGATCGATGCGCGTAGACAGTCTGTGCACCAACAAACGGCATTTGCAAAATTTTAGTAGTCGCCCTTCAAACAGGACACTAAAGGGGAACAGTTTGAGACCGGTATTTAACCAAATGCGACTCTGTCTGTTAGCTGGTGACTGGGATAGCTACAAAGAATTGCTGTCGGTAGCCCTCAGTTCGCCCAACATTGCGAACGATTACATTTTGTTGGCTGTCCGATCGTCTTTCATACTGCTGTTGAACCACCCACACCGTACGTCGGAAATGATTGATAATTTCATCGCATCTTGTTTGGGCATTAACGAAGTGTCCAAAAGAAAATCATATTTACAAGCATGTTTTTCACTCAAATTTAAACCAACCTGTACAGAGAAGAAAGATATTGTCAATGAAGAAATTGAAGAGGAAGAAGAAGAAATTTTTTTTAATTCCGATTTCAGTTCCGATTAAATATTCTAATCAACTAGGTACTTAATTTTTTATTTGTGACTTGTTACTATTTTAGTTATGTACAGGTATGATAAATAAAAATCTCCACCTATTCAAGGTTTCACAGAGGTTTTAATTGAATGATAATATTTTAATATAGGTACCTATATTATAATAATTATTACATAATATGTATTTGAAAAAAAAATCATTTAAAATCTAAATAAAATACTTTTTATACCAGATACGTATGTCGTACACCAGTGTATTAATTATTTCCACAAATTTGGTAGGACAAAAAAAAATATATATATGTTTATGATTTAATTATTTGAATAAGCATTTTATTTTTTAACTAGATTTACCTAAGTAGTATTGTTTTTTTTTTAGTATTTCTGTTTGCGCAAGAAGTGATCGTTCTTCATCGCAACCTGGAATCTCTTCAACACATTCACAAGAACTAAAATGTCCAACACCGGGCTGCGATGGGTCTGGTCATGTAACAGGAAATTATTCTTCTCATAGATCCTTATCTGGATGTCCTCGAGCCAATAAGCCGAAGAGTAAACCTCGAGACGGTCAAGATTCTGAGCCACTAAGGTTGATTGCACTATTTAATAATTTAACTTACTGTATTTAATATTAAATTATATTATAGGTGCCCTATACCTGGATGTGATGGATCTGGACATGCTACTGGCAAATTTTTATCACACAGAAGGTAAATTAATTTTTTCAAGCTTACATTTTACTGTTTATTACATTTTTCATATTTATCTAATAATATTTAATATTAGTGCATCCGGTTGTCCAATTGCCAATCGTAATAAAATGCGTGTACTCGAAAGTGGGGGAACTGTTGAACAGCATAAAGCCAATATTGCAAAACTGCAACAACAACAACACCATCACCAGCAATCCGACCAAACTGGCTGTGAACCGTCTCATTTAAACCCAAGTCCATTCCTTCACCGTGGTGCACCAACTCTCAGCGTTTGCCATCCATCTGCACCAAATTTAGCATCTGGAAAGAAACCAATCCCGACAAATGCTGCTGATTCGTTGTATCATCACATGTACGGCTCGAAACAACTTCATAATGGTGAGAATAGTATTAAGATTATTTTTGTCTGGTAAAATTGTGGGATTTTTACAATTTTTGAAAAGTCAAATGTAGAGGAGGAGAAAAGGTAAAAAAGTTGTGGTTTTTAGATTGTAATATGGGGAACGGTGGTGAAGATCTATTTACTTTGGATGCTGAAATAACGGAATTGCAGCGAGAAAACGCACGCGTCGAATCCCAAATGTTGAGATTGAAGACAGACATCAATGCTATGGAGGCTCATCTTCGACACGGGGATAAGGTAGGCCCAAGGTAGTGTCAAACATTCCAAACAAACAAAAACACTCCAAAAAAGATGCTCTAATGATAAAATATATAACTACATCAATATTCCACAATTTTACCAAGTTAAATATTAAGTAATTGTAACAACCTGATATTTTTGCATGTTTACAGGAAACACAAATCTTATCTCAACGACAAAATTCCCATTTGAATGGGTACTATGAAAACCTAAGGAACAATATGATGTCATTTTTGGAACAAGTGAGATGTCCTGAAGGTCAATCTGGTTCCGAAAAGACCCAAGAACACTTTGACAGTTACCTGACCAAGTTACAGACATTGTGCAATAACCCACATTCCGAATACGTAGCCTATAACAATTTGACCTCGTCCACTGCAGACGACAACCGTCCTGTCTATGAAACAGTTAAATCATCCATACATGACTACAATGTGTTGCCGCCAACAGTCATATAGAACGATGCCAACACTTACTACAATCAGTAATTAGCAAATGGACTAAATGTCTCCACTTGCCGAGCATCATTAATAGTTAATATTACATTGTTAAACCCTATGGACATATATTATATATAAACATAAATCCTTGTATAAATATTAACTAAATTGTAAATTAGTTTATGTACGGTTTTAAATCATAATTTTGCATTTGGAATTAATTGACCAAATCTAAGTAGACATTTGTACTTATTTAACTATATAATATAATAAAACTATTATAATACAATCAGTTATTATAATTAACGTTTTATAGGCTTAAGCAATAAATATTCTGTTAAATGTAATATTTCTATTTCAATGGTTTTTCCGTGTAAAAAAAACTTGTTTTACGACATACTAAAATGACTTCTATAATAATAAATGCATAGTCACTTTTTTTAAAAAATAAAACTTAATCTAAAATATTAAAATGTTTAAAAAATTCCCCATGTGTGTGCATATTATTATTAACTGTGTATTTCTCTACTGTGAAACACAATTTGTAAATAGAGAAATCTAAACTTTTATTGTTATCCTTTATTGTAATATTCAATGTGGTTAATTACTGTTCCTTATGATATTGTTTCGCTTATGTAGACTCATCTTTATTGTCCTATTTAATTTGTATTTTTTGTTTATTGTTCTCTTTATTAGTTATCACATATTGATTTTGTTAAAATATTGTTTCGTTAAGTTACTAATTAAGAACTGTTAATTTTTATGAAAACCCAAAGTTGGTTTAAACTTTTTTATGTACTATATTATATTGTATTGTATGCGCCAAATATCAAATTATGATAATTCTTACGCAATACACGATTTTATGTGTTGAAAATGTCTATTCATTCTTTCTTTATTTCTGTTTTTAGGTATTAAAATATGCATTGGTATATATTTATATTTCTCTGGTACCATTAATAAATTATCTTAACAAATGATAATGATAATATTACATATAACTGATATAAGTGTCAAAATAAAAATACAAACATGAAAAGTAAAATTTCTATTCTTACTGTTGATAATTTCAAGTTTTAACTGTTAACTTAAACAGTTAACACCATAGGCTCAAATAGCATTTGGGATTTGGGGAGAGGCTAAAGTCTTACTTTTATAATACTAAATAAGCTTAAAACAAAATTTAGGAAATGTTTGGGGGCTTAGCCCTCCCAAGCCCCACCCTATTTGCGCATATGGTCAACACTTATTAATTACCAATATTGTAGACTAATTTTAATAATGATCCACGATTTTAATCCACGATAAACAAAGTTTTAATGTCTTAAACATATTTTTTACTATAATCTAGAAAATTACATTTATTATTTTTGTTTATGTATTGCTAAAAAAATCACTTATTTAATTTAATACAACTAATGTAGATGAGCGCATCATAGTACTTAGGAATGTCTTATCGAAGTATAACCAGTAAGGGTGTCCAAAATTAAAATATATACATATTGCCTCACTAAAATCCTGTGGCGGACTGGATGACCATGATACCGTGAAATTACCCGGTGGGCCACTGCTAGTATTAAATATATATTTATTGATATTGTTATTTTGAAATTTTAAGTTAAAATATTATCTAATGAATAATAACTTAAAAGTATGTAATATTATTAAGGGGACTGGAGCGTCAACCACTCTATGGAGTAAAAACTAGGAATTTTATATTTCAATTTATATGGCCTGGTCTTGTGAATGTGTTGAAAGTAAATGAACATTAGTGGTGTAATTCATAGTACCGATAACGTTGTATAGGGGTATCATTATTTAGTGACCGGATATGTAGGTACTTCTATAATTTTACCTACGCCCATGCACAAGTCAACAAATATAAATTACTTTATAAAATTACAAACATTTTTTTAAAATAATCCTGCCAGTGACGTCAATCACTACGCTCAGTAGGGTGTTCCGATTTAAATTTTGAAAGCAGATTTGAATTCTCCTCTAAATTTTCTATTTTTCTATGCTTTAACTGCCACAAATTTTTCATATTCTATATCAATGAATTTTAATTTGGATTATGAATATGATCTTGTTATACTCCATTTGTTAGTAAATTTCTAAGTAAAAAAAATAAAAATCAGAAATAAAAATTGTCAAAGCATAGATAATTTAGCAAAAAATTCAAAGGAACAAATCTAGTTTAGCGCCCACTCGAATTTTTCAATTTTTTTTCGGAAACCTATGTGTTTTAACGAGTTTAGAACGATGGTGCAAAAAAAAAGTTGGCGGAAACCATTATTTTGGAAGTTATAGCCTTCCAAAGTTTGCAATTTTACGTTTATACTCATGCGCGCAACGCTCTATTTTCCGCGTTTACAATAATTTTACAATAATTTTTTTTTTTTCAAAACCAAGGTAAATCAACGTTTTAAAAACGATGGTGCAAAAAAAAGTTAATTCAATATACTTTTAATACGTTCATTATGTATAATTTATATTTATATTTTAGAAATATCCTAACCCCGGTTCAGACTACTTATTTATCTAGATATTTGGGGTGTATCGGCACTCGTCGCTACGCTCCTCGGCGCCGTCGCTCCGCTCCTCGGCGCCGTCGCTCCGCTCCACAAATCGAAAATATCCTCCGAATTGTTATGCAAAACCACCTTAATAAGGTAACAGGGACAATGGAAAAGCCCTGAAATGAACAGGTTCATCAATCTCGAACTTCCGATCTACGGTAATTGACGTGCAGTGCAGACCACTGCGCCACACTTCATTCGCACAACGTTGGTAAAAACTACCTATTTAAATGAATTGTAGAAAAAACTTGAATTTCAAATTCTATAACTCGAAAACTATTGATTTCCGCCAACTTTTTTTTGCACCATAGTTCTAAACTCGTTAAAAAACATAGGTTTCCGGAAAAAAACATTGAAAAATTCGAGTGGGCGCTAAACTAGATTTATTTCAATTCAAATCTGATTTCAAAATTAATATCAGAACGATATATATAGTTTTCGAACGAAAATGAATCACGCTCCCCTTAAAATCAAATTGATTTTAGTTTAAATTATATATACAACAATTATTTGAGATATACTTACAAATGTACAATAGTTACTTTATTTTGTTTTACATCAATTAATTAAAATATTTAAAAATCTTAAAGGTAAATATTGTGTTTACAAAAAAAAACTATAAAAAAAAAAAAACTCCGGCCCACGAGAGATCAGTACCGCTATTCGACCAAAACTCGTCCGATTTCGCGCATCTCCCACTCAATCGCTCCCACTCAACCAATCACAGCGGTTCGGTGTCGGTCGGCAGTTGCGACGATTGCGGCATTCCGGCACATAGTGGGGAAAATTGGGCTCGGCACCGTCGCTGCCGGTCATTCTGCATGCGCGTGACGGTACTGATCTCTCGTGGGCCGGAGTATATTATATACATATTATATATAATATAAAGGGCCGTCGGTATACTGAGGGCCTCGAAAATTATGATTTTCCAGGGCTGTTTTTTTCTCCCAGTCCGCCACTGCCGAAATCTGAGAGTAAACGTATATTTACGGGGTGATTGGCACCACTGTTCGACATGGGTAAAAAATAAAAATGTTAAACGATTTTACTTAATGCATACAATTTAAAATATCTTATGAAAATCCTAATGCGTTTAACATATTAATATCTACGGAGGTAATGTATGTGACAAAATCCATTTCCAACTTTGAATATCATCTTTAATTTATTAAAATATTAAAGTATTAAACGTTATATCAGAACAGTTCAACTACATGTATTTACTACGACGAAGAAAAAGTGGGCCAACGATGAATAAACAAATTGCTCCGATTACATTTTGGAACGTTATGAAAAAAAAACTCAAAAGGCATTACTGGATTAAAGCTGAAGATTCGGTAAGATCGATTTCCAGTACGAAATAGGTACATAGATATACGACCGTGGTTTGAAATTCTCTTACACATAAATAATAAATAATAATAATATTGACATCATTGCAGTGATCTCTCATTTCATGACAATCGCTATTTCATGATCTTTATAATATCTTTTATAGCTGACATGCTCATAGGAACAACTAGACCTCTACAACTTGGGGTCCTATGGCTATATAGTTGTAAATGCCTCACAGATTCGTTGCTCTTCCTTATTAACTTAAACTAATGGCGACCGGACAGGTGTAGGAAGCTTCTAGAGCGTTGGGTGGCGTATGTACATACATCTTTTAATACCTGTGAATCTAAAACTAAGCCAGATAGCACAATTCTGACTTCGCTAAAAACTTTACCATCTAAAACTGTATATGTTAAAAAAAAAAAAATATTAAAAAAACTGATTTTAGAAAGGATTTATTATGAATTTTGAAAACTGTATTTTTCAATGTTTACGTGCAAAAACTTCAAAAGTAAGTATGTTAGGTAATTTTTGATTTTACCAATCTATGAAGCGTTAAAAACCACACACTTCGAAAAAAAAAATCTAAAAATATTCAATTCTAAGTATTTTTTTTTTTTTTAAATGCGCGCAACAAAAAAATTAAGTTTTTGATCAATAACTTCAAAACTAAGTTTGTCCGGGCTTTTTTTTTACATTCTTATAAAGCACCCTAAAACACACATTTTGGAAAATTTTTTAAAAATCGATAGATTGCTAAACTAGAATCGTTCCCGAATTAATACTACGACTTAGGTCGCATGACCAAAATTTTTAAATTTTTTTTAAATAAAAATCTTATAATTTTAGTCATAAACAATGGGTGCTAAAGACCTTTTTGCACTTCCTAGTTGCGCCAATGCTGACATGGTTATCTTGTCGTATGTGTTCTATACCGTCAATATCATCCACTTCTTACGAGAATATAATACTTAAATACCTGTTGCTGTAGAGTGGAAAAAACGGTAGAGCGCAGACTGTAGACAGTATAATCGAATGGTTATGTACTTATGTATAACCAGTATAACCACATAAATATAAATTAAATACACCAATTTAATTATTGAAATTTTGAATATGAACATTTAGAGCCGTAGGAACACGGGCACCGGGGAAGGACACAAAAGGAACAAATCCTGTTATTATACTAATATTTATATTATAATGATACATAGCCATATATAGGCACTTTAAAGTTATATATATACGTTTTATATAAGTTATATATGTTTTATTGGCGCAAATAGAGGGGGGGGCTTGGAGGGAACTAGTCCTCCCAGTTCAATATCTAGTATTTAGTACTAAATTTTATATTCTGTGGTATTAAGCAATATGGCCTGTGGAGAGGGGGGCTTGAGTCCCTCCAAAAAATTTAGTCAATTTGCGCCTATGATACGCAGATATTATGTATTTATGTCGCGTTAAAATCACTTAAACGATCTTTAATGTCGCACCCGTGGTGACGTCAATTGGTCACAGTAATTCAGCTCGAGTCAATTCAGCGTGCAAAAAATTGTATAATACTATAATCGAAAGAATTTCCGAACAATGACATAATATTGTTGTTAGATAGTGCAATATCTGCAGTAGGTAGGTACTTATTTGGTTTACATTTTGATAATCGATATACTCGTGTTGAACTATTTTAATATAAACCTTCCAAGTTGTAGCAATTCCAGTTTTAGTTGTGTCTTCCAGTATTCCCTGTACTTAGTTTTATTTTTTTTTATTCTTTTCTATACAGTAGTTAATACGAGTCAAAGAGTTAGAAAACTATTATATAGTATATACCCAACAATTAAAAGTATCATGACTCATAGACAGTCAGACTGTCAGGACAGTCGTAATGAAGGTTAAATAATTTGTATTAGGTGCAATTAAAGGCAAAATTGCAAAACGAGTACCTATATTCATCAAATGGAAAGTACATGTACCGTTATTTTATTTTTTTTGTGTTTGCCCTGAAATACTAAAACTAAAAAAATTACGATTTATCTACACGTTTTAAATCTTTTATACCTATAGACTATATAATATTTATCATTTCATGTATCTACTGAGTTTCGTGAACATGTCGCACATAATGAGGATTGATAACCACTTTTTAACATCTTTTCATGTTATATTATGCATATTGCATATTATACGTCAACGAAAAAACCATATTTTTCAGACCAATCAGTAATAAAATAGAAGAACTAAAAAGCATAGTTGTATTATATGCAAATTTTGCATACACATTGATCGTATTCATGTTTGTTTATGTTTGTATAGAATATTCTAGGTAAGATAAAAATGTTTTCGAAGTATTGTGAAATATTGTGAAATTAAATATTAAGACTGACTGTGTATTTTTTTACATATTTCATATATTTTACAAAAAGCGTATTTGACGGATTTAAATGTTTTAAAAATTTCAAAAAAATTATTGATATTTTCAATAATACTAGTTACCCGTTATAATGAAGACTTTTTTTGGTTATTTTAATTTCCTATTTGATTTAATATTTTGAAAGATTTTAATGTGATAATCAGGGCTCGGGACTTAAAGCACTTAAAATCATTAAAATAAGCACTTAAAAACATCATTATAAGCACTCAAATAAGCATTTAAAAAACTTAAATTTAAGCAAAAATATTTATTAAAAAAAAAAAAACAATAAAATAAAAATAAAAATTTATCTTTATATTATAAAAAAATTAAACTTCATTTTCAGGACTGAGGATTTTATGGATTTTCCAAGGGATTTTCTGAAAAATAAAATGTAAACAATATTTACAAATAGTTGAAAAAAAAATTTTTTAATACATTTTAATAAATTTTTTTATTTAAATTATTTTTAATTTTAATTCTATCAAAAACAACTTTGCAGTAGAAAACCATAAAAAAGTATGAAAACTGGTCAAAAAAGCAATAAATATCATAAAAACTTGAAATAAGCATTTTTTTGAAAAATCACTGAAAAAAGCAAAAAAAAGCACTCTCAAATTTCATAATTGAATGTGTTGTAACATGACATACACTTCTATAGTACTCTGCTACATTTTATGTCAATCTAAAAAAATAAGCAAATGCTTTAAGTCCCGAGCCCTGGTGATAATAGTTCCAAACCTTTTATTTATATCATATTGTCGTATAAATTGGACTACCTACTACAAAAAGTTAGTTAAATAATACAGTAGTCAATTTTTGTTTCGAATATAGGTAACACCTCAAATATTAACACAGCTGAAACAAAAAACAAAATCAGACTTTCTTAAATAGAGTATTATAAATGACAGCTAAAACGTGTAATAATTAAATCAAACGAAGATTTGTCTGGTGGTATGAAATATTTAATTAAAAAGTAGAAACGTTTTTCGAGAAAACAAGTGAAATAAATTAATGAAATAAAACAGATTAAGAAAAATTTGTATCTTATTAAAAGGCAAACCTACGACAATATAATATTATGTATTAAGAAATATTGTATCTTATAGGTAGAACTTAACAACAACAGATGACGTATAATAATAATATTGCTTATTACTGCAAAATAAAATGTTATTGTTGATTTGGGTTTCTATATGGTGACATACAAATCTGAAAGCCTCATCTACTCAAAATTGATTGGAAAAAAATAGTTTGATCCAGCCGAAGAACATTTCTATGTTTAATATATAGGTATAAATAATTAAATACATATATAAACTTTAAAACGTTAAAATATCTATTTAAAAAAAAAAAAAAAAATTACGTTATCACATATTCCTATGAATATTTATTTGACCACTTATTTATAGGTAGGTATTATATTCTAGTTTTTTTATTAAACGGACGTCTAAACAAGAATTTATGACGCATATATTTCAGACGCGTACGATAGGCGATAGTTGTATGTATATAGGGTTACTGGTTAGGAAGGATTACATTTTAAAGAACTATAGGAATTCCAAATTAGAAATATTAAAAAGCAAATGTAAAATATTGTTTTATCTTAAAATATTCAGTGGACGCGTTGTAATCAGTCAAATTTTTCATTATTTAATAATATGACTTCTGATATAACATAGTATCATAAAAATATCCTTTTTCCGGCAAACAACCGTCCGACAATCACACTACACACGACGTGCAACGGGTTATTTACATAAAATACAATCTATATAACTGGACAATAACAACATAATATTATTTTTATTTTTTTTGTAGGGCACCCTATCTACAGACATAATATCACACAGCTGAATAGATACAAAATATATTATAATAATGTTATATCATATTTTAATATATATCGACGCGACATTTATATTATATTATATATATTCCAATATTACATCGCAAATCAAATTCCCGCGATACGAGGATTTTTTTTATGATCTTGTTATTTTGGTTTTCAATGGTGCAACAATATAAATTAGATACACATATTATTAATATTATTATTACATGTATTACTATAGTCACGCGTGCGGGTCGACGTCGCGGACGTGTCGAGTTAAATAATTTGCTCCGAAGTGACAGCTTTTTATTGTGCACGTCAATCTTTTCGCCAATAACAGCGACGACTTTGCGGTCATTTCATTGGAATTCATTTTTTACGTGGGATCCGCGCATAGTATAAAAAAAAGTCAAAGTCGCGACGATCGCAGCAGCACAACGATTCGCGCCATCCCACCACATGACATAATATGCGTTTTACGGTGATAATTTTCGCGTAGGTAGGTACCTAATAATTATAAGGTATAATATTATTATATAGTCAGGTGCAGCGCATCACAGCGTCGATCGTGTTTTGGATGATTTTTTTTGTCGTCGTATTTATCGCCATTTATCACCTACACTGCGAAGAGATTAGGCTGCCACTTGTGTCGGTTAAAACATAATGCGCCAATAAGTACATGCGCAGAGTTTCGCAACGCGTCCAAAGCGAATCGACGTCTCGTTATCAATCTGCAATCCTCTTGTATTACACGCAAATAAACTTACGAAGAATAGGCGCGCAACATAATAAGATTCGTCCAATACATTGACTGGTACGTATATTATACGTCATATGTACATATTACATAATACTACATAATACATTGTTAAATACTTAAATAAACACAATATAATGTATATTTATCAATTATTAATAAAATACTTGCCCCACATCACCACATTATTAAAATGGGCAATCACGAATTGCCTCCCATCCGACCCTCGAATTGCCCCCCCTCATGTGAATTTTTTTTGAAAAAAGGTTACCCGAATTGCCTCCCGATTTCAAAAATATTATTCACTTGAATTGCCTCCCATTTTAGGCAGTGACCCTCTTGTACAGGAATGTCCTGCAATAGCCCTAATTAATCGATTTAGGTACCTACCTATATCCTTATATTATAAAAAATATTAATACATTAACTACTTAGTAAATTGAGTCAATGCTGATTGATTTAATGTAAATTAAGGTTACCTAAATGTTTTAGTAAATAGCAGTTATAATTAATAATGATAAAAATAATAGATAGTCAATATATCTACCTTTATAAAAAAAAAATGTCTACAAGAAACTAAAATTAAATTTTTATGAACGTTTGAAATTCATTATTTTGCAACATTTGATATTCACTCGATTTCTCATGTAATGATTTTCTTATTTTGTTGTAATTAAAAAACGAATGAGTGTAGATACTTGAAAATTTCTCTGGTAGTTTATATTTGCATTTTCTATAAAAGTTAAAATTTTTCAAAACATTTTGATTTGTTTTGAACTGTTTAGGAACATTTCCAGTTTCCAATTTTATTAGTCTTTTTTTCTATGAATGTCAATAAAACTTTATTTCTTGGGTAAAAAAGTTTGAAAATTGAATATAAGGCTCCTACTATATTGTTACAATAGCAGTTGAAAAATATTAAAAATCCTTAGTCACAATTTTTTTTTAAGCATTTAAAGTTCGAATTTTGACAAAATTTATCATATTTAAAATTTAATAATTATTTTGTACTTAAAAATTTATAAAATGTTCAACATTTATAGTTAAGGATTGAAAATTTAAAACAAGAGTCCACGTAAATAAGTAAATATATAAATTACTTTCTTCAGAAAAATATCATCAAATATACTTAGTAATATCATAAGCTGACTGACCGTTTTCGCTCAGAATCGTTTTTCTTATACAATGATATTATATCATTGAATTCAAATTTAACACCATCCATTACAGCGACCCACTTGTAACCTCCTATACAGCAGAGCGACTTTTCCTCTTTTTACTGTACCTATAATATTCGTATTACATCATAAATTATAAAATGTTAAAATGTAAAGACGTACAATATTTTAGAAAAATGAGGCTAAGCTATAAGTTTTGAGAAGACGAAATATTTTTTTTAAGGTATTCATCACAAAACTGATGATATTAAGTTGAACGCGTTTACCACCACATCAGCTATACATATAATTTCGGTTATAAAAATTGTTCTGACTATTTGAAATAATACCACGTTTATTTTGTTCAGGACTATTCTGCGAGCTGCAGGCTTCTTTGGGACCTCAAGAGTCAAGATAACCTATCGTCGCTTTAAAGTTTGCACGACATCGATATAAACGTGTATACGAGTTTTATCGTTCGTTCAAAACGCCTCGATCGACACCAATCATCATGATTATGACTATAGACACCGTCAAAGCTCTGCGGAGTTCCACAATAGTACTGGCGATCGTATTCGTCGTGTCTTCCGCATCTCATTCTAGGATTGGATTCGATAAATATCATAACCACAAACAGATGACAAATTATTTGATGCAAATAACCGACGAGTTCCCCAACATCTCGTCGTTGTACTCGATCGGCAAGTCGGTTTTAAGTAAGCATCAAGCTATTTGAATATTGCGTCTTAATATTATTAAGACAAGAACTAGATGAAAACTCTGAAATAAGTTGTCGCCTCTCTGGTCTCTGAGCATAATATTTAGCAATTGTTTATACAATAAATAAATAAATTATTTTAAGTACCTACCTATACGAAGATCGGCTTTTACGCCACTGTCATTTAGCTATCCTCCACTTGATGTAATACGAAGACAATTACTTTAGTATTTTACCATACAATATCATATATTTGTGTATCAATGTATAATATTGCATATTTTTTTTTGACGTGTCCCTTTTAAGAACGTGAACTGTGGGTTGTCAAGTTGACTACTGCAAACGAACTTTTGGGTGTGCCAAACATCAAAATTGTCGGCAACATACACGGTAATGAGCCCGTGGGAAGAGAAATCATTTTACATCTGATTCAAGTAAGTCACACGCATGGAATAATATATAGTTTTAAATATAAATATTGTGATAGACATCATGCTATTATTTATCAATTTATAATACATATTATATTGCATAATGGCTATTGATTATATGGTTAATGGTTATATACATTGTTATACACATTGACATAAATAACGATTTACTGTCTATCAGCCGACTATGTAGTAGGTTTGTATTATAAATTATAACACCTTAGTATTAATATTAAATCGAGAGATCTGCTTAATCTGTATATAATATAACAAATTTTTGATGAAGTAAACAGACCATTCATTCCAAATGTACAACATTTATCAATATTTAAGTATGAAAAATTATAAAAACATAAATTTAATTTCAAAATGTATGCTTACTGGTTCGCGGGAAGTCAAGTGTCCTTGATACACACTATTGAGAACCTTATACATTTAAAAATTCAAAGTATAAAATGCGTTTATGTTCAAAATCTACAGTATTTATTGGATAACAATTCAAAAAACAAAGCGATTAACAATTTGTTGCGAACTACCGTCATCCACTTGTTGCCGAGCATGAATCCCGACGGATTCGAAATGTCCGCACCTCAGCCTTGTCCTAACGATGGAATGCAGAGCTTGGGTTCTAGGTAAAATTATTTGTTTGTTAACTACTGTTTGCATTTTTTACCCGACAAGCTACAACAAGTCTTTAATTTTTTATCTTACTATGTCATATTTTTATGTAGAGGAAACGCTTACACTTTTGATTTGAATCGAAATTTTCCGGACATGTTCAATCCGCACACAGTGCCACTTCAACCCGAGACCAAAGCAATGATAGAGTGGTTAAAATCCGTGCCGTTCGTCATGTCTCTAGGCTTACACGGTGGTGCTTTGGTGGCTAATTTCCCTTACGATGGCTCATTGGATTCGGGTGAGCATTATTATATGCACATGATATTTTGTAATTTTGTATATATATATCTGCATAGTGTATATAGTATATCATATTAATTTTTCACCACTATAAATACATATTATTTTATTCTTTACTTGCATTACCTAATGGCTAATACCTATGTTACCCGATCTGTCCAAAATCGTTTATTAATTCTGAGCATGCTATATAATATTTAAAATATAAAATCTACATATTATAATATAATATGAAATAAGACATTTAATTCGTAAATAACTCCTCTTTACTGAATATTAATTATTATACAATATAAAATTATAAAATTTACAAATATATCAAAAATTGTTTTCAAACAAATATCAATGAGTTAGTATCAGTTTAATACTCATAATTCACAGAGTTCAATACAGTGGGTACAAAAATACTATAATATTAAAACAAAGTTTATACAGTTTTTGGAATTATAATACAGCTGCGATTGATACTTCAGCCTACATTGATAGGTAACATATTATCATATGCATTGAATATTGAAATCACATAGTTATAAACATTTTATAAAAAAATTTCACAAATTCAGATTTTGTAATAGGTCACATTTGAATTTTGATACAGACATCTGTGGTCAGACTATCAAGGAATTCATATCATACAAATATTATATGACATAATATTCGATATGTTCGGTAGATAATGGTACATATATATTATATAATTTTTATATTATTTAAGGTATAGGCTGATCCCTTTCCAGCAAGAACTATTATATTGTAAAATATCATAGTCGTTAATGGCGTATGATATATTGATATTACTTGGCAGATGGCCTATCCTCTGCCTGATGTTTTGGATAATATAAGTAATATTGTCCAACGATAATATTTCATTGTGATTTTACAAAATTTGACATTGAGTTTTTAGTGTTAATGTATTGATCATACATTATGTTGTTATATCGTATTATAAGACGACGCCATACCGCATGTGTTATCTCCGTCTTACAAACGCGTAACATACCAAATTTACGCTCAGTAATTCAAGTTTTATGCCGTTAGCTTCAAAAAAGTTTCATATTGGGTCGATTCACTCTAATTTTTATGCTACCGACATAAAACTTCTGAGCGTAAATTTGGTATGTTACGCGTTTGTAAGACGGAGACAACCCAGCGGGTGTGGCGTCCTCTTAATGTATATATTTAAAAATATTGTAATTGCGTTATAGTATATTTTATATAGACATTATCGTTTGTATTTCATTATGACAGTGTCTAGAAAGCTGCAGAAATTAAACGAAACATTACAAATTGACGATGTATTTGAACTCTACAAAATATTAGTAAACGGTAAAAATATCAGAATCACTTTAAGTATGAATGCACATTATAAGCACGCGGTTCGGTATATTATGTAAAATCTCACTTCTTAAAAATAATTGTTAGAGCACTTCAAAAATAAAAATAATAAATCATTTCCAATAATAATAAACTATACTAAAACGTTGTTACGTTAAGTTATCAAACAACTTTTGATTTTTAAATACTTATTGTGTATAGTATATGGCTTTAAATATTAATATTATATCGCTGTTTGACTAACTAATTATTATATATCTAATATTAACGATTCTATGAGAAATCTACGACGTTGTCTAAACTCTATAATAAAGCATGACTGCATGAGTTCGTATTTACTATTTACTGTAGTATTTAAATTCGTAATATCAGCTGTAATAAACTAAATCAACATTTTGCAGAAAGCCAACATTACATAATATTATCAAGTTATTTTAAGCACCAACAACAATCAATATAATAAATAATAAAGCTAAAAGTCATGTTATATGTTTGTATTAAATTCAATAAATTGTAACTCACCTGTAATAATAATATAACACCGCGATATTGAAGTACTTTTAGTTAGTTACCTATTTTCACTATTTTTCAATTACAGAATCTAGTTATAACCAGAATATCAATATGGAGAGTTTAACACCAGACGATGATGTGTTTCGGTTTTTGGCGAAACAATATGCCGATTTGCACCCCACCATGCATAACGGTCTAAGTTGTGAAGATAACTATAGTTTAAAATTCAAAGACGGCATAACGAATGGAGCTGCTTGGTATCAAGTAATAGGTAGGTCAGGGATATGTTTAAGACATCATTTAATTTTTATCTTATAAATTAAGACTACGAGAACTGAGACATTATGATTATGAGTACTCCACGTATCCACGGATCACGCCGTTTATTATTTTATATATTAATATTATATGTATTATTAATCTATCATCTCACTATTGTATGAAAAAAAGTATTGAAGTTTTTAAAACAAGTAAAATAACGCATTTTTTATAGGAAGCATGCAAGATTACAATTACGCATGGCACGGGTGTATGGAAATCACTTTGGAAATGTCTTGTTGCAAGTACCCACCTGCTTCATTTTTGGAATCTCACTGGAAAGATCATTTAAAGGTACTTTACATACAATTATTACAAAAATCTATCTATTGATAAAATTATATGTGACATATTATGTTATATGATATACAAATAGCGCGGTAACAAAGTAAAAACAGTTATATTTTCATTAAAAAAAAAAATAATAATGAATTTTTATTCCGATAATAAATAATAGTTTTATTATAAGCTTCAAATATTTTCTAAAAATATGTATAGAAATAAATAGAAACGAATATATGTGTTTATAATAACTTCAAGGTATCGTCCTTTTGAATTTTATTTCAGCCACTTTTGACATGGATGCAACAAGCGCATAGAGGCGTTAAAGGTTTGGTCACCAACCAAATAACCGGTAAACCCATACCAAACGCCACAGTTAGCCTTACGGACCGTGAAAACTATATAAGCACTACCGTGAACGGAGAATACTGGAAAGTACTACTTCCTGGTGTATACAAGTTACGTGTAAGTATTTTACGAAAGAAAAAATTCCATGATAGTGGTATAAAGGGGTTTGAAAGGTTCAAAAAAAGTTTGTATCAATCACTGCAGTCTTGCATTTCATGATTTAACCCTATACAAGGCAAAATTAATTAACATATCGTGTTAACTTTTTTCAATAAAGGTGTTATATTAAAAGATAAATATTAATGATTTGAGAATTTGAGCGACTATAATGACCACTGTCCATTTAGTACCTATTAAACTTAGGTGGTCTATATATTTTAGCCACCAACAACATCTCTCACCTAACCATCTCACCTGCCCTTCACTTTAAAGGAATAGAAATTCCAATCGAAACCCAAATTAAATATCTGGGCCTGATCTTAGATAAAAAGCGTCTCACCATGGGCCCACATTTAAATCGACAAGGAAAAAGCCTAACAGTAGACTATACATTTCCTACGTCCTATTCTTAAATCTAATCTTTCTCTCAACAATAAAATCATAATTTACAAATCAATATTGAGGCCTAGCTGGGGCCAGATATGGAGCTGCGCTAAAGCATCCCAAACAAAAATAATTCGAATATACAGAAATGTTTAAAATATATATGGATGGATTCAATGTCAATAAGACATACTTGGGTATGAAATTTACCAGGTATACCCATTTTAGAGGTGCAATTTATACCATACTATTTTTACTATACCTACAGATCACTGTGGGCGTAATTTACAATCACCCATTGACGATATTATACTAATGTACACGTCTACTGAACCCGGGCAGGTGAACGCGATCGGATTCGACGAGAAAATCGTCCGAGTAAAGGTGCCGGAGGAGAGCGAGGATGAAGAGGAAGGACCTCGGCCGCAATTGGTGAACTTCCAGTTGGAACCGACGAAGACGAAGATAGCCAACAGTGGCAGCAGCAGCACCGTAAGTGACAGTGACCACTACAACACGTATTGGGTGTCGGACAGCGACCTACACGGCGCGACGGATCGGGGGATGGAGGCCGATACGGATGTCGTACTTATCGACTCGGATCGGCCTTTGGCTGCCGTACAAAAGTCGTCCGTCGACAAGCGCTTGTGGTTGGTGGTGGAAGGTAAGGAGAAGGAGGACGAAGGCGATGACGGCTACAACGGTCGCAGTGGTAACCGATACGACGACGTCAATCGGCTACAGTCGATGCGACCGCCGCTGCCCGTTCAGTCATCGTCCGCCCGTCCCGGTAACCACTCTCCATCTGGCGTAACCAGAGCGGTACAAATTCTGTGCCTATTGCCGTTCTCGTATTATGTCGCCCACATACTCTCGTGATCGTCGTCATAATGATCCGCGCTTAACTAACATAACAATCATTTATCGTCATATTAGATATAATATTGTAATTTAACTAAGTATTATCGGACAAACTATGGTAGATTCAACGCTCTTATACATGTCTCAGCTGATAGGTACAACACTAGGTGGTGGCTAACCTGCAGTGCAATGCATGTCGTTTTCATACATGGAAACTTCAATGGAAAAAATCCAAACTTTCAAATCTCGGGCTTTAGAATAATACATTTATCCGTCGTTTTACAATTTATCATACCAGGTGATCGTTTACGTAAGACTATCGTATTATTCCAAAAAATATTGACTTTTTTTTACATAATTTTTTAGTGGGTACAGAACAAGATATTTGGAAAACAAGAATTTTTAGTTTATTCTTATATACGTTTTAGAGTTGTAATGTTTTATCATTTTGGTTCATTTGTTTTGGCCACTGTTAGCAATTTTGATGGTCCACGAACAATAATTCCAGATCCTAATGTGGCCCTTCCAAAATATTAAATTGTTACCCCTGGTGTACAACATAATAATATTCACTAACTAATTAAGTTAAATAAGTACCTACTAACAAATAATAATACTTAAGGTTTTCAAGTAAAACGTTTTGTTCGTTTGTATATACTGTAGTGTGATGTCTTGATGTTTTATAATATAATATAAAAATAAATAATAATTGTGTAAAGGGGTGTGCCCAGGATTTCATAAAAAATAAGGTTAAAAAACTAAAAAATCAATTTGGGGGTGGTTTGACCCCCCAAAACCACCCCTGGGCACGCCCCTGATTGTGTCCCTCGCGCCACTCGATGACAGTATTTTTTCGCGTCAGGCGTCGCTAGTCTAGTATAACACTATTAATATTATTATTCAATTATTTTTTTTTAATTTATTGTCCCTGTAAGTTTTAGTTCTCTGTTCGTATGAGGAATTGAACATCGAACTGTTATTTTTTCATGTAACGTAATTGTATAAGTGTATATTTATTTATTTATGTGGAACAACGTAATTTACACGATTAATCTCTAATGAGTAATGACTGATATGTTGTGAGCGTATTGCGTGTCTAAATAACGTGGCCTTGGCGTTGTGTATCGTTCTATATACGATTTTAAATATTATATACGAAATATTTTCGACTGCTGAGTGCTGGCTAACACCCAAATAGCATCACCCATTCAATTACAATATTTGTAACATTTATATTTTATTATACTAATAAATAACAATATAATTATTATATTAATTTAATCATATCTGTGTGTGTGTGTGTTGATCTAACGATCTTATTGTCTATTAATATATACAATCCGGTGATGGTGGAAATCGTCCAGTCTTACTAATATTGTTTATTGCGATACGACAAAGATATAAACATCGTAATAATAATAAAGTGTTATTAAACGTATTATAATATTGATCATTTCACTATTTCAGGCATCAACATATTATTATAACGCCTGCACCAGTATTATAATAATAACTGTTACATATTTTACGGTCTTGTGATTTTCTTCATTTGAACGATTTTCTAACAACTATTTTGTATATATATAGAGATAATAATATATGCTATAATATAGTGGAGCCAGAAATTCTTATGAGCTTACCTGTGTTTTTATTTTTGACGAAAGAATAATATCGGATGACGGTTTGCAAGAGTCTGTTCGGTGAGGTTTTTCGACGCAGTAACGTACCTATATTGCCTATACGTAGCGCCGTGCAATACGCAATATTCGCGAACGACACAAGTCACGAGAAATAACATTTTTAAAAAACTGGGGGAGCACTATCTACTATATAACACGTGTTTCGAGTACACCTTGTCATTGATAAGAAAAAACAAGTGTGCACAGGTCTTAATATTTAGCCAGGCCTGGAATGATACACATTTCGTTTTTTGCGACCAAAGTCCGCATAGTTACTTGTTACTTGTATAGAAATCCAAAGCCACCTTATGATCTTTAGAAATAAATAGAATCTCTTATTCCGATTCACCAAACTAATATGAAATCATTAAGATATATCATTTTAATAATTATTATTTAGAGAATGAGTCACTTAGAAGTCTGATGCCGTCATGTATTTGGCGTAATTTTATGAATTAGATATATTAATTGATCTAATACCTAAGTACCTACCTAAAAACTATTAAGGTTCAGTATTTTTTTTTTATGAAAGTTTATTTAATATTTTAATCATTTATAAATCTAGCACTCCATTGTTAATTTAATTAATTAAAATTGTACAATACACTTGTCAGTGGCATAGCCAGAGGAGGCTTTAAGCCAACCCCCTCCCCTCCGAAGTTTTAAGAAAATTAAAAAATTATTTCTATTGTCTATGAAAGTTACTGTAAATACAAATTTGTATAGCCGTACACGAACAGAAACCTAAAATAAAACCTCGGCATCAGTATACTAAACTTATGGGAGACCCTAGTTAAACCAACTCTGTAAAAACATTATCAGGTAAGGTTAGATTAGGTTAGGGTGCCCCAATAGAAATTCTGCCAAACACTCGTGTGTTTCTAATGCATACGAGACACGTAAAAAAAAAATCATTATCACAGTGTCATGTTTAATATTAGGACTGTTCTGACTAACAGGATATTTTTATTTTTTTAGTTATATCTTATTTTCGTACAAAAAAAACCTGATTTGGATTATCTTGACACCTAACCAATAATATTGGTAATCATTTTTAGTGAAATGCCAATAATAAACATTAATATGTTATTATAATAAACAATAAACAGCAAATAAATGTGTTTGGAAAATATATCATATTCTGAGCGGAGCGAGGAATCTAGTGGTTTTACAATGGTTTTTTTTTTTGTATACAAAATTAAAACCAGAAGGAGAGCTTTGATTTCAACATACAGTACCTCCTTATCTTTTAGCAAATTGGACCAAGATGATTCTTTAAAGAGGTCATGTTTCGATTTTCTCAATAGTTATTTAATGCCATGGGAAAAACCACCGACAAATTACGAAAAACCGCTTTAAAGGGGATCTAAATCGGCCCACCACCCACCACAATTAGGGGGAGGAGGCTGAAAATAATCCATGAAATCGATAAATTTTTTTTAATGGTCACTTTATATTTAATAATAATTTAGATTTAAGTATGTCATAAAGATATAACTGCATTACCTGCATTACAGATTCAAAAAAAAATTTTAATATATATTTTTAATACTAACATATAAAATTCACTCATAAATATTATAAAGACATTCGTCTCTTAAAATCTACAGCTACCTTCAAATCGTCTATTACACCATCAGCATCAACATTGAGTGTCATTTCCTGTTCTACTGTTAATATCATCAACGCATTAAATCTGTCTTAATTCATGGTAGATCTCGATTTGGATTTAACTAGGGTCAATCTAGAGAAAGACCTCTCAGAAGTACAACGTGGTACTGGGATCACTACAAACTTTTGAATGACATAATAAAAATTGGTTCAAGTATTTATAATGATCATTAGACTTCAGTCAAATTAAGCATTTATCGATTTTACTTTTCTTAATTAAATTAAAGCAGCCTTCGGGCCGATTAGGGCGTGCAGCTGCATACCCTGCACGCACCGTAGCTCCGCCTATAGTTTAAATGTTTTAATTTAAAGTAAGTTCAATGCAGTCTTGCACAATTGGCATATTGCCAAACAATTCATTCTTTCAAAAATTGACATTTATAAGGAAGGAATGAGCACTCTAAAAGTAGACACTAAAATGTTTTTTTTTAAACAAATAACAGTGAATTTATGTACAATATTATTATTGACAAATTATATTGTAAAAACAATTTTATACTTTTATTGCAGTCTAAACTCGTGGATTGTTCATCTCAAAAAAAAAAAAAAACAAAGCTTCAATTATAATAATTATCAGATTTATTCTCTAGTTTATGTTAAAAGTTATACATTTTGAACACCTAATAAGTAAAATGTTAATAATTATAAACAACAATAGTAACTTAATATTAACAGTTGGCAAGTCTAATTGTAAGACGTCCAAATTAAGCTCGAAAACCAAATATATACAAATCTAGATTAATTAGATAAAAAGCATTATGTATATTAAACAGTTAACTAGTATCTTTGGATATAATATTAAAAGGAAGCTGTACAAATAATATAACAATGAAATAACTGAACAATTACAATAGTAATAATTTACTGAAATACAAATGAAAATAATAAAATTATTTACATATATATTATATATATATTTTCCAAATTGTGTTAAACAAATACAGTCATCATTTTTCAACATGTTATTAATTAATAAAATGTAATTAATTATTAATTATGAGCAACACAAATTATCTAAAACTAAGTAATATAAATAACAATGTTGTCCAACAGCAAAGTATATTAACTTGAGGAAAATAAATACTATTTATGCTTACATGGAACTAGGACTAAGTGTGAAAATCTCTGTTACTATAACAGTATTCACGCTAATACCATTACATTACGAATGACAAAACATTAAAATTGATCGTTCAACCAGACTACCGAATATTGTATCATGTTACTCATTAAAACCTAGGTTGAGTGGTACTAACTACTTTGGATGCTTTCATCTTGATAACAGATGCAACCAAATCGTCCATACTGATAGGCCTCAACATATTAATACTGGCTGCATTGATTGGATTGGAGTTTAATGAACTGTAGGGAAAAAGGAATTTAACAATTTAATACGGATTTACTAATCGAACAAAAATTTACTAAAACATTTTAAATTACCATTTTTGAAGTTCCTCTTCTTTAATCAAGTCTTTGATGCGGAATAACGATGCGATACGACACAATTCTTGAAGGTCAGATCCGGAAAATCCGGTTGTAGATATGGCTAACTGATGTAGATCTACATTATCTGCACATTGTTCAGTATTCAAAACTAAGGTCAGTATTTCTTTTCTTTGTTGTTCACCCTAAAAATTATCAATACAATTCTCATTATACAATGATCAAAGTAGTATAATACAATCACTTCCTCTGTGAGGGTGATATAATCACATTTGCTAGTCGGTACACATTTCTTTTACTAATTTAAAGACTACTACTTTTTTACACTAAACTCTCACAAAAGAATGATAACAACATACAAATATTATAATATAATGCAAATTTGATTATTAATTAATAATTAATAATGTAATTTTTTTGGAAACTTAATTTTAAAATGTATAATAAATTGAACATAATTTGAATTTCATTAAATTAAATATGTTTGTTTACCTATAAAATTAATATTTTCTTAGATTCTATATAAATTGTTTTATACGAATTTTCATATTAAATTCAAAAAAAAAAATTTATTGCTGTTAATAATGGCAGCTCAAAGGAGGTATATTTGAATCACGTGATTCACAAAAAGTTAAAGCAGCCACTAGCTGTAAATAAATTGATACTAGCAAGTTTTATTTTAATAATAATTGTAATCATTTCTAAAGCTAAAATATTTAAATAATAAATAAGAAGGAAATGTTATTTTCAAAAAACATTCAATGCATATTTTTATTTGGCTTTCAGTACTTTAAGAAGTATACTTATAGTATACTAAGTATACTACATATTTACCGGTAATGATATTTCAAAAGTGGCTGGCATCCTCCTGAGTATGGCAGGATCTAAGTCTTTAGGTCTATTTGTGGCGCCCATTACTATGACAGTATTTTCTGGATCAGTTGATAAACCATCCCATAGCATCATAAACTGAGCCTTCATCATAGCGGTTGCTTCATGATCATGCTGTGTTCTAGATCTCAAAAAAGAATCTGAAATATAAGTAATATTATTAATATACTAGTCAAAATCACTCCATGTAAACATTTTTAAAAATGATGAGATTAGGCTTGACTTTTTAGCATAATGTAAACTAATTGTATGAATTCTACTACAGCAAATTTTTATAACAAATATTAGATAAGTATTTAAAATGGAAAGTATAAAATATTTTTATAATTGGTATGGATTAGGTGTATTCAAACTGTGTGTGGCGAGTATTCGTCAGAAAAGTTGTGACACAGAGGAAAAAAATAATGATGATAACGATTAATATATTATTTTATTCTAAACATTTAATTTAAGTTTTCTATGCATAATTATTATTAAATTTGTTGTTTTGATATAATTTACAAAAAAATTTAAAATCTTAAAATTATTTACAAAATTGAGCTTAATATATTGCAGTACCCCCTTTAAGCAAAGCTTGTGCTGGGGGTATTATAATTAATGTATATATCGTAGGTATATTATTATAGAATATGATTATAAATAATTTAACATTATAACATATTTTTTTCTGTGTCCATACTAATTTGAGTCACCAAAATTTTGTGAAGGATACTGTGTCTGGATATGGGGAATTAAAAAATTTGAATACCTCTGACATAGAGTATACTACTATAGAAATAACTTAAAATTTAAAATTGATTTATAGAAAATAAAATGTATGTCGTATAGTGATATAATATTTTGCAAAACAGTAATATTTATTAATCATATGAAATAATAAACACATCAGAGAACTTAAATATGTACTTCTAGCAGCATATTTATCTGACGGTAGTATCATTTGAATGCCCTCAAGGAAGTGTACTTCAAATACATAAAAAAAAAGTGGAACAAATCTTTTAAAGTTACAATTTAAATTTGAAATGTTTCAAGTCAAAACTTATAATGAAACGCTTAGTGCCTAATAGTGTTTAAACAAATGTTGTAGGTATCTCCTAATAACTAATATTAAATAATTAATAAAATATAATCACATTACCGATTTCATCAATAAATATTATGCAAGGCTGAAGCTTTTGAGCCAAACTGAAAACGGCACCAGCTAACTTTTGGCTTTCACCGTACCATTTGTCAGTGAGTAATGACACATCCAGGTATAAAAAATTCATACCCGCTTCTCTGGCGGTTGCCTTGGCAATCATTGTCTTTCCGCAACCAGGAGGTCCGTGAAGCAAAACTCCTAAAAATAGGTAGGTATTATAAAAATTAAAATAATAAATATTAAATTGAAAATATACCTTTTGGCGGTTTTGTCAAGACGGAATTCCTAAGCAGTTCTTTTCTTTGCACTGGAAATATCACGGTCTCTTTGATTTCATCTATTACTTGACTAAGTCCAGCAATGTTATTCCAAGAAACAGTGATATCGTATGGATTTACCAAGTGACTGGCAATCATCAACTCATGGTCAGTTAACTGAAATCAAAGACAAATTCATCAGAATATCTGTATACCTTATTCGATGACTCGACTTACGTTCTTCATTTTATGAAGACCTAAGCTTCTGAGTTTGCTGAGTGCCTGAAACACACAAAAATAATTACATGTCTATGTTTTACGTAAAAACAAAGTTAACTCACGGTCTGCTTGGATCGTTTTTTTTGTTGATTGGTTGGATCAATCTGTCCGATCAACCATTTAGTACCAAAATAAGCACACGTTGACAACAAAGTCATACGTATCACCAACGATATGACTTCATTTCTATTCATTTCCATTTTGCCACAGTAGGTATTCACGAAAATAAATCTAAAAACCTATAGAAAAATTTTCTCTCGGATTGGTATTTTGATTCTTAAATTAAATAACTTTTATTCGTACGAAAAATACAGAGATATTTGACGGTCTAAACGAGCTGTACACCCGAGAATTCAATACAGTCTTATTCAGAATCTTAATGTTCTCTTAAATCAAATTTTTTTTAAATAAAAACTAGCAAAAAAAACAATATTGAAAATTACGACCGTATCAGTTAGATTCATAACCTAAAATGATTTTTAAAAGGTTTATCAATTATTTTGAGGTTGCATTTGACCATTCGACAAGTCTTGGGTACATACCACCGTTACCAGTGCTTACCATTGTCAGTGGCGGTTTTTAGGAGGGGTGGGGGGCGCTCACCCCCCCCCATGGGTTTTTGTGCATGTCCTTTTTTTAAATGCTTGAACTGCTTTAATTGTGGTGAGGGAGGCCCAAAAATTGAAAATAGCCCCCCCCCTTGATGTATTATCAAAACGACCACTGACCATTGTATATTGTCATAAATCACTAATCAGAATAAATTCAGAGAAATGCTCTCAAAAAAATTCGTTTAAATTTTGTTGAATGACGATTTTATATTAGTATTAGTACCTATATTACTATATTATTGACTACTGACTTATCGTCTTTTTATAGTATTTAATGTACATTTTGTATGTGTAACAATGAAGTAGAACCCAATAGCCCATCGGGCTTGGAATATAGTGCTTTAGGATATATATACTCAACTTCCAAGGCTTCGTCAATCCATTGAAATATCCGTCAACAACTTACTTATAATTAATATACCTAGGCCACAGACTTGTTACGGGCTAACGCAGTTCCCTACCGTGTTGCGATGCAAATTTCAAACACTGGATTATGGCTACAGGCATAGAACTTAAATCATGGCTATGGTTACCTACAACAGTGATTCACATAATCTAAGGCTACAGGGCTACAATAGTGCAATGGCTACAAGCACAGGGCTTTTACGCTTCGGCAACGCATTTTATGTATTTACTGTTAATTACCTAATAATCTAACCAAGGGTTTTCGATTGAGTATAATATCCTGAGAAGATTTATTCCTTTCAACACTAGCAGTTACAAGATATAATATGAAATAAACAATAATATGATCTAGGTTGACGACCACATTAAATTAAATGCAATCATAGACTTCATCATTTAAAAAGGAAAGTATCCTCATTAAAATCCAAACTATCCCTACAAAAATAAAAATATAGTAATATATTACTTATCCTTCTTTTTTCTCCTTATAATCTTATGGAATTTAATTTTAGGGAGAAATCAAATACTTAAAATATTGTACTATTTCCTATCCAATCAATTTCCCACAGAACAATAATCAATGTACTGTAGTATGTTAGTGACCGACCCTCCATAATGACCATCTTTGATCAAGCATCTAAACTCTACAAACAATTTAATTAAAAAAGTACATCATTCAAAACCCCCCCCCCCCCGATATCAAATTTATTCTCTAGACCCAGTCAATACATTATACAACCAGAAGACTGAAAAAAAGTCATAGACATTTTAATCTAATTATTATTCACTCAATTTTTTTTTTAAGCAATACTACATTCTAGATAACTATTTTTATTTAACATAAATTTACATATACCTATTTATAATTAATGTTATAATGATAATTTCTTAGGCAGGTGTTAGCATGTTTAAAAATAGGTAGAACGTACGGTTTTTCGAACAATGTTTTCTACTAGAATAAAAATGTTATCTACTAATTTCCATCAAGTGCATCAGATAAACAATTAAAACAACATTTGTCATGTATGAAATATTAAAGGGTAGATCACAAACTAGTATATTTTAAACAAACACCAATTTTCAACACAAATTATACTTATTACCTGATCTACATTACTTGTAGCAAATATTATTAAAGAAAGAAATGAGTGATTGAATAATTGTATTATGTGACACACAAATAGACCAATTGAATTTAAAAAATAAGACCATGTATTGTGTTTTTAACTCAAGTTCATTTATTGACTTAAATAGTATAGACAAAAATTACATGACTGTAATGAGTGGTGAATGTTGGAGTGGTCAGTTTACAGCAAGAACGTGGGAAAAAACAACATTTAGTCCATCTGAAACAATCGAAACAAAATTTGAACAATGGTTAAATCTAATCGGACAATAAAAACTCACCTTCTTGAAACCAATGTCGTTGGCGTATTCACGGAAACACTGTCGGCACAAGTTGATGCCGTACTTCCTGATGAGACCGTGCCTGTTCGTGCACGCCCGGCTGCAATAAGATATTGGCAAACGATTAATGGGTGTAAATCAGATTTACTATTGTACAAATCATGGAAATCATTATAACATGGACACTAGGTAGTTAGCAGGGGGTAAACCGTTTGAATAAAATACACATTAGTGTAATTCTACAAGACTTGGACGATCGGAACTGATCGTGCATCGTTCAAACCATCGACCGCCTGTTGTTGTTTTCAACCAAGTTGTTGCAACCTCTAAACGCACCGCCATATACAATAATATTATACACACCAGCTAAATGACATGTCGTCGTGTACGTCGTGCGGGGAGTATACGAAACAATATGAAACGAGTTCGACTTACCAGTAACGGGATCCTTGGCCGTAGCGTCTTGGATGCGAGTACCATACGTTGGCGAAACCCATTTTTGATTGTTTTAAGTCGGCAAAACTACAAGAGACAAAAAACTAACACGTGTGGTGCAAAAGTGAATTTCTTAAAAGTCGGCGGCCGAAGTGAACTGAGCGATGATAATTTCGTGAAAATCGTGTAATGCACGACAGACGATAGAACCGAACAAACCGAAACAGGAAAGGAAAGTAGAGGGACGCAGTGTCTCCCAAAATGGTATTTTAAAGGTTATGTTTGAGAAAAAAAACCATGTTTTGTGATAAATTGATAACTCATATCACATAACAATAATATGCGATAGTGCGAGGATAACAAGTGATAAACCCGAGACCGAGTATTTGAGCACAGAAATACAGAATAATAATACTGTGGTTTGAGTAAATTATTTGAAAATTTAGGCATCACGAACAATGGAAAACGCGTGGAAAACTGAAATTCCAGAATTCAGGCCGGAAGACAATCCTCACGGGCTGTTGGAAGAAAGTGCGTTCGCCACATTATTTCCCAAGTACCGAGAAACATACCTGAAAGAATGTTGGCCGTTAGTACAAAACTCCTTGTCCAAATACCACATCAAGGCTGACCTGGACTTGCTAGAAGGCAGTATGAGTGTGCGCACTACACGCAAAACCTGGGACCCGGCATCAATATTGAAGGCACGAGACTTAATCAAACTGTTGTCGAGGAGTGTTCCGTACGAGCATGCTGTACGCGTAATGGAAGACGATATGGCCGCTGACATCATTAAGATTGGCTCTATGGTAAGGAATCGTGACAAATTTGTAAAACGGAGACAAAGACTCATCGGTCCGGGAGGGTGTACCCTGAAATCTGTCGAGTTATTGACTAACTGTTACGTGCTTGTACAAGGGCAAACTGTAGCTGCTCTAGGACCATTCAAAGGACTACAACAGGTATGTGAAAATTGTTTTAATTAATTAACAGGTTGTATGTGGTATAATTGTTTTATTGTATGGTATTTCAGGTACGCCGTATTGTGACGGATACAATGAAAAATGTTCATCCCATTTACAATATAAAATCATTAATGATCAAACGTGAACTGGAGAGAAATCCTAAGTTAAAGAATGAAAATTGGGATAGATTTCTGCCAAATTTCAAACCCAAGAATGTACCTAAAAAGAAATCAACAAAGAAAGCAAAGAAACCGTACACTCCATTCCCACCAGCTCCAGCAGAGAGTAAAATAGACAAATTATTAGAGTCAGGTGAGTACTTCCTCAAAGAAGATGAGAAACAAAAGAGGAAAAAGAAAGTCAAAGAAGACAAGCAGAAGGAAGCTAAAATTAAAAGAGAAGCAAAACGTAATATGGCATTCATTCCTCCTGTTGAATAAAAATGTAAAACTAAATTATAAATGTATATACATAAAAATATGATGATTTTTAAGTTTATTATTTTAAAATATAATTTAAAAGTTGACTACCGTGATCATTTCATATTTTTTTAACCCTAACCTATAATAAGTTAGGCACTGCAGTGCCACTAATTTTGCATTTCAAAATAGATTTTGCAGATCGACTATTTTTAAAATAAGTTGGAAGTTGTCTCATGTTTGATAATAGGTACTCTTATATTAAAACTAACAAATCTATATGTCGACTGCTGAATGTAATTTTGCGATGTTACGCACTTAAAAGAAGAACACAACACATTCTGGTGAGACGTCCTCTTTCCAAAATAAACAATATTTAAACATACCTTCTTTTTCAGAATACAAACAGTGTTAGATATCTCATTAGGGATCATTAGAATAATTTCTTGGATTCTTCTTGAACGGCTAAATAAATAACCAGAATTAAGCTAAATAATATGTATATTATATTAGTTAAATGTTAATTTAATGTTTTGTTGAACACAGGTATAAATAACAAGTATGGTTGAAAATAATGAAAAAATTACCCATTATATAAATTAATAAAATAAGTAACAGAAGCACTAAGTAATTTTTGTAATTTTATTATACAATACCAATAAAATATTTTAAATAGTATTACACAAGATGATAGTTACATACTAACTTATATTTATCTTATTCAATAACACTAGTCAAGAGATAGTCAAACATCGATAGTAGATGATTTTGTTAACAACGTAGGTATTTCACTATTTTAAAAGAAATTTGTTTTTTTTTTTTATAATAAGTACGTACTAAGTAATAACTAGGAAAATTGATGATTTTTTCAGTTTCAGTTTGGTTTTAAGCAGAAATATTGGTTTAGTTATTAGATAAATTTATATACGGTAACAATTTTTCAAAACAAATTAAAATATGGTTCATAATATACAGTGATCATTGTTAATCAATCGTATATTGTTATCGAAAAGTGTAAGTACGGACCCAGAAGTATTACGTAAATACTTTAATTTAATTTAATTTAATCATGCGCAACATAGACAAAACACATTTACCCAGAATCATTTTTTTCTCTGTTTTTAAGTAATCTTAGAGTAAAATAACCTATTACAAAGAAGATGGGGAGTAATATTTTTGAGGGAAGGTCATATCGATTTTTCTAAATATTGTATCAAAACAATTTAAACATCATCTAAATGTAAAACATTTTTTTGTTTATTTTGAAAGGCAAATAACAATAAAATATAAAATCGATGTCATTCCCTCAAAAATATTATTTTCTATCTTTTTCTCGTAATGGGTGATTTAACTCTAAAATTACTTAAAACATAGACAAAATGATTCTGTGTTAATGCGTTTTGTCTATGCTGCGCGTGGACCAGAGAGAAAACAAATAGTGCGCTGACATCATCTGAAGTGTTATCAGTCGGTTTATGTTATAAGTTTTGTCCAGTACCAAAGTGATTACTTTGAGCGGTGACAACCATATTTTAAAGATTCAGGTTACAAAATAAGTTTTTTTTCCAGTACAGTTTCAGTCCCTGACTAAGTAGTAAAGGTAGGTGCTATAATAGTATATAATATTTATTTTATAAAATTGGTAATTATTTAAAACGAGACTACAATATAACTGGAAGAAAAAGTGTAAGATCTTTACAAAAGTATAGTTACTTATAACACAATTCACATAAAGAAATATTCTTGTTACAAAAAAGTACAAACCGGTTGTTTAAACATTTAAAAAAAAACTCATTTTGATAACTTAAACGAATAATAATGAACAAAATGTTCAAATAAATAAAAAAAAAAATTATGGGTATACCAAGTATATAAGTCACAATAAGAAAAAATAAATAGTGCAATAAAAACATGATTATTACTATAAACTAACCTAATCATTATATTTATCTAATGCATAACTTATATCTTCTGGACTGACGTTGAGTGACACTTTACGGAATATGTCCCATCGTTTCTTTTCCAAAAATATAAGACCGCTATCCCTTAATCGGTATGCCATCATAAGAACTTGTTGCTCATTTGGCAATTCTTCGCCTAGTACAAAGTAAAAAGTAATTGTTTTTTAGACATAAACTATAATCAAAGTAGAATAATAAAACCGTACCTTCAAGCAAGCAAATGGTTTTCAGTTGTGTGTAAACTGAATCAATAGTACTATGCTCAATACCTGTACTTGATGTAACATCTCTAAGTGCTCTGAGGAAAAATTGTTCAAAGAGACAACAGCACCTTAACAATAAATTTTAATATATATTTTTAGAATAAAATTAACTTAAGTATTTAATATATTAAATCTATTGAAAGTTATACATTCTTTCTTGTAGTATGAATTCTTTAATACTTTCTTTGTCAATTAAAACATTTAAACAGGTAAATATTATAAGATGAATTCACTTTTCTTTTATTTGTTCTTGACACATACTTATAAGTTATAGGAATTATAGTAACATTTTTGATATTTTATTCATTTTGTTCTATTCTATTATTAACCTATGGTTTCTAAGGTTTATTTCTAACTGTTTAAATTCTTGAATTAAGCTAACTTATTGTATTATTTTCTACTGATCAATGAACATTTATAAATAAAAAAAATGGGTGTCGCTCCGCAGTACAGTATGCTACAAGTGGGTCACAACAATGGATGATGTTAAGTTTAAATTCTACGATTTTGAGCGGAGATAGAATTTTAGCCATTGTATATTTCATATAACATTTATATTTTTATTGAATTAATACGGTAGCCGGTAAGTTGAATTAATAATATTTGCATATTATCATATTTCAATATTTTGAGAAATTTTAAGTACCATCCCACAAAAAATATTTATAAAATTACAACAAAATAACTAAAATAGGTATTCTTGGTTATTTAATGTGTAATTCCGTCTTTGAACTTAAAATATCTATAAAACAAAAATGGGTTAATAGTTTAATATAGTTTTTAGATTTTTAGTTACAAAATTAACTACTTTCAACAAAAAACAATTAGATTATATGCCAAAACTCAAATAATAAAAGTTTTTATTAAGAGATACACACAGTTAATTGATTTTTTCCGGTTAAATAATACAACCCAAACTATTAGTAAGAAAGTGAGTATCTATAGATTTGAAACCATTTTATCACTATAATACCATTGAAAATGTCGTCCAAGCAGTTTTTGGAAAACGATATAAAAATGTTGGATTTAAGTGATAAAAATAAGTTATAACAAGTATATTATATTGTCTTCAGGGCTATTGACTACTATTGTTCTATGCTACTAGTAAAAGTTTTACTATATAATGAGAATAATATAAAAATATTACACATGTAAAACTATTATACCTAATAGCTGTTACACGGACACCAGAAAGTATCGCATTTAACACCTGATTAACATGGTTAATAGTTATTAATTGTGATTCATCTTCAGACTTGACTAAATCAATAGCACGCCGACATATGTCCAGAGCTCGTCTTGCATCACCTGATACCGCTGCTACTTTCCTAATATGGAAATAAAACATTTTTTCAAATCAAACATTCAAATTATAGAAAAATAAATTACCTTGCTACCAATTGAACAGCATCTGGATCAAATGAAGAATTACCAATCAATCTATTCATAATTATTTCTTGTAACTGCTGGAATGTGTATGGCTTGAATACTAATCTGGTCAATCCCTAAAATCAAATTGAAACAACAAATCATTAATATTTATCAATAATGTAACTACTTTTTTAATGTATCTACCATTCTACTAGTTACACATCCTCGTAATACTCGTTCAGGTAAATCCATAGTATTAGCAATTGTTATTACAACCACTTTTGAACCAGTTTGACTAGGCCAATCAAGTATATTATATACAACATCTTGTTTACGATTACAAATATGGTCCACCTAACAAAGTTCAATAATTAATTCAGTACTTAAATAGTCAAATATAATAAATTACTTCATCGACCAATAAAATTGTAGATAACTCTTTAACTTTTTTGTTAGAAAAATGGTCATTAAGAAGTGTTTGAGCTCGAGAAGATGATACTGTTTCTCCAGTTAACTCTTTCCATATCACTGAAAATGCTTGGTGTGGATTTGCAAGCCTTAAGCCATTTATTTCAACAAACTAAATAAGATTTTAATTTATAATTACTCACAAAACTCATATTGAATGTAATTATTAAAATGTATGTAAAATTTAAAATTACTTTAAAACTGTGTTTCATTAATAAATCAGCATTTAGTGAATCTATTACTCTCTTAACTGTTGCCGTTTTTCCAGTACCAGGAACACCACTAATATACATACTCCTGTAAAAGTATTATGTAAATAAATAATTAATTACTAAAAAGCATTTAGTAAACAATGTTATATTGATTTCATCAATTTACCCTGTTAACTCGTCATTAATTTTTCTAACTAAAAAAGAATGTATAGATTTATATTCAACTTCACGACAAGGTAAATGTTTAGGAGCCGCATGTAAATGTAAATTTGCTCTAGCTTTTTCTAAAGGACTACATGGAATCTTTGCTCCACTATCCAATCTTTTACTCGCTGAAGCTGTCAAGTTTTTAACGTGGGTCTAAATTAACATGTATTAAAATAAAAAAAAACAATTAAAGAAGTGTTTTTAAAGAAATATCAATAAATTATTAGCAAGTATAAAAAAAAAAATTATTAAAATATTTAGCACTCGTTTTATACGCTACTCAGCACAAACCCATACAGTATTTAGTAGTTTAGGATACTGATACTATTTATATTTTTTGTTTATACCATTAAATATATTTAGTTTAGTTAAGTCAGGATTGAAAAAAAAAGTTTTACAATACTTCATGTACCAAGAGAATATGAGTGTGCAGAAACCAAAACTAATCATTTTTAATACTACACCATATATTATAGAATATGGCCAATAACAAAGCGATCCAGTACGATCTACAGTGATATGTGCAAAGTAGTCTTCACACTCTTTTGGATGAAAATAAATTTATATTTGAAAGAAAAATTATAAAGTATAAGCTAACTTTTAGTATCAGCGTAAATTGATTATTGGTCTGAAAATAATATTATATAATGTAATTATAACAACTATACAAATATGTATTAGTATGTAACTTATTAAATAAGATTTGTTAACTAAACTAGTACCAAATTCTTAATATTTACTTTGGGAGTTTTTCTGGGCGTCTTTGGTGTAGAAATCTCAATTTCTTTATTTTCTGGTATATCTCCTAGGATACTTCGACGCACTTTTGAACCAGAACGAGAAGTGATAGATTGTCTTAAATGTTTCTGAAATTTTTGGAGAAAATAACAGAAAATTTATTATAATCAATACTGAATGATTCTTAAATAATGTTGATTAGACATAATTTAAATGAATTTAACTAAAAGCTATATGCTACACTCAAAATCAAATTAACAAATATGTATTAACATAATATCTATTATGTACTTTATTTAATAATACTCACATTTGTTGGAGTCTTCCAAACATTAATGTCAAAATCTGCATTTTCATCTTTGTTGATTATTGATATTTTTCTACCATTTTTATTCTAAGATCAAAATATTGTTTTTCAAAAAATACAAATTTAAAATGAATTACTAATAATTAATATTTACACTTTTAGGAGTATTTATGTTTTCATCAACCGATTGTCTTGTGCGTTTCTGCAATAAAATGTTTTAAATGTACATTTAAGTTTAATTAATAATTATATTATAAACATACTGGAGAAAACAATAAAGTTTGGTAGTATTTAACAATATTTAATGACATTCAACATCATAGGCATGCGCAAGCTCCTATTAAAAGTGTGGCTTTTATTATTTTTAACCACCCACACACTTACAACCCCCCCTCCCCCCCAAAAAAAATAAATAAAATAGACATTCATAACATAGGTAAGTAGAAATAAAATTGATTTTTAAAACTGATACATAGAAGATTAGTTCAAACATTATGTGAATTAAATTAATAATACACTTATTTTAAGATATTAATCTTTGTTCCCCTGCTATTAATTTTTATACATACAGATGCTGATGTATTGGTCTCGTAATTTGATTTTATAAAAGATGATTCTGAAACTCTGTGTGAACATGTCTGTAAAATTACATCTAATAAAAATGAAATTGAAAATTTTATTCAAGGCTTATGTTGTTTCCATCTTACAAATGCGTAACATACTAAATTTATGCTCAGAAATTAACTTTTTTATGTCGTCAGCTTAAAAATTAGAGTGAATCAACCTATTATGAAACATGATGCTAAAAACATTATATGTGTTTTGTTGGAAGTTTTTTTATGAGAATTCAGTTTTTGAATGGGTGATGAGTGTATAATAAATAAATTATATTAATTTATTAAAAGCAATTAATAATATAATTTTAATATTAAATTTAATTACTTTTTCAGGAGTAGAATTGAAATCTGCTGCACAACCATATCTTTCTACCGGTTTTCTTAGACGTTTCTACAAATATTAAGAATTAGTGATAGGTAAAAGTATCATTAAATGTATTTTTTACATACAGATGCTGATGTATTTGTCTCGTCATTCGATTTTATAAAAGATGATTCTGAAATTCTGCGTGAACGTGTCTGTAAAATTACATCAAATTAATATAATAAAAATGAAATTGAAAATTTTATTCAAGGCTTATGTTGTCTCTGTCTTACAAATGTGTAACATACCAAATTTATACTCAGAAATTCATGTTTTATGTCGTTAGCTTAAAAATTAGAGTGAATCAACCTATTATGAAACATGATGCTAAGAACATTATCAGTGTTTTGTTGGAACTTTTTTTACGATAATTCAGTTTTTAAATGGGTTATGCGTGTATAATAAATTAATTATTGTAAATTAAAAATGCTCATAACTCACTTCAAAACTGAAATATCGTAAAAAAAACATCCAACAAAACACAGATAATGTTCTAACCGTCAAGTTTCATAATAGGTCGAATCACTCTAATTTCTAAGCTAACAACAGAAAACGTGAATTTCTGAGCATATATAATATGGTATGTTACGCATTTGTAAGACGGAGACAACACATGCGGGTGTGGGGTTCTCTTAATAATTATTTAATGGTATAGGTGTTTTGCTATATTGGGTTCTCGATTTTAATAATTAATTTGGTTAATAGTCAATATAAATTTTAAAATAATATTATACATTTACTATTTTCATAATTGAATACCAAATTATAATAGATTTTATCGATATAAGGTTTTAAAGAAACATACAACATATAAATCAACATTATTTTTAATAGCTTAGGTACATAAAAAAAGATATCTTAATTTGTGGCCCGAGAGCACTAGAATAATATTAGTCTGACCCATGAGAGATCATGCCGCGCTGACCAAAACTGGTTCCCACACTCAACACCCTGAAATAGGGTCCATAGGGGAACTGGTTTCGATAGCAGCATGACCAGAGGGAATGCGCTTTACCGGCATGTTCTCTTTTAGGACAGAGTATAAATAGTAAATACTATGTAAGTCCTTCCAAAAGAAAAGACTTACTCAGAAGCCCTGTGATATTTATAGAACTATTACTTTTGGCATATTTAATGTTTCACCTTCAGTGTATTAACATTCATTCATAGCCTCTTAAACTACATTTAATTGACTTAGACCATTGTTGCAACACTAACTCCTAAGTATTTATTTTCTTAAATTATTCTATATTATGTATAATGTATTTATTTTTTATATTTTACTTGTATTACATTTATATTATGATTAATTCGGATGTTTATCACGTTATTAACACATGTGTAATTGTGACAGTGACCACTGTCGCAGTTGAACTATCAATACATTGTTAATAATCAATATGGCCATACATTTAAATGATTAAATATTGATATAAGGAAATCTCATTTACTTGGTTAGTGAGTTTAAAAAAAACCAATTCGCAGTTATAATCTTAAATTTAAATGTTATATAAACTGCATTAAAAAATGTACTTTCAAATACTTTAAAATGTATCAATTTGACGTGTACTTCATTTAATAATACTTACTTTTACTGGAGTCTCCAAAACATCAATGTCAGAATCTTCATCTTCATCAGTTATTGATCTTTTTCTACATTTTATTTTCTGAAATCATAAGTTTATACGTGTTATCCAAATTATGATTTTTACAAATTACAAATTTAAAAACTATTAGAAATATTTACACTTTTAGGAGTATTTATCTTGTCATCAACTGATTGACTTGTGCGTTTCTGCAATCAAATATTTTAAATGTACACTTAAGTCTGATAAATGATTATATTATAAGCATACTGGAGATTACTATGAAGTCTTGTTATATTTAAGAATATTTACGACATTAGACATAAAAATTAAATATTTTTTAAAAACTAAAAGCAATTAATAAATAGTACATAAAAACAAATATCCTAATTAGTGGGCAGAGAACAAAAGAATACTAGATACTATGTCGGTGCGTCCAAAATAAAAGACTTATGAGGACATGATACCAGTATGCGTTGTCTTCATATTACAAGACGGGTGTAACATAGCACATTTTACGCTTAGCAGAACACTTGTAGATTAGTTAGTTGAGTGAAATGATCTCTTATAAAATCTTAAGGTAAGATTATCATCTAAGCAACCTCATGGGCTTTTTATTAAATTTAAGTTTTAAAGCAGGTTATGAGGATTATAAAATTGTAAATTGTCTGTAAATCTTAAAATACACATAACTCACTTTAAACCATAAAATTTTTAACCATAAAATCTTTCCTTCATAACCGATCCTTCGTCGTTCGCTGCGAGGACGAACTCTCACAAATCCACTACATAAAAGCAGGCGTCCCCCAGGGAAGTATCCTAGCACCTACTCTTTACAATATATTTACCTCCGACATTCTTCACTTTGAGAACACCACTCTTGCTACCTTCGCAGATGACACAGGCATAATATCAACTAATGTTGACCTAACCATAGCATCCGAAAATCTACAAGCCCATCTCAATGAACTACAAAACTGGTTCAACTTGTGGAGAATCAAAATAAATCCAAATAAATCTACCCACATAACCTTTACTCTACGTCCAGATCATAGTCCCCCCCATGACCCTCAATAACGTCATGATTCCCAAAGCACATGCCACCCGTTACCTCGGAGTCCATCTCGACAGTAAACTCACTTGGGCAGTTCACATAAAAACTAAAAGGAAATCACTTAACTTTAAACTCCACAAAATGAAACACCTTCTCAAATCAAATCTCCCTCTCAACACAAAACTCCTAATCTATAAACAAATTCTCCGCCCTTCAATGACTTACAGAATACAGTTATGGGGCACCTCCAAAAAATCCAACATTCAAAAATTCCAATCATTCCAATAAATTTGTCTTCGTCTCCTCACAAACGCACCCTGGTACGTTACCAACCTCACACTCCACTCTGACCTTAAAATCCCATATATAAGCACCCTAGCCTCCCTCTCAGTGCCGCAACTACCGGGGGTGCAGGGGGTGCATTGCACCCCCAGTAGAGAATTTAGAGGGCCCCGAAGGGGCCCTCGATAATTGAAAAATACTTAGAATTATTACATAGAAAATTAGAAACTAATATAGTCTATAGATAATAAAGGGTGTCTATGAATAAAATATATATTATGTTCTGTTGAAACAAACATGTTACCAGTTAAAGCAGAAATTTTTAAAAAAAATGCAATCTTTTGAGTTTGTTTTGCTTATAATTATTTGGGAAAATGTTTTGAAACCATTATCTGTGGTATCCAAGATGTTACAGTGCTCACAAACCAGCATCTATCAAGCCAGTGAGTTTTTGCAAATTGGTATTAATTCAATTAAAAATATGAGACATAATTATAAAGAACTGGTAGAATCAGCAAAAAATATGTATTTAAAATGGGGAATACAATTTCAGAATGAAAATAAACGAAAAATTTATTCTAAAAAACTATTTGGTGAAGTTGATGGTGACAGGAGATTGGATATTACAGAGGAAAAATTTTATGTTTCAGTATTTTTACCATTAGTTGATACTGCTTTATTTCAACTCGAAGATCGTTTTAAAGGACTTAAAATAGTATCAAATACTTTTAATTTTTTATTGCCACCAAATATAATAAAATTAAATGAAGCAGAAATAGTAAAATCATGCTATGATTTTATTCAGTTTTACAAAACTGACGTAACTTCCGATTTAACTAGTCAAGTTCTATCTTTAAAGGAGTTTATAAAAAACACTGATATGAAAACAATTAAAGAATTATGTTTATATTTAATAGAAAATGGCCTATCATCTTTGTATAGTGAAGTTGTTACATCTTGTATTATATTTTTAAGTTTACCAGTAACTGTTGCAACGGCCGAACGATCATTTTCTAAACTTAAATTGATTAAAAACTATTTAAGAAACTCGATATCTCAAGACCAATTAACCAACATAAGTATCTTAAATATAGAAAGAGCTCGCACTGAAGAACTTGATGTAGAAAAATTAATTTTAGACTGCCAATCAAAAAAGCAGAAAAAAAAATTTTTTAAAGTAATTTTAATATTATAAATATGTAATTTTTTTATAATTTTAAATGTATTTACTATTTTGTATAATAGACAATAGTGTAAATAAGCAAATATATGTATTATGTATAATATGTAAACATGTGAAAAACATAAATATTTAATTTTTTTATTATAATTTTAAACGTACCTATATATCAACCATTTTTATCTAGTATAAATTTGTATTTTTTTAGTTAAAAAGAAATTTAAATGGTGATGGATACTTAACGTTTACAAATATATTTTTCATGAAAATATTTCGTAAAATTTTGGAAAGTAAGGGGCCCTATTATTTGGTTTGGCACCCCGGCCCTAATAACCTTAGTTGCGGCACTGCTCCCTCTACTATAAATTATTTCACAACAACACAGTCAACCACCCTAATCCACTCATTTCCAATCTCTCATCCGTCACTCTCCCCGATAACCCTCCACGTCGTCTAAAGCGAAATTGGCCCAGGGACCTACTCAACCAATAATTAAAAAAAAAAAAAAAAAAAAAAAAAACATCAATTAAAAGTCTAAAATTGAAGTGTTGAAGTGTTGTGTGGACGCTCCCTTCTATCAAGTCGTCCAGTCTTGTATATAAATTATCATTATTACTTATTGTATAGTTAATACAGATTGTATATATTTTATTTAATAAAAAAAAAAAAAAAAACTAATAACTAGGCTTCTCCAACGATATCGATATTTCGATTCGATATCGATATCGCGAACTTTTTTTCGGAAATTTAGGTATCGATAATCGTTATATATCGTACGATATATCAATAATCGTATATATCGATAATCGATATCGAAATATATCGGATATTCCGGGTTAAAAAATAAAAATAGCATAGGATAACAGGATAACAGAAAAATAATTATTTTTCCCAGTGACTCATTAGTCATTTTAGTCTAAGTTTAAGTTTAAGTTTAGTTTTCAGTTTTGTTTTTCTCATTAATATTTAATATATTAATTGTGTAATTAGTAATTACTAAATGGTATTTACTTTTTAATAATTGTTAATAAATATTAAATAATAATGGCCGGTTATACGCTTGTGCCATTAGCTGGTGAGCGGAAAGATGTATGGAAGACATTTGGTTTTAAAGTAGATTCTAGTGGTGTAATAACAAATAATAAAAAAGTTACTTGCCGTAACTGCTCACTGTCAATAGCATATTCCGGTAACACAACAAATCTAAAATCACACATACAACAATGCACGAAAGTCCCTTCTAAATCCGAAACATCCACAATATCATCATTTTTTACAAGTTCTAAGTCCAAATTGTCACTCAATAGTAAACGCCACAAAGAGCTAACTAGAGATCTACTGAACTTTGTTGTTAGAGATGTACGGCCGTTTAATGTTATTGAAGGAAAAGGTTTTAGAGCGTTTATGAATTTGGCTATTCCTGAATATGTTGTTCCAAGTAACACAACTATAACAAGACTATCTGATCATATAACTTCACAAAAAAAAATTAACTTTAAAAGCCATCTTCAAAAAATACCTAATATTTGCCTTACTATTGATTTTTGGACATCACGAGCCGTAGTTGGTATAACATGTCATTATATTGAAAATTGGAAGTTAAAAAGTAGAGTGTTAGAGACGACAGTGAACATTGAAGAGGCTCACACATCATCGAACATTATGAATAATCTCAATACAATCATTAAGGATTATTGGGAAATTGATGGGAAAGTATGTGTAATAGTCTGTGACAATGCACCAAATATGACTAAGGCGGTAAAAATTTGAAGAAATAAATTTGGTCAGGTGTTCTGCCCATAGCATACAACTGGCAATAAATTATGGACTTAAACATCAATCAATTACAGAACTCCTCATGACGCTTCGTATAATAGTTGGACATTTTCACAGAAGTGAAATGGCTCTACACTGCCTTGAAGAAGAACAAGACCAACTTCATATTCCTGAGACTAAACTGGTGCAAGATTGTGTAACTAGATGGAACTCAACCCATGATATGATGATGAGTATATCTAAAAACCGTGAAGCTATTAATAATTGTTTAAGAAGTAACCGTAAAACAGAAGACTGGTACATAACAGTAAGTCAAAATGAAATTATTGCTGATTTAATAAACATTTTGGAACCATTTAAATCAGCTACCGAAATTCTTTGTGAGGATAAATATGTAACTTTATCGATTGTTGGAAGATTATTCAAGAACTTGATAAGTTCTGTTGAGTGTATATCAACAGACAGTGTTATTGTAAATGAAATAAAGTTACTTGTTAGCACTGATCTAAAAAAAAGACAAAATAAAATTGGAAGTGAAAAACAAAATTGGTAACCCTTGTAATAAAGAAAAGCAAAAAAGTCACTCTTTACTTGCAGACAGTGATGATGAAGACGACCATGACAAAGATGAAGATACAAACAGTTTGAAGAAAAAGTTCCAAAAAGTATTGACCCCTTAGTTTGGTGGAAAGCTAACGAATACAAATTACCTGTTATTGCCAAGTTGGCAAAAAAGTATCTAAGCATTGTAACCACAAGTGTTCTGAGTGAACGACTTTTTAGTCAAGCTGGGCAAGTCGTATCACAAAAAGAGCTAGATTGATGCCAAGCCGAGTGAATGATTTACTATTTCTCAACTCATTCTTGAGGACAGGAGAACCAATTAAAGTGAGTACCTACTACCTAGTACATACTAATTAATTAATTATTAATTATTAATTATTATTATTTATTAGTAATAAATAATAATGTAGTAAAAACTAAAAATATTATGTCCGTATGCATAGTTGATTTATGTGACACATAAATTAACTATGCACACGGGCATCAATGACATATATCCAGTGTTCTTATATCTTATAAAGTATAAACTAATTAAACTATAAAGTAAAAATATTTTGGTAGGTACCTACCTAAATGTATTTAGTATTTACTATTTGACTAATTGTAAAGTAGGTATTTAAAATGCTTGTTAAATTATAATTATTTAAGGTAGGTACCTACTGAATAATTTATGTGCAATAAATTAATATTTATTATTTAATAATCCTATTTTTTTTTAAATTAGGATGAAGAATTTAAGTATGAAGAGACTGAAGACAGTATCTAGTATCTAGTCTACTATCTAGACTGAAGCAAAATTTTAAATGATGTTAAAATTAATGTTTTTATATTTTATTACCTATTTTAGAAAGAAGAGAAGTTTTTTTTTTTATGAAGCAGTCCTGTTGATATTTAATATTTAATTAGTAATATTACTTTTAACTTTAATAGCCCTTTTAATGCCTAAGCTCTTGAATAAAATATTTATTATTTTAAAACAATTAATTGTTAACTAATACCTACTAGTTACTACCTAGTACAGTAGTACCAATAAAAAGAAACCTAACCTTTTTTTGTAGTACCTACCACATAGTTCTGTGTACCTACTACCTAGTTAATTGAGTATTGACTATTGAGTATTGACAATTATGATAGTCATCGATATATCAGAATACAAATCAGCACAAATCAAAACGATATCGATATTCAAAAATATATCGTTGGAGAAGCCTAGTAATAACACAATCATAGCCATTATATTTAATTGATGTTGACTATTACGCAACACTCACTTCAAGGAATTGATTTTCTTAAATTCTTCTATATTATGTATAATGTATTTAATATTTTACATGTATTCAATTTATATTATGATTATTTCGGGTGTTTATCACGCTATTAACACTGTGGTGGTGGTACTGTCAATACATTGTTAATCAATATGGCCATACATTAAAATGATTAAATGCTGATATAAGGAAATCACATTTACTTGGTAAGTAAGTTTAAAAAATACTAATCCTCCATTATGATTTTAAATTTAAATATTACATAATCAGCAATAAAAAACATAATAACAAATATTGAAAAATGTATCAACATGATGTGTACTTCATTTAATAATACTTACTTTTCTTGGAGTCTTCAAAACATCAATGTTAGAATCTTCATCTTCATCAGTTATTGACATTTTTCTACCTTTTATTTTCTAAAATCAGAAGTTTATTCGTGTTATCGAAATTATGTTTTTCAAAAATTACAAATTAAAAAACTATAAGAAATATTTACACTTTTAGGAGTATTTATGTTTTCATCAACTGATTGTCTTGTGTGTTTCTGCAATAAATTTTTTTAAATGTACATTTAAGTCTAATAAATAATTATACTATAAACATACTGGAGAATACAACAAAGTTTTGTTATATTTAACAATATTAAATGACATTATACACTAAAATTTAATATTTTTTTACAAATTAAAAGAAATTAGTTTAAATAGTTTAAATATGAAATTTAATTACTCTTTCAGGAGACAAATCTAGCACTTTAGTGTTATTTAAATCTGCTACATCGCCAAATCGATCAACATGTTTTCTTAGACGCTTCTACAAATGTTTAATATTAGTTATAAGTGAAAAATGCATTAAATGTTTATTTTTTACTTACAGCTTCGGGCGTATTAGTTATCTCATTCGATTTCATAGATGATTTAGAAACTCTGCTTGAACGTCTCTATACAATTACATTTAGTTAATACAATTTAAAATTTTCATTTAATTCAAGGCTTGGAACCCAAATTATTAAGGAATGGTACCAATATTGCTATAATGGATTCTCTATTTTAATAATTCATTTGTTAAATACAGATATTAATAAACATTTACTATTTTCAGTATTGAATACCAAATTATAATATGGTTTTTGTCGATATTGGATTATTGGATATTTGGAAAAATACAATACATTAATTAAGTATATTTTTAATAGATTGGTGTATAAATTAAGATATCCTTATTTGGGTCTAAAGGTGATCAGAATATTAGATACGATGTCAACCTGTCTATAAGAATACTTAAAATGCTTAAAAGTCCTATTTTCAATACTAATACTGTTGTATACTTTTATTGTTCTATCTTATTATACAACAAATGGATACTATAAAAGTATAAACAATTATTCATGTCAATTAATGATAGTCATGTTAATCCTCAATTAATGTGCTCCAAGCCCTGTGATGTATATAGAATTATTACTTTTGGCATATTTAATATTTCATCTTCAGAGTCTGTCGTGTCACTATCAGAGTCACTATCATTCATAGCCTCTTCAACTAAATCTAGAAGATCATTATCATGGCGCTCACTCCAACGTAGTGTTTTTCTTGAATTCTTCTATAAAATCCAACATAATTGTAAAATTTGATGGATTAGATTTTAATTTCTATTGGTTACACAATTTAAACAAATTATAAGTGAATTATACAATTTGTACCATAACATTTTGGGGTAGTATGCAACACTTGCATAAGTTATATAAATTGTATTAACTTATAACATGAAAAATCTATGTTCAGTACAACTAATTTTATGTTAGATTTAATATTAGAATAAATTTACCTTTTGAGAAAATAATATTATTTAGGGGATTTAATAATGATAATAAGTCAACTTACTCTATTATTAAAACAAACAAATCAAAATTGGTACTACTGAATTTTAAATTTACTGTATTGCATGACAGGGACAATATAACTATTATCCAGTAATGCGAGTTTCAAGTTCTCTTGTTTATAAGTGGCAAACACAAAACCCTTGCCATTTTCCAATACTTCATAATAATTATAACTTGTACCTTATAGGCTTTACATATGATAAATTGTTACTTCGGCAATGTTAAGTTGAGCATTGTATATTATTAATTTACGGCAGGTGAATAAACATATTTCAGATATGACATACTTTTGGTGTAGCTGGAAGACTTGAGAACTCATGCGATTTGAGGTCTTGAAGTTTTTCATTTGTCATCTAAAAACAAAATATTGTATAATATTTTATTTTAAAACATTTCTAAATACAATTGAGTTTTGAGTTATCAAGACTCGACTATAATTACAAAAACAACATACTTTTATTTCGCGAGGAGAGAGTATTGATACATAATTAGATTCATTGACACGCTTAATATTCAATTTGAATTCACACTATTTAAAAAATAAAATATTAGTACAATAAATTATTAAATCAAATGTATTCAACTAAACTAAACTAACTCACTAAGATATAACTTACCAAATGTATAATTGTATTTTCAACAAAGCGCCTATTACTCTAAAATTAAATAGGTACATAATTTATATTCAAGTTTTAAGAAACACAAATAAAATGTACTACAGCATTATATAAAATGCTTATTATTATTATTTTATGTTGAGCTCTGGTCAATTGAATATAAGTCATATAACATTTATTTTTAGCCTGCCATTAAGCAGTAGCATATACTGTGCAGTCGCTAATATTAAATATGCAGTAGGAAATTTAAAAGTGTGCAGTACTTATTTTCGGCTTTTATCCATTTTTCTTTGATAAATATTCAATATTGATTATTGAAAATTACTAATTTCTAATTAGCATATTGTATTCGTTTAAAATTCTTAACACTAAAAATAATTACGACTACACCATATTCTGGGCGGCTTGCCGGGCTTATAATACAATAACTAATAAGTATATTAAAACAACCTATTTAGTTTATTAGTTTTAAAATGTTTAGTCATACATTTTATCACCCTTATTATGGGTATCAAGGACTTTAATAGAAGATTGTCTTAGATTGTATTTATTACAACTTATTATTAATAAATATCAAACACAATAATGCAATGAAGTTATTACGCTTATATGTGGCATGTGCACTAGTAGGTCTATGTTCATTATTTTAAAATATTTTGGTGTGGAATTAGGTGTGCAGTAAAAAAATATCTTAATTTTAGGCCCTGATTTTAGCACTATGTAAATAAAATTGTATCTACCTACACCAAGATTTTAAGCTAGATATAACAACATCATAAGACCCACAATGAAATCCTAATTCTAATTATTCCTTATGTGCTATGTCTAATATCATTGAGTACAAGCACCGATATAAGTTTTTCAACACCCATAGCCCCCCACTATAACATAGACTAATGCACAAATACGGATCCATGTAGTGGCAAATACAAGGCGGGCACAGGGCGGTCAGCCCCCCCCCCTGTACTGGGTTTTTACTTTATTTTTATCATCCTTAGGTGACTTCTGGATCCAGGGGAAGGGCATTTGTCACTCGCTCTTGAAAAACTGTTAAGGCCTAATATCAGTGGCGTCAGCAGGGGGGGAGGAGGAGGGCTAACGGGCTGTATTTCCCATCCATTGCCCGTATTATATTACTTAAAAAAAAAAAATCAAGTTTCAACTGCCAACTATAGTAAGCAAGACGTAAATTTCATATATGTCTTACCAGAATGAATTCATTTTTGAAAAAACCTACCAATTTTCATAAATTATCTGTAATTGTTAGGTAAAAGTATGAACTACTTGTATAAAAGACCTTGTATTAAATTGTCTAGCCTTAGCTATACACATTTAATATTTTATAAGTTTTGAACAACAAATTAAATGTGGTTTTCATGAAATTTAAACTTTAAATGCTTATAAAAAAAAACCATGATGCCTATGTATAATGTATCGTTAAAATTTTAGCTATAATAAAAACTTAAGTATTACATTTTTAAGCTTTTTGATAGGATGAATACAGTTTTATTGACATTTCTAGAATAAAATATGTTAATTAATCAAATACAATCCAAGTGAGGACGATATAACCACAGCATAAATATTTAATCTATTCTGTGGTATAACCAAGCTGGTTACCAAACAATTTTAATAAATTTTCATTTTTTTTTTCTCTAATTATTTTAAAAAGCACTGAGCATTTTCAATTTCAACCTCATAAAATTAACAACTACATCCAATTTGCTTCCAAAAACATACACCAGGCATCGAAGCTTATGATCAGAGCATTTTTTCTACCAGAAAAGTTGAAAAGTTACAAACATTTTAAAATACCTAAAATAAATCATTAGACTGGACAAAATAAAAATTACTAATTTTCAAGCCCCCCCATTGAAAAATCCTGCGTACACCACTGCCTAGTATGGTTTATTCCTGTATGGTGTTCCATTTAAAGAGTTTAACGGGTTATGTTGAGTATCGGCAAAATGTCTATAGTCCATTCTGCCTCCTTCAATTATTTAGCATCTACCATAGACATTCTGTATTGTACTTATCAAATATATATGAATGTGAATTTGTTAAAAGAGATCCAATTTTAATTTTTGACAAAAATAGTTTTGTTGTATATTATTCATCTTCTTATGTAAAAACATCGTTGACATAAATCAAAGACTGATTCAAAAAAATTAGGTACATAAGTTTTTCTTTTTTTTTTAAATTGTTATTTATTTGTTTATATTCAAAGTAAGGTATTATATTATTTTAAATGGTGACTATTATATTGAATTATGATACCTTAAATTAATACAATTATTAGAATTTGTTTAAAAGTACCTATGTCACATTACAACAATTTGTTACTTATAAAAGTACAAATTTTTTTTTTAATAATTTTTTTTTTGCTTATTATTTTTATACAATAATATTTAATCTAAATTGTGATTGATCTTATTACGCAAATATAAATAAAGGAAAACTGTTTCTTGTTTCTCCTGAAAAGTAGTTGAAAATGTACATGGGTCCCTTTTAACAAATTGCCATTCATATACCTATTTTTTTTTTATGTATACTTACAGTTCGAGGAGGTCTTCCATTTTTCAATCTTTGCCGAGTGCAAGGAGTTGTACTATATTCTGATGGTGAGTCAACCATCTTAAAATCAAAAAATAAGTATTAATAATTAAACTACAAAGTTCAATAATTATTATTATTTAATTGAATTAGCAGAAGGTAAGGAATTATTTTTGTGAGAGCACAAAGGAAACTCATTACTAGGGCATAGGAAATCATGCTCTAAAAATGTATTAAATTGTTAATAATATTTATATTCTTAATAATTTATTTTTATTTTGTTTAATTGGCTAAACCATCATCCTACTGTGGGTAAATACTAAATATAAATTTGTCTCTATGCAATTAATCAATAAAAATATTTTTTTACCTTCTTATTGGCACAATATACAATAGTTTTCTAAAACAATGTTATAAGTAAAATAATCAATTTATATATAATTTTAGGTATTACGGTGTCATAAATAGTAATTCATTGTAACCAAACAATTTCACATGAGGCACACAAACGGCATAATGGAAAAAAACATATTATATGTTATTCAATAACAGTAGCTAAGAGATAAATAGGTTCATTATAGATAATTTAGATGTTTCAGTAGACAGTATTTTATAAGAATTTAAATTGTATTTATAATGTGTAGGTACCTACCAGGTGTCTAGGTAGTATAAAAATAAATTAACTAAATGATCAAAAAGTAATTGATCAATACGAAATTCCAATATAACTTGAATAATAATAGTTTTAAAGGTGGTAACATATTATTAAAAATATTATATTACATTGTAGGTTGTAACTACCTGTTGTTATTAAAAAGAAATGACTTGTACATATCACTTCACAATGAAGAATAAATAAACATCATCTTACTTAATATTATAATAATATATATAGTTAATATTTACCTTCTAAATAATAATTGACGAATGGCCAAATGGTCTATGTGGGAAAAATTTAAAATAATTACTGACTAGTGACTACTGCGGACTGAGTTCTGAGTTTCTGACTGACTGAGGGCTGACTGGCTGAGACTCTGAAGAGTAGTAGTTACTATTTATTTTTTTTTTCTACTCACTAGTTAGTAATGTAATAACACGATTATACGAAATGATAGAATATGGAACACGACAACAAAGAAATAACGAATACGCGGGAAACGTTATCATCAAACATATGACCACAGAATATATACCATGATAAATTTTGATAATTAATGACCACCGCAGTCCACGAATTATGATAAAAAATAATGTAACACTAAAATCAGTTAAATCGTGCCATGACACTGCAGTTATAATATAATAAATAATAAAGCAGATATTTTTTAGAGATTATGACCACCCCGATTTAAGATCATTTTAAGATACATTATTATAAAAATCAAGACATAGGTATTATATAATAGCCGTATAGGGTGATTCGCCAAGAATGCTCACCCCCTTTTTTTCTTTATAAATGGAGTCATTCAAATTATGATTTATGATTTTTGAACATTTTAAATATACCTAAAGAGTATATTTTCGTTTTAATCGGTCAAAATATCCAAATTTGAAAATGTAAAAACCATTTTTATAAATGAACACAAACATTTTAAAATGTTGTATCTCGTTATAGTAAGGCTCTTAGTCTATTAGAACCTAAGTTATAGATACGCAACATAAATTTGAAATAAAATATTGGTTAAATGTAAAATAATTAAATTGTGTGGATTGTAAGATAAAATTTTATTTTCTAACAAAATTAGCTCAAATATTAAATTATAAAATTATCTCGTAAAATTAATTCAACATAGAGACGCAGTATTAATAATACTAAATTAATTACCTACTTTAATATAGCAATAATATCTCAAAATATTCTTCACAAATATATTATAATTTATAATAGGTTTTATTGTCAATTATAATATTATATTGTTATTATTTTTAATTTTTTTATTATATAGGTAAATTTCAACATAAATTAAAAGTTCAGCTCAGAGTTGAAAGGGGGTGGGAAGGTTTCGACCCAACAGAATACAAAAGTACCAGCCCATTTACCAATTTATAGTATTTTTTTTCCTAGATTCGCTGAAAACGATGGTGAAGTTAGAATTTGGGGCTAGGACATAGTTTAAAAGTTATGACACTTCAAATTTAGGAAACTTTTCTACTTTAAGGGAGACCCGTTTTTTTGGGCTTTTTTAAAAGCTTCTATATAGTTTACTTTATGTACCTATTACGAAAACAAAATATGTGTGACTGTGTACGTAATACGTATATCTTTTTATCTTCATAAACTTTATTTCCATACTTGCAATTTTATAAGTTAATATATTTGGGCTAATTTTACTAGAAAATATTTCTCTATACATCATTTTATTATTTTACATTTTAACATTTTATTTATAAAAACGTTTTACTAAATTTTTAAAAATGGTTATTTTGTCCTTAGATATTTTGGTTTGGATATTTTGTCCGTAAACTTTTGTTTTCCAAGTAGGAACCCCTATATTTTCTGTAAATTGCAGATAATTATTTTAGAAATATTGATAAATCTAAAACAAAAACCGACCGAACAGTTTCTGAATATAATTTTACACCTTGATATACAAATTAGAAATAACTAATTAGTAACGAATTATGATATACGGATAAGACATTAATAATTATTATTATAGGTATGGGTACCTTTATGAATCCCGGAATAAAAATCCCCCGTAAAAAAAATCCCCGGAAAAAAAATCCCCGGAAAAAAAAATCCCCGGAAAAAATATCGCCCGACGAACTACGCCGGAAAAAAAATCCCCAGACTACAATATTACTCACAACCTCGTGCAAATGGTTGAACAAATATTTTTTAAACGTTAATTAGTATCTATAATTAATATTTAATTACAAATACGTATATTATATTCTATTATATTGTTAAAAAAATGATATAATATTATAAATAATATTTTGTTTTAAATTACGATAATATATTATGTGTAATTCAAATTAAATAACTAACTTTACCTTATATTATATATTATCAAAAGTACATACTATAAACCGCTTATCGTCAAAATGTCACAGAAATCGCAATATTTTATTTCGGGAATTCAATTTTTACAGAATTATACCTACATAAAATATATAGGTACCTATATTTTGTATAATATTTTTGTATACTATGTTTTTAACTGTACTATTAATTGACGTATCGATCATTATAAATATTTTTATAATTTTTTTAACAATATAATATAATATATTATATTATAATAGAATATAATATACGTAGGTATTTGTCATTAAATATTAATTATAGATACTAATTAACGTTCAAAATATATTTGTTCAACCATTTGCATGTGATTGTCAGTAAAGGTCGCTCCACACTATGTATGTTTCGCGTTTCATGTTTTCACGTTTTCGTAGAATTTCGTGAATAGTGTGTATAGCTTGTTCACGAAATTTTTTTTCGTGAAAACGGTTTCGTAGTGTTTCGCGAACGAGACGGTAAAATTGACGAAATCAAAGGACACGAAAATATTTTTCGTACTGTTTCGTGTCGTTTCGTTGTATTTTGTTGTTGTTCGTGTAGTTTCGAGTTTCTCATGTAAACAGGAAGTTCATAATTATTATCACTACGAAACGTGAATCACGAAACGCGAAACGCGAAACATGCATAGTGCCATAGTGTGTATACCTTTCTACGAAACACTACGAAACACTACGAAGCACTTTGAAACGCGAAACGCAAAACGCGAAACATGCATAGTGTGGAGCGACCTTAATATTGTAGCTGGGGATTTTTTTTCCGATTACCACCTTTATTCCTGTAATTAGTACCTATGTATAACATTATTAATATAATAATTAATAATAATTATTATTATTGTTATTAATATAATGAGATAAGCCTAGACCTACTACAACGTTTGCTTCGAAGATTTGAATACAATTATAATCGGTAAGATAGTTGTAAAATATACTAAATACCTACCACAATTTAATATAACATAGGTACATTGCCCACTTAGGGAACTATCAACTAATCGTATTCAGAATTTATTCTGTATTAAAAGTACCTACATAACAGTACCTATATAAGTAGTCAGAACCCCCCCCCCCTAAGTGCAGGTAGACTAGACAAGAGTAGAGTAGTAGACCTCCTAGAACAGTACCACAATCCCATAAAGTACCTATTTAGTAGGTCAAGGGCGTATTTATAGGGGTGGCTGCGTGGGCTTCAGCCCCCTCCGAAATTTTAAGAAAATTTAAGGCATAATTCTAGTTTAGCAACCTATCGATTTTTTAGGTTTTGTTTTTTTTAAATATGTGTTTTTAGGTGCTTTATAAGAATCTAAAATAAAATAAGGCCGGACGGACTTCGTTTGGAAGTTACAGCCTTCCAAAGTTTGTGATTTTACGTTTATACGCATGCGCGCAACGCCGCAACACTACTATAAGCGCAGTGACGAGTGCCGCAAGACGTGTTATCACTATACAATATACATACTATACAACATAACTTTATTTGTCTGAATACAGTGTGTTTATGGATTATAATATAAACTGAAAACTTAGATTAGGTAAATTAGCCATTTACATTGGTGCCATCATTTGTAAAACGTTGATATATCTAGGTTTCAAAAAAAGTTGACTTGTTAGGTCATCCGTCTGCCCGAAGGGCAGGTATGCTCTCCCCCCCGTGACCCCGAAGGGGTCGCCACCCCTCTCCCTCCCCCCAGGTTTGCTATTTAAGCCCCGGGGGGGTTGGGGGCCGAGCCCCCATCCAGCGAGAGGTCCGTAGGACCTCGAGTAAGGCGACCGGAGCCGGTAGGCGTAGGGAACTTCTATAGACTTATGTTACTCTAACTGTCGACCGGTGCCGATAGGCGAAGGGAGTCACTATATACTTATGTAAACAGGTCAAGGAGTGAAAACACAAATTAACTATGCATACAGACTCGTAACTTTTATTATAAAAATATCGACGTCCTCCGCGGGGCATTATAGTAGTGTTGCGCGCATGCGTATAAACGTAAAGTCGCAAACTTTGGAAGGCTGTAACTTCCAAACGAAGTCCGTCTGGCCTTTTTTTATTTTAGATTCTTATAAAGCACCTAAAAACACATATTTAAAAAAAAAACAAAACCTAAAAAATCGATAGGTTGCTAAACTAGAATTGTTCCAAATTTAAAAAATATTTTTATGGTCTATCAGTCACTGCAAGTCTTAAATTTTAAATTCGGATTTTTATTTTGTTAGCTTATCTTTTCGCTCATGGACAAAACTTGACCAAGGGTGATAATACTGAAAATCATAGATAGTAGATATTAATAATCAAGGTGGATATATATAAAGGATATATAAGGTGGATATATATCCACCTTGCTAATAATTATAAACCTGACGTTACCTGGATAAAGAATATAATATTATGAACAAGATGGCACAGATATCAGACATAGATAATAATCTGTTTCGTATCTATATTATATCTGTGAGGTATGGACACTTTGAAATTCCTAATCAGTAAACTGGTAACCTTTTTCAACACGCTGAAATGAAAAGGTTAAAAACATATTTGAGAAACTCAAATTCAGAAAATCGTCTAGAGTATTTTTAGCATTATTAAATATTCATAGAAAAATTTGTATATCTGGTGATATGATTTTTGACAAGTTTGCCAATAGTGGACGACTAAAACTTATTATTTAGTGCATTGTATACATTGTGATTTAAATCATCAAATATAATTTTTAATGTTTTAATGTATGACTATGGTCTATGTTTATAAATGTTGTTCAGCCCCTCCCGAAATAAAATTCTGGATCCTCGACTAAACTGGTAATATTGCTGACACACCTAATTAATTTGTCATGGTATTTCTGTTATATGATCGGACTACCCAGAGAATGGTGCGCAGATTTATAAAAATTATTTTAGTATTTTTATATATCTGTTGGTATGATGTAATACAAATGCCGCACAAAAAAACCTACACAATCCTTGGAATTTTCATTTACCATTTTGGATTAAGGCGTGTTTCCACTACCTATACACGTACTCGTTCACGTGCATACAAATTCTTTTCTGTGATTGGTTGGTTACGTTAAGTTACCACACAACAATTAACCACGATACCATGTTGTTGGACATATCTGAACATTTTTCGTGTACACGGCAAACGTTTATAGTGGAAAAACCCGCCTTTATCGTCGTCATTCGAAAAGTCGAACGCATCACCAATCTGAAAGTCGATTCACCGATGGATAAATTTTAATTTGTAGTCAAGTCGTGGCTAAAAAACCGAAAATCTATGGGTGAATTTGCAGTTTTCTAATATGATGGATGAAGATAATATATTTGTTGTACGACTAGTACCTATAAGATTTGTATTCAAATTAAGGTCAGAATTTTTTGTTGGCGTATACCTACTCTGAATAATACTATTATAGATAGGTACTTTATTAACTTACTATATTGTCCGGTATCATACTTATACACAACCGCGCCACTTGGTGTTTATTTTTTCAACTATTCTTCTGTTTTATTGTTACAGACAGTGCCGTAACTAGGCTACTTGTGGCCTGTGTGCAAAACCAAAATATTGAGGCCCCTTGTTTTCTTTTTCAATACACACCTCAAAAACTTTTTTTGCAATTTTTAAAGTCAGCAGACAAAAATTCGGGCTTAAACAAAAAAAAAAGTTGGGCAAGTGGGTGTCGCTCTGCTGTACAGTAGGTTACAAGTGGGTCACTGTATAATGGATGATATTAAATTTGAATTCAACGATATAATATCATTGTATAAGAAAAACGATTCTGAGCGGAGACGGTATGTAAGTCTAGGTATAAGACATATTATATACATATCTATGGTATACTAAACCAAAATTTGACCTATAATAGGTACCTATAATAAGTTCCAAATTAATCATATCACAATATCCATTGGGTACTTATAACGCCTATACATCAACAAAAACGTGATACTATCATATAGATATATAATAGTACACTTTAGAAGTTTCAAGGGTGGCGCATAATTTTCGGGAAAATTGTCGTCAGGAATAATTAAATTCAGGAAAATATTTGTCAGGAATGCTTTTATGACAGGAACAAATATTATCTGGAAAATATAAATCAGGAAAATATTTTAGGGGAAAATTATGCTTAGGAAGTTAAAATTAATGAAAATATAAAGAAGGAAAATAATATACAAGAATTCAAAAATCAGGAAACCAACTAAGTAGGAAATTACTACAAAGGAAAATATTACAGGGGAAAATAAAAATCAGGAAAATATTAAGCCAGAAAATAATCGACGGGAATTTAAATACTAGGAATATATTTACACGGGAAAATAATATTCAGGAATAATATTAATTTAAAAATATTTAAAATATTAGGAGAAATATATAGGCAATTTCTATATTTTTTTGTTAAAAGAGGTTTAGTCAAATTATGAATGTTATCACTTTATCAGTGTGATTTTTGAAATACCTATTTGAAAATTCTGAATAAATTGAGGATACCTAGACCTATAAATAAACCTATAAAATTATTTTGAGTTAGAAATTCATAAAAAATTTTCTTTTTAAATCTAAGATTTTAAAATGTAATACAATATTCCTTATAAGATTATCTACCATTATCAAAAAAAAAATGTCAATAAGAAAGTCAAATTTAATTTTTATGAGCGTTTGAATTTCATATTTTTACGACATTGGATATTCACTCGTTTTCTCATGTAGCGATTTCTTTCTTTTGTTGTAATTAAAAAACGAATAAGCTACATGAAAATTTCACTGAATGTTTATATTAGCATTTCCTATACACCATATAATTTTGAAAATATTTTGACTCTTTTTGAGCTGTTGACGAACATTTTCAGTTTTCAAATTTTAGGGTTCCGTACGTTTCCCTACGGAAGCCTATTACTTTCGCTCGGCTGTCCGTCCGTCTGTCCGTCTGTCGCCAGGCTGTATCTCATGAACCATGAAAGTTAGAAAGTTGAAATTTTCACATATTATGTATTTCCGTGAATGCTATAACAACAAATACTAAAAAAAAGGGATAGGAGCAACCCCTCGGGGTGCTAAAACGGGAATTTTGAGATTTCAGATGGAAATTTTTGTTTATAAATAGTTACCACGAGTGACGTCGTATTGTTAATAAATGGTTGGCATGAGTGACGTCGTATACAAAGATTCGTTTTATAAATTTCAATACAGAATTGTACCACCCCGCAAACGACAACAGACATAATTTTAGATAATGGTACTGAACCCTTCGTGCGCGAGTCCGACTCGCACTTGGCCGGCTTTATTTTAGTTTTTTTTTCTATAAATATCAATAAAGTTTTATCTGTTAGGCCAAAAACTGTAAAAATTTAATACAAAGCTCCTGATATATTGTTACAATATCAGTTGAAAAATATTTAAAATACATAGGCACAATTTTTTTTATAAGTATTTAAAGACAAAATGTATCAAATTTAAAATTGAATAATTATTTTGTAGTTAAAAATTTATAAATGTTCAAATTTTATATCTAAGGATTGAAAATTTAAAACAAAATTCCACGTAAGTAGTTAATTCTCTTACCAAAAAATCTAAAAAATACAGAAGCACAGTTTAATTTTATAGTAATTTTAAGTTCAAATTTGGACGAAATTACATAATAAAAAACCTAGAATAAGTTATTTAGTTATTTTGTTGTGATTCTATAAATTATTCGTGGGTACTTGAAACTTCTAAAGTACACTATTATATATATATGATAGTATCAGGGTTTTTTGTCGATGTATTACGCGTTATAAGTACCTAATGGATATTGTGATATGATTAATTTGGAATTTATAAGTATATAATATGTCTTTTATGCTTCTTATACTGTCTAAGCTCAGAATCGTTTTTCTTATACAATGATATTATATCATTGAATTCAAATTTAATACCATCCATTATACAGTGACCCACTTGTAACCTATTGTAAAGTAGAGCACCTTTTTTAATTTGAATATACTGAACATTTTGATAATATTTATTGTATACAATAAAATCTAACGTATTTACGTATACCGTATATAATATACATACTCAAAAATAAACCTAAAACTTTGATTAAAACATACCTAATAGTAATTGGACATTGCACTGGATAATCAACGTTTTTATTAAATTATTAAAAGTAAATATTCTTATATCTTATGTTATCCGATAGCAACATTTTGAATCTTAAGTAGATGAGAAAGGAGCATATTTGAAATATGGTAGGTCTGATGTAGTTAGTTCTTCTTGTCTAGACATTTTTAGAAGAACCCCACACTTCCCGCCACCACGGATGGAAACTGGCTATTTCCGCCGCCGCCCCGTCGGAAAATTTTGAACTATTAATTACGCCAGTCGAGTCGGTTAATAATAAATAATAAATTTAGGGATGGGCCGATATTAAAACCTATACTCGATATTGGTGGTATCGGGTTTATCGGTATCGGTTTTTTTTTTAAACCGATATTTGAACCAATACCAAAAAAAAAACCAAATCTATCAGCATAATACTATATTGATTAAAAATTGTAATAGTTAAATATAAAATGATAATAGTATCGGTGATCTTTTAATATCGGTTCATTGTTTATGCTGAAAATGTTTGTTTTCAAATATATCGGGTATCGGTTTTTTATCGGTTGCATATATCGGATATCGGTAAAAAGAGGTATCGGCCCATCCCTCATAATATATTAGTATATTACGAAAAACCTCAAATATGCACTAAAAGCATGATGAAATTCAGTGGCGTAAATAGGCCATTGGAGGCCCGTGTGCAAAGACTAAAATGGGGCCTCCAAAAAAATAAAAAATAACCAGTGATAAAATATGATTTATCCTTATTAATGATTAGGTTATATTTATTGTTTACCCATTACTTACTTGTAAGCAACCTAGCAACATTTATATAAACATTTATAAATTAATCACATCTTGTAAATGTTTTTAGGTACCTAGGTATTTCTAAAATGTAGGTATATAAATATATATAAATTTTATAAATGTAGGTACATTTAATCATTTAAATACTATAAAAGTATGATACGTTTATAGAATAACATTAAATAAAAAACACAAAATATATTACTCATGTTGTAATGATCACCACAAAATAAAATCATTTTACATTTATCACTAGAAACACTTTTTAATTAGGTACTTATTAAATAGTAGGTATTAGGTAATATACAAATATTTAATAACGCATAATATTATATAGCTAACATAATTTTATTTTATTTTATTTGAAATACTTTTGATCATAAAAAATTTGCGAAGTCGTTTATAATTTTGTTAATTTAAAGTTCTGAGGTTTTTTCTCTTTCAATATTGAGCAGTGCCGGCGCTAGGTATTGCGGGGCCCTGGTCATAGGTAATAGCCTTTAGGTTCTCAGAGAGTAGTGAAATTTTAGCTTTGTCAATTCTTAATGAATCAAGATATATTAATGAAACAAAAATCAAATTAAAGCTTATTTTTATCTTTGTTATTCACTTGCCCCATATATAATTTTATGTAATACTAATAGCAAAAACAATCCGATTTTGCACTTGCCCCATGAAAAGGGTCAAGTGTGACGTTTTAAAATTTAAAAAAAAAAATTATTCTTAGGTGAGTGATAATATAACTTTGTTGACTATAAATTCCAATTATGTATATCTAGAGGTGTTACATTATGGAACAATAACAATTTTAAGTTAAAAACAAAAAAAGTATTGTCAAATTCAAAATTAACTTTTCATTGTTGCGTCACACTTACCCCACTTTACCTTACCTACTTGTGTAAACGGAGACAACACATTCAAGTGCGATTCCTCCAGATGAAACCTCGCTCAGCACAGAATTATTGGCGTAGCGTGAGTTTCAATTAAACCTTTGAGTGGAAAATCGTAGGCTAATAAATTCATAAGAGCTGGTTATTTTATTAATTTACATTTAATTTAACAACTACATAAAATCATCAATTAAAAATAAATTAATTCATCAAAATGTTTGAATAAAATAATAAATTGTTTAATATCTAAGTACGCGACCGTTGCAGGCAGAATAATGCAATATACGACGGTAGACCACGGTATTCGTATTAAGATGATAATTAAAAATCACGGGGCCCTTTAACAAGCGCGGGGCCCTGGACAAATGTCCCATTTGTCCTCCCCTAGCGCCGGCACTGATATTGAGAATTGCAATGTTCGTCAGTCTGTCTTGTGAAATTGAGTTTCTAAGATAATTTTTTATGAGCTTAAGCTTAGAAAAAGAACGTTCAGCAGAAGCGACTGTAACTGGAATAGTCAGAAAAATTAAACACAGCGTAAAAACGTCATGAAAAGACGATGCCAAGTCATGTTCGATTAAATAAACTATTAGGTCTTTAATATCATGCAACACAGATGTTGAGTTTTTAACACAAAGAAAATTTCTTAAACACAAAAGTTGATTTGTAATATCTGAACTTAACTCATTCTTATACTTTATGTGTAAATCGTAGGACGCTTTAATTATAATTTGTTCCTCTATTGTAGTAAGATTTATTGGTTTTAAAAAAGAAAACTCATCACTTATTGTTTTAATACCTTTAAACCTTTCTTTAAGGTAGTTTGAGCTCAAACAATGCCGTGTCCAGTGCGGGATAAAATACTTTAACTTTAAAACTGTCTTCAGTTATAGAAAGTCTTCGGTCACAATCAACTTCTTCGTGATACCTAACAGCAAATCTTTCACGTTTACGATTGAAGTTGAAAGGTATTTTCCATGAAACACAAAGATTTTTTGCATCTTCTACTATATTTTAGCCATTGAGTTATTAAGCCATTAGTTCCAGATATGAGATACGTTGTAGATAATATTTTTTTCCCAAATCGGGCCTCCAATAATATATTATTATTTATTAGAGTATAAACCATATACCAACATAAGGTCCGTATTTCCTACTATTTTTTTCGGGTATCAAAATAATATACATATTTTTGTGAAACTTTGAATCGAATGACGAATATAGAAATAACCAATGGGCAATAGTGTAGGTATTGTATGTTGGGCTGGGGCCCCCTTTGGTACCGAGGCCCGTGGCGTTTGCCCACCCGGTATTTACGCCACTGTGATGAATATAAAAATATGATCAATCAATAGTAAAAATCGGACCAATATACAAAATTAAATTGGTAAATTTGAATTCTTTAGGTGATGAAACAAATTTATATCTTACTTCGCATTGATTTAGATATTATAAAAAAATATGATAAAAACATCCGCTCCCTAATTATAAGAATAGGCATACCAATACGGGACACAGGCACCTATTTAAAGGTACCTAATAAAATAATAGGGGCGTTATATAGGTAAGCTTGAAGCTAATATGCAATAAGCAGATACCTTTAGGTGCCGTTACAGTTACATTTGTTTTCTCTGTCTTACAAGTGCGTGACATAGCAAATTTTACGCTCGGCAAAACACGTTTATTTCCCGTTAGTTTAAAAATTTGAGCGAATTGACCTCTTATAAAATGTCGTATAATGGGTCCTCAAACTACATTAATACAGGCTTAAGGTTTCCCTGTACACCCAGAAAATGTTAAAGACTCGATACAAAAGTTGTTAAAAGTTTTACAAATAAATAATCCATTCAGAAACAATCAGTCTAGAATAAATGGTTTAAGTTATTTGTAAATAGACACAAAAATATAGCAAAAATGCATACTGAGGTTATTTCAAAAGTTAGAGCAGCTGTAACAGAGCATTCAATTTTTAGTTTAGACATATTAAATGATAGCCACAGCCCACTAGGTAATTAAGTTTGATGAACCTGGTTTACAATTATGTCCAAAATCAGATAAATTATTGGAACAAAAAAAAAAAAATGGAAAACTTTTATGAAGTAGCAAATAAGTTTTTCCTATGTATATTATATTATTACCTATTATGATTTTATAGTTATTGTTTTATTTATTACAATTTTTTTTTTTAAATAACCTAATAACAGTGTTTAAAACTTCAATATACCTAAATCAAATCCATCTTAAAAGTATTTATTATATGTAGAAGTTTTAAAGAAGAATCAAACAATATTTCATTTGTATTTAGTACTTAAGTAGTCAAATTTAGGTATAGATAAACTTTGTAGTTTACACCGACAGTGGCTTTATAACGAGCCACTTCACATGACTTATTCAGAGAAAAGCAAGTTGGTTACATCAGGATATAAAACAACTAATCCATCAACATCTATAAATCACTGACAAAACTAATATTTTATAGATACCTATAGAATATAATCAAAATAGGACACAGAACACTTCCTTGATAAACTCTATATTCAATGATACTTTCTTGATCTGTTACATAATTTATTCTAATCGTTAGTTTCCTATTTAGTAGGTATGTAATTTTCAAACCAACTATAACCATAATTATCAATACTAAAACTAGGTAATAATTGTAATAAAATATGAAGTCCAAAAACAAAATTTATTAAGTATAAATTTAAAGTTGAAGGTACCTATGTTAAGTCAAAAATTAATAAATTAAAAAAAAAAAAAAAAAAAAAAAAATACTATTGCCAAATGCGAATGACACCGGTGGACTCTCTATTACAAATTGGACATCGATTAGTACGTAGTTGGTCTGCGCAATCTGCGCACAATACTCTGTGTCCACAAGGTACAGATGCATGAGACCTAGCACCATCCCTGCACACAACACAAATTGTTTCTTCATTATGAAGATTCACTTGAAGAGTTTGATCAATTTGGACATAAGGAATATTATCTGGATATTCATCATTTCCGTATTCTTCCTGCCATCTAACTAACTCCAAATCTTCGGGAATAAAAAAATCCCTTTCATCCCCTAATAGAGTATATAAGTTACAGTATCAAAAATATGGAAAATAATTTTTTTCAGGTATCTTACATTCATGCACATCTTCTGGCTCAGGGTTTTCAGGAAGTACTATGTTTACAGGAAGCTCTGGTTGATGATCTGTTTTAACACAATTAAAAAAAAAAACATTTAATTATGTTCAAAATTTAATAAGTAGGTATACTTAAAAAAAAAAAAAAAACATTACCTTCTACTCTTACAGCTATTTCATCTTCATTCTCTTCTATTACACCTGTGTTCAAAACATGTATCATTTTTTTTTTATAAAAATTGGTTTCAATTTTATTACTAATTACTAATGGGTTACCTTGTTCTACATTTATGTGCCAGTTCATTTCTTCACGGATATAACGTTCTGCACTGTGTGAGCATTGTAGTAAAAATTCTTTTAATGTAATATGCCCAAGATCCAATTGTTGAGTAGATTTTAAAATTCTTCCAGAGTTTAGTAAATATTTAATTTTAACAGCACGAGATATTCTCTGTCCTAGTGCTAGTTGTCTTACAGTCACATGGTACTTGCTGCTCAAATTTTTCAAGTGTTCTATAAGAAATATAAAATTAGCTTTGATGAAAATATACCGGGGTATTTACCAGGGTACATCTATATTTAATAATAATTTACCAAATACACATATGATTTTATAAAATTAAAATATAGTGATAGTTAATTACCTAAAAACGTCCATAAATTAGGATGAAGGATTTGGAATTTTTCCTTCAATTGGGAATGAAAGCATTCAACATTGTTGTTGGTTCTTCTAGGTAAACCATAAACAGAAAAAACTTCAGGTCCTCTGTTCCGTAGCCAATAGCTTAAATTAAAGATAGTTGATTTCATAATATTACATTATTACATATTTAAAAAAAAATATATCCCCAAGGAATTTCACATACTTTGAATAATAGTTAAAAAATGTAGCAAATCTAACATTATTATCTATGGCATGGCGACGTATTAATTGAAAACCTTCGTCAATTTTGTTCACCGGCAATAATGCTAAAGCAGCGCACATTTTTAAACAGATCTGGGCTTGTACGTTATCCTTCACGTATTGTGCTAGACCCAGTCTTTTAACATTTTTTATTAATGCCTAGAAAATAGTAAATTTTAACATGAAAGTATACAATAATAGTTTTACAATCTTCGGTTATTCTCCGATTTAAGCTAACCAGCTGATAACAGATATTATTACGGGCAGAATTCCACCGATTAAGTGTCCATTAAATTTAATTGGAGATGATAATACTGGCCCTGGAGTACTAAACAATACATATTATATTTATTTGTATGAAGGAGGAGCCCTAATCTAGAAGAATGGAAAATACTGAAATACATAATATGTAAATATAAATGTTTACTCTTTTATTCCATTTCAATATATAAATTATAAGTTAAAAAGTAGGTAATCTGCTGTAAATTAAAAGTTGAATCTATATTGTTATTAAGTAGGTAATATAAATGGATGAAGTGTTAAATTTGAATTCAATAATAAATCATTGATACAATGAAAAACGTTTCTAAGCAAGACGGTCTAACTTTTTGGTAACCCATATTACCAAACAATTATTATATTTAATATTACAATTAAAATTATTTTAAAAAAAATATTTGTATTTTTTTTCCCGATTAATTTAAAAAGTGAAATGTTCAATAGTTGAACCTCCCAAAAGTACCAAATAGATTCAATTTGCAAGAAACCTCTTACAAAATATCATAACAGCATTTTCTGCCTGAAACAGCCTTCTGACACAGAAAAAAAAAATACATTGTAAAATCAATTCATTAATTGCTACTCTCAGAATCTAATAGTAATTATACACACATATATTTATATATCCAAATAAACATTATTTATCAAGTACCTACCTGGACATAGTGAAACCAGCAACCATGTGCAACAGTTTCAGGGTAAACAGTTAAAAATGCATTTTGCAAAGCTGTCTCAAAATCTGTCATCACACAATTAGGTATTATGGAAGGAAATAAAGCTTTACATTTTGTAAGCAATAAAGTGTATGCTGCTTCCGTCTTGGACTCCATCAATGCGTAGATTATGGGTATTGACTGAAATAATAATAAAATATTTTTATAATTAGGTATTCATATTTATTTCCCCTACATAAAGTTAAAATACAAATCAATTATAACTAAAACTCACATGATTTTGAACAATTATGTGCAGAATAAAAAGTTGTCGAGACTGTGGCGTGGCTGGTGTAACTTTAAAAGTTGCATCAGCATGAACTTCGTTTCCTCCTTGACTTACAACATCACTGATAAGTGATGTACATCCAAATATAATTGTTGTTTTACCATCATTATCTACAGTTCGATCTTGATAAAACGCTTGTTCACAACAAGTGTAACGCTCTGGGTTTTGATCAAGATAATCTGCCAATGCATTAATGCTGATTGGTAAAGCAGGCACAATTTTTTTTCGAGCATGACGCATTGAAGCTTCTGCTGTTGGCCAACAATAATGTTCTGCAGCTCGAATACATCTAAAATAGTAATTTGTACCTACTTCAGTATAGGTATACTATAGTATATAATATATGATTCCCAAAAATAATATATAAGTATATCCTTGTTAAGACAAATAAGTGATAATCCATCTGGGCCTAAGGAAGTTATAGAATTAAAATTGTTGAGTTCACATTAAAAATATCCAATATAATCCAATATAATTATGGTACAATCAGTTAAGCTTAGAGAACTTCCTTGAACCTTCAGACCAACTTAATTTGGAACACCCATTTCCAGACATGTAGCCTAGTAGCTTTTTTGGTTTAATAACTAAAAATAGTTTTTAATGCTTGTATACTTTTTATACACATAAGTTATAATTTATAATAATAATAATTATGACAACATTAAAGTAATTTGTATCTTACATTGGCAAGCAATTGTTTAGAGGATCAACCTCCTAAACCAATAAAGCTATACCTAATGGTATTATGCATTAGACAAGTGATCAAATAAAGAACATATTAGGTAATTTATATTTTAAACAACTCGAAATAATTTATTGTTGAAAATATTTTTTTTCAAACATATTATAATTAAAAAAATAACTTTTTAAATAATATTTGTAATACCTAAATTATCAACAGGTAACTTGACTATGTTTACATATTATAAAACAGTTTTATAAAAAAATTATACTTAAAAACTATTTAATAAATTATTTTATGAGACTCATCTCACTATTATCACTAGGTATTTAAAACTTGATAATTTATTCAAAATAATTGAGTAGAAATATCATTGATTATAAATACTATAGATTGATCACTGGTTTCGGTTTCGTGAGCAATTTATAGTATTTATAATCAATGGAACTATGTTTAAAGAACTCCATTTTATGGAATTTTTTGAATTGCCCTTTATAATATAGGTACTAGTGTATTTGGCAGTTACGGTATTGATTTGAGTTTAATTATATTAAAACAAAATTTTAGTGATTTTTTTAATGCATTTTATGTATTAATGAGGTTAAACTATCTATTTTAATGATTCTATTATTTTTGTTTAACAAGTAACTATTATTGAACTATGTAATGATTATTTATCGCAGCAATAATACATTTTTGAACTAAGGTAAATGAAAATGGGGTTACCTGATTGATTCCTCATCATATATAATTTTTAATTTCGTGGTTTCATTGACAGATCGTAGTATTAAGGTAGATCTAAACTGTTTTATTAGATCACCAATCTCATTTTCAGCGATGTTTGCCACGTGTGAATGCCCTATTTGGGCTTTGATTGTGCCATCAGATAAACGTTTTGCTGTACCTTTACAAAACTGATTACTGCATACCAAATAACTAACAATATAAACAAATAATAAACAATTATTAACAAATTACATTTTAAAATTCATAATATAAAAAAAGGTTAGTTGGAATTATAAATTTATGTTTGTTTCTGTACATTGAAGTAAGTTAAATTCAGTGTAATCCACATATTTAGTTGTTTTTAATTTGCAGCAAGACTTAAAATCTGGTGACTATGTACTAGTAAAATGTAAGCCTGTAGGTAAAAAAAAAATGCTGTACATAATATTCTGATGGAGATCATATTGAATTTGTATTAGTTTTCATAATAATTTTGTTAAAAAATTGGTCATTTTATTTATATATTTGTTCAGATATTTAATATTGGATTAAAATTTTTTTATAAGTTATCAAAATGTTAAGTATAGGTAGATACTCATAAATAACTAGTTTGTTTTTATTTTCATAATTTGTTTTTGGAAAATAAAAGTTCCTGTTATATATGTATTAATAATTAATTTTTTAATAAAATAACAATTAATATTTTTACAGTGGCCATATAAGGGAAAAATGCAATTTTAAAATATTAATAAAAATGTCTCATACAATGTTCTTAAGACTTTGAAATTTAAGCCAATTATTATAGTGAACTTCTGAATTTATGGTTCAATTTTCAATATTTTTCAATGACCGTAGATAGAATAAATTAAATTAAAAAAAATTCTTAAGGGGTCGACTCCACCCTATGTTGTGTAATATATTATACAGTATTAAATAGCAGGCGCCTATATCATTTTAAATGCACCTACTAAAAAGTATTTTAAGGTTCAGTTTTTTGCATAATAAAAACACAAAATATTCAAATTTGAATTTAATTATATTAACAAAATATGCGTTTCTTAAATCAAAATATGCATGCAAACCTATGTTGAAAAAATCATAATATGGTACCTATTGTACCTAGTATAATCTATTTATTATATAATTATTGACTGGTGGATTTAAAAATTGTAAATATGTTGTACAGATTAGTGTATCGTAAGTGACTTAAAAAATAGTTCTTAAGCACCTAGATACATGTATTGATTTCTTTATTTAGAAAATTCAATAGTCAAAACTGAAATTGTTTTTATATTACATTTCAAATAATATCTAATAAGTAATAAGTAATAGGTAATCTAGTAAGTAGGTAGTAATATTAGTAAAATAAACTTACCGAACACCATTTTTAACACCGCCATTGTACTTATAACGAAAATCATCATGCTCTATTGGATTCATTGTGAAAATGAGTATTAAGACTTCAATTGATTGATGAATGTTATTTTAAATGCCACTTCAATAACTTACAAGTAAATACAAATAGGTATACAACTTACGAGTCTTACTAAGTTATAAAAAAGTTAAGAACAAGTTATAAACGAGTCAAGTACAAAATTGAAAATACTACACGACGTGTCTTCTGTCTTGCACTCTTGACGTTTATGATAATCGTGAATTTGTGTGTTATACTATTATTATTTATTCTTAACCTTAGTTTAATACCCCCCTTGTACTATTATTATAATATATTGTTCATGCATGTCTATTCATGTTCATCATAATAACAAAAATAAACAAAATATTGGAAATCATACTTTAAAAATAGATATGAATTACTTCGCGAAACACGGATATAGATACTATTTTTTTTTTTTGAATGGTTAATAATAATCTGATACAGATTACAGATAGATGATAGTAATATAGTATGATACATCAGTGGCGTGCTTAGGAATTTTGGATGGGGGGGGGGGGGGGGGTAGTTCAATTTAGTGTTCTAAATCTAGTATAGCACCCACAATTTTTAAATTTGTTTGTCCGACATCTATGCATTAAACCAGTTAAGAACGACGGTGCTTACATTAATTGCCAGAAATAATTAGTTTTTATGGTGTAGTCTTATGGTGTAGCCTCCGTAAACGAAGTTCACGATTATCGGTGTTTTGCGCACATACGTACCTACAACGCTTAGATATAACGAAATTTAATTTTTTTTTTTTTTGAAACCTAGCTAAATAATGGTTTTAAAAATTTTTTTGGCAAAAATAATTTTGACACACCCATAGTGGTTTTATATAACAAGTCGAGGGATCATGGGCGTCCCCAGACATTTTTCTAGGGGGGGGGGGCAAAATTAATTTAAAAAATAAATGAAAATTTTTCTATACATTTTATTTATAGTAAATGCCACTAAATTATTATATTTCGTCATTATTAAAATTATGAATTAAAACATTACAATTAGGTAAGTATTATTATTACAATTAAAACATTAAAAAATATTATTATACATCATTCTTTTTCATTAAATATAAATTTCAATCTCCGTGGACATTCTCTACCAAATTGTGTCAGTGCATTTTCAATAAATTTTTCTTTATTTGAATTTACTTTTTCTCTATGAAGTATGAACACTCAACATGCATATTCCATTCAGTCTAACATCACCCATCGTTGATCGTAACCATGTTTTAACACGCCTTAACAGGCACGGATCCAGAGCAAAGATCTGGGGGGGGCCCCAACAATTTTTTTACAACAAAAATACAATTATAATAAATTATTATCCTTTATTCTTAATTTAACAATTTTGTTATAATAGTAGGCATCAATGTGATAAATAAAATATTATTTATATATTAAATAACAAAGTCTAAACGCCTTTTTACATTGTCACTTTTTCCAAATCTGTCAATTATTTGGTCAATGCTTATTTCAACTTCCCTATGAACATTTAGTAAACATAACGAAGTTAGGCGATCCTCCTGCATTCTAGAGCGTAGCCAGGTTTTTACCCGTCTCAAGGTAGAGAAACTTCGTTCTGCTGTAGCTACACTCATTGGTAACGTACAAACTATACTTAGAAGCTGATATACTGTAGGAAATATATTTGGATCACATTTACCCAAAGCATCTATTGCTGTTGATGGAAATTGATCTTCACTCCACACACCAATATTTTTATTCCAAAACTTAAACCAAAGTTCAAGTTCACCTGAAATAATAAGAATTTTTTTATTGATTATAAATGAATTAAACATATTTTAACAAATTCATTTTTAAAAAAATACCTTGTAAGTGTAAATCAGCTGTATTATTTGATCCCGATGATAGCAGAGGAAAAAATCTTTTACTTGCTTCAAGTATTTTTACACTCAAAGTATTGTTGTCTTTTCCACGAAATACTTTAGGGATTAACAGTCTTAAATTAAATGCACCAATTACATCTGGACAGAAACGAGTATTCATATCCCCAAGAACACCTTCTAATAATGGTATATAAATTGACCAGCGATAATAATCCTCTGCATTTTGAGTAGGGTAATTGGCTCTATTCATCTGTGTTTTGGATGTACGTGGTAATTGTATATCAAATCCTAAACTTTTAGCCATATTAGAAGATTCAATAAAAATATCTTTAAAAACATTATGTGAATTGGTTCGGTTCTCGTTTAACACTTCTTTAACTCCTTGAATAACAAAATTTGCACTTTCCAAATCAAGTGATGTAGATTGCAGTATACGACTAACTGGAAGTGTCCATTTGAGTACATCAATGAGTGAATAAAGTGAAATAATAAATGAACTATTACATATAGATAATTCAAGTGTATTTGCTTTAGTTGAAGAATTTTTATCAGTCCATAACTTAATATCAGCAAGAGCTTCTAAAATCTGAAATTAAATTTTAAACAATTGAGCTGTTTCAATGTTTTATAAAATACAATTTTATAATTATTAATTTATCATAATTACTTTCGGGAGAGTTGATTTGAACTGTAATATGCCATCATGTTGTTCAATCCATCTAGTTTGACATAATCCAGATAAACTTTTTCCTAATTTATTTTTAAGTATAGCAGTCCTTTTAGCTGATCCATTAAAAAAAGCTACTATTTCCTTCAAACAACCAACCGTATTGCGAATTGAGACCACTTTTGATGACTGAGCCAGTGAGTTATTTAGTGCATGATTAAAACATGGGCACCGAACTGCGTAAAAACATTCTTTTAAAATTGTAGTGACTGCTCCAATACTTTTTGATGTCATAACTGCACATCCATCTGTACCGATGCCAACACAGTTTTTCACATTTAAATGAAATTGTTTTAAAATGTTCAGTACTATATTTCCTAGAGCTTGACCAGTAAGTTTTGTTTCACCAGATGACATAATGTCTTCTTCAAGGATAGATTGATAAGCATCAACAAAAGTTAAAAACTTTTCATTTATTTTATTGTTTAAAACGTATCTTATAGATAGACTAAGCTGTTCTCTATGGGCTATGTCAGTAGTTTCATCAAATATCACTGCATAAAACTTTGCTTCGTTAATATCTTTAATAATTTGTAACTGAATTTCTTCGCCTATACAATTAAGGAGCTCATTTTGAGCAGTCTTACTTATATAGGTAGCCCGAGATGATGTAGTATCAAGATGATTTTTCAACTTTTGATCTCCTGAATTTATTTTAAACTTTAATAATTCTCTGAAGTTACCTGGATTTGCTACTAATGAATTTGAAGTATCATTAATTAATAACGAACCATCATCAACAGCTCCTCTAAGGGCAATGTTCTGTCGTCCACATAGTATTAATGTTTCAATGATAGGTTTGATTCTCTCTCGGTTCTCGTTTATTTGCTTTAATCTTTGTAAATTAACTTGATTAATTATACTAAAACTTGGATCTCGGTATGATTTTAAAAATGCATTCCCTGACAAAACCGATTCCAAATGGTACTTATTGAGAGAATGGACAGTTAAACATCCGTCTTTACCAGTTAGCTTAGAAAATTTAAGTAATGGAGTTTTGACTAATGTTTTAAGTGTCACATTACTTTTGGTTGCAGGTGCAAATAAAAGACAATATTTGCAATACAAACCTTTGCTAACATCTGACATAACAAGCCAATGGAACATATTTAAATGATTGAAGGTTACACTTCTTTTTTTTTCTTTTCCATTGCGCATTTGAATTGAATATGGAAATATGTAATTGTTTGGAGGTATCCAATGATTGGTCAATAGAGCATGTTTGGTGTTATCATCAATAATATTTATGTTAACAAAGTTCCCAATGTCTGGACTATGAAAAATAGTTTCAGTTGATACAGTAACCTGGGAAGCTGAGCTTGAATGTGAACTTACTATATGCTGAAAAAAAAGGAAAAATATATGTAAATTAATCATATAGTAAAATACTACTAAATAATTTTTATTTCCTAATTTACAATATTTTATTAGTTAATTAAAATAAAAACCATGAAGAATAAATATAAATATATTTTTCTATTACCTCAATGACAGGATCAACATGAATGCAATTCTCAGTCTCAACTTCTTTATTTTTAAATTCTGATGGTGTTAGATCATCCTCTAATTCTTCAATTGAAGATTTACATTTTTCCTGTTTAAGTATTAATAAATTATAATACAACAAATTTTTTAAACCTATAATATTATTATTTATCTATGACCAGGTTAGTAGTCAACTAATATTTTATTAGTTAATTAAAAATTAAAACCATGAAGAATAAAGAAAATATATTTTTAACTGATTGTATATATTCCCAGAGTTGTAAACTTAATTGAACCTATTAAATTGCTATGATCATTGTGTAAAAAATACACAAATGAGACATGAGTATCATTATAAGTTTTAACTAATACAAAAATATAAATATATTTATCTATTACCTCAATGGCAGGCTCAACATGAATGTAATTATCAGTCTCAACTTCCTTATTTTTAAATTCTAATGCTGTTGGATCATCCACTAATTCTTCAATTGAAGATTTACATTTTTCCTGTTTAAGTATTAATAAATTATAATACAACCAATTACTATTTTTTTTAAAGTTTTAATATTATTATTTATCCATGACCAGGTTGGTGGTCACTAATTTTAAAATGTACATACCAGATTCACAAAATACGAAGTAATAGCACGAGCCTTTTTCTTAGGCGGTTCTGACATATCAAAATATTATGTTGAACTCGTTGAATTTTAATAGTTAAACCAAAATCAAAAACACAAAACGGTTAAACTGCGACAGTGGACAATAGTCATGAAGAATAGAATAACTTTTCGAATTCGACTTAGTATAATCAATGATCAATGACCAATGTAGACTGTAGTTAGTAAAATATACTTATCATAATAACACAGTTCTAATCATACTATCATAAACATATTAATATAATAGAAATTGTTTTATTATGCCTGTTCTAATTATAGTACCATAATAGTTTAATCAAACTCAATATATTATTTTGATTGTCCGGGGACAAACTTTGGTGGTGATATGGCGCACTCTTGTGGTGTTATCAATTAACACGTAATTGTAAAATTACAATATTGGAATCACTGTCCACCATGAACTAAGATAGTAGATATTACGTATAATAATATTAAATAATATATTATATTATCAGACATAATAATATAATATATTATGTGATTTTAAATATAGTAATATCAGGATCTGTAGAATTATAAAAAAATATGTCTTAAATATGTCTGGGAGGGGGCCTAGGCCCCTAGGCCCCCCCCCTGGATCCGTCCCTGCGCCTTAATGTATTAAAAGAACGTTCTCCTGTACAGCTTGTAGCCGGAAGAGACAAAAATATTTCCAAAGCAACAGCTATATTAGGAAAAAACGTACTTACAGTTACAGTTTAACAAATTGATAAAATCAATATCTTGGCAGTCCTTATTTTGCCAAAAACTGTACCAACTTCCCGCTTCAGCTTGGAGATTATCAATTTTATAGAAATCAGCAATTTTTTCAATGCTTTCAAAATACATTTTTTTCTCCAATTTTTTAAAAATGTTGGGGTGAAGATATTGTAGTAAAAATGTATTATCATTTTTTATATCAAAACGTTCTTTTATATATTGTAAAATTGAATCAATATATGGTATAAAAATTGAAACTCGGTAATAATCTTCACAACTCTCAGTTTCATAGTTCGCTCTTAGTGACTGTTTCTTTACCGTTCTTGAATGTGTAATGACAATATCTAAATCAATGGCGATTGATTTCGCTTCGTTAAATAATGTTTGGAAAATGTTATCAGCGTCATATACTCATATCGAACAATATTAGTAATAAATTAATAATGCTCGCTGACTTTATCTATCTGACTTTATTAGATCTACCGAGAGTTGAGACGCCTTGTAACATATTTGTCACAGGTTCTAAAATAGCACTGTATTTTGCCATAATAATCATAGAAATTAATAATGATGAATTTGAGGCCGCAGAATATAAGTAATGAGCTCGTTGCCTTGTATTGGAATTTGAATGTACTTCATTATTTGATAATGATTTCAAACTTGTCATTATTGAAATAAAATGTTTTGAAAATACTCTTATACTCTTATATTTAGACGACCAGCGTGTTTCACAAAATAGTGGTAGGTATGTTAGGGATAAGTTTTCTTCTAAGCGTACTTTCACGGAAAAATCATGTAATATTTTTTATAGTTCCAGTAGTATTACGAATAATCATTATTTTATTTGAATCATTTATAACTAAATTTAACCTGTGATTAGAACAATGAAAAAATAACGCTTGACATAATATGTTATGGAAACTTAGTAGACCTATTTTTAGAAACTAATTTATCATTTGGAATTTTACCAATTTCTGTGGAAATAACATTATTCCAGGGGGGGACAAGTGCCCCGTCTTGTCCCCCCCTGGGGACGCCCATGCGCGGGATGTTTAGAAGTTAATTGTCCGAGCGATCGCAAAGAGCGAGGGACCACACCAGATGTATATGAAAATACCAAAAATTTCAATTACCTAGCTATAACTTTAAACTAATTCTGTCCACCAAATTTAGACTTCCCTATCGTTTTCAGCATGCTTAACTACATAGGAACGTACTAAAACAAAATAAAATTGAAAAAGGTGCTCTGCTGTACAGTAGGTTACAAGTGGGTCACTGTATAATGGATGCTATTAAATTTGAATTCAATGATAAAATATCATTGTATAAGAAAAACGATTCTGAGCGGAGACGATATATCAGTCTAGGTATAAGACATATTATATTATATTTATCTATGGTATTAAAAAAATTGACCTATAATAAATTCCAAATTAATCATATCACAATATCCATTAGGTACTTATAACGCGTTATACATCAACAACAAACCCTGATACTATCATAGATATACAATTGTGTAGGTACTTTAGAAATTTCAAATACCAAGTTTTAAATAATATTATACAATCACAACAAAATAACTAAAATAGTTATTCTAGTTAATTTCGTCCAAATTTGAACTTAAAATGACTATAAAAATAAACTGTGCTTATATATGGTTTAGATTTTTTGGTAACTGAATACACTACTTACGTGGAATCTTTTTTTAAATTTTCAATCCTTAGATATAAAAAGGTGGGTAAGTGGATGTCGCTCTGCTGTACAGTAGGTTACAAGTGGGTCACTGTATAATGGATGCTATTAAATTTGAAAGTAAAATGTAATATCCGTAAACAGCTCAAAAAGAGTCAAAATATTTTCAAAATTGTATGGTGTATAGGAAATTCTAATATGAACATTCAGTGAAATGTTCATGTAGGTATCTACAGTTATTCGTTTTTGAATTACAACAAAATAAGGAAATCGCTACATGAGAAATCGAGTGAATATCTAATGTTGTAAAAATTTGAATTTAAAAAGGTCATAAAAATGTAATTTGACTTTCTTATAGACATTTGTTTTTTGATAAAGGTAGATAATATTATAAGGAATCTTGTATTACATTTTAAAACCTTAGATTTAAAAAGAAAAATTTTTACGAATTCTTAACTCAAAATAATTTGCTAGTTTTCTTGATTTTTCCATATTTTGTTAATTTTTGAACTTTAAATGCTTATAAAAAAAAAACTGTGACTAAGGATTTTTAATATTTTTCATCTGCCTTTGAAGAGACTTAAAATCAATACATTCATCGTTTCACTCAGAATCTAAAATTCGAGTGGACACTGAACTAGATTTTTTCCCAATAAATTATTATAATTATTATTAAGTACATAATATATTATTATATTTATAAAGTGTCCAAGGGAGGGGTTGAACCCCCCTTGTGATACATAATATTACATAATGATAAATAGGTACATCTAATCACGTAGTATAAAATACAAATGTATCAAGAAATTGCCTATACAGTACTCCTACTTCACTGATATTTCCCGGTTTTGAAATTCCTGGGTATTATTTTCCGGTATAAATATTTTCCTGATTTTTAAATTCCTATAAATTATTTTCCCGTTTTTTATTTTCCTGTGTTTTAAATTCCTACGAAATAATTTCCTGAATTATATTTTCCTGATTTATAATTTACCAGTAAAGTTTTTCAATTGTAATATTTTCCTGGTTATTATTTTCCAACAAATTATTTTTCCTGTTATTTATTTCCGTACATATATTTTCCTGATTTTTATTTTCCTACGAATTATTGTTCCCTCGTATTATTTTCCTATATTTTACTTTCCCGTTGTTGTCATTCCTGTAAATAACTTTCCTGGATTTTATAGCCCCTCAATATCCCTAAACAGTTCAAAATAAATCAAAATGTTATAGTGTATAGAAAATGCAAACATATACAACCAGTGAAAATGTCATGTATCTACGGTCATTTGTTTTAAAGTTACACCAAAAACCAAATTCAATTAAAAATTCCCGTTTTTCCTTAATTTTTCTTTTGTTTTTCTTGGGGCTTTTGAAAAGTACTGGGAATTTTAAATTTTGACCTCCCCAATGCACCAGCGATATTCACTTTCCAATCGAACAAGATACTGAAGTCGAAAATCGAAGTATTATTTCAACTACTTATCGTGTACACAGACACAAAAATAAAAAAAAATATAAAAACACACATCATTGTAAAATCAATACATTCATCATTTCACTCAGAATCTAAAAATGTTTAATTTAAAATAATCTATAATTTTAGAACAATTTTTCAAGGCTATAACTAACTCAAAAAAGTAAAAATGTTCCAAAATGTAATTTGTTGAAAATATTAATATAAATATTTGGTGAAAACTTCAATGGTCTACGGTTGTTAGTTTTCGAGTTATACCAAAAAATAAAATGTTTGGTTTTAGGTAAAAATGACAATTTCTTTTTTTTATCGACGCTTTTTAATATCTAACACTAAAAATGTCGGTTTCGATCTTCAAAAAGTACCAACTAGATTCGCTTTTCTAACAGAAAAAATGCTGATCTCGAAATTCGGAATATTTTTACTACCCATTGTTGATGACCGACAGTATAATGAAAAAAATTATACACATCTTGTAAAATCAATACATTTGTTCGTTCCTCTCAATTGGTTTCAAACATTAGTTTCGTTTCCAAATCAATAATAAATAATTTAGGTATATATTTTTTTTTTTTTTTTTTATTGATCTTAAGCTTCGGCAACTAGGCCATTAGCTGTAGTGGTTTATTTGTGGGTTTTTATGTCGGTAGGGGGAGAAACACGTGTGTGTTGGGTTTTGACAGGATTTTTGATTGGGCACCCGTAGGTATCTGCCATGCCCGGGTGGGGGATGGTGGCACTTGTTCTCCGGACACCGTGACTTGCCCGGAGAAAAATGCCACCCAGTGGCCGAGAGAATCGAACCCGCGACTGCCAGCGCCGCAGCCGACGCGTTAGACCGCTCGGCCACCTCGTCCCCCCGGTATATATTTTAATAATTTTATATTAGTTTAATATTAGTCTTTGGACCTTTTGAGGCCCTTCGATATATTATGAGGCCCGAGGCCTGTGTGCGGTGCACACTTTGCACACTCGGTTTTTACGGCACTGATTACAGATAATCAAATTGGGTATCGTCTACGGTATATAACACATTAGGTACTTGTAATTTGAAATAACATGTTGAAAATAGGACAGTTGGTGGCTGATGTTAGCCTAAAGACGACCGCTGGTGACTTTGGCGTACACGAGTACTTCGGAGGCAGGTGAGAAGATCTAATATGTCTCGTAGAAATCACTATATAGATAACTATTATACCGATCACAATATTTATTATAGTCCTGTAACGTTTCCCCTACAATAATCCGTTAAGTTTAATCGATGGACGAATGTTAATTAGTTATTATATGTGGGTAAAGTACATTATACCTAGTGGATACTCTTATAGTCTTATATATATATTTGTTTAATTAAAGTTCAGACCCCATGGACCGGTGCCACCCGGCACCCATAGCCCATAAATAGCTATAATAATATATTCGTATTTATTTTTTTATTTCTAAAAATAATTAGCCACACAAATGTATATAGTAGGTATACAAATATATAATTATAATTTATATTTAATATTTAACCTACAGAATAACCTACTTACGTGGAACCTTGTTCTACGTTTCCAATCCATTGCTATGAAAGTTGAATATTTTATACATGTTTGATTACAAAATCATTATTTTTCATCTGCCTTTGAAACAATATATAAGGAGCCTCCTATTAAATTTTTAATCTTTTTACCCAAAAAATAAATTGGTATTGATATTTATAGAAAAAAAAAAACTAAAAAAATTGGAAACTGAAAATGTCTATAAACAGCTCAAAATATTTTGAAAATGTTATGGACTGTGGTGTATAGAAAATGCTAGTATAAACATTGAGTCAAAAATGTCATGTATTTACGATCATTTGTTTTAGAGTTACACCAAAAGCCGAAATCAATTTTGCGTAAAAATTCCCGTTTTTCCTTACTTTTTATTTTGTTTTTCCAGGCGCTTTTGAAAACTTACTTTACTTTTGACCCCCCAAGTACCAAGTAGATACACTTTCCTGTCAGAAAAGATACTGTTGAAGAAAATCTATGCATTTTTACTGACCTTAAAGGTAATGACAGACACAAAAAAATTTTAAAAAAAACACATATATTATCATACAATTATGATGATAATAAAAAAAGCTTTAAAAAAGCAAAAAATTATTCTAATAATTATCAAAATTATTTGAATGTTTGGCATCAACAGCATCTAAATTGTGAATACAAATTTAAAATGTCTATTATAATATATTATTTTTGATATTAGGAAAAAAAGTCAGGGGAATAAAAGTCCGAGGAAAAAAAGTCCGAAAAAAAAGTCCGGGAAAAAAAGTCCGAATAAACGGAAAAAAAGTCCCAGAAAAAATTATTTAAAAATAATATTATTTATTAAATTAGTATACATAATTATTAATTATGCATTAATTATCATCATAATTTTAAAAATACTTATATATTAAATTATTATATTAAAAAAATTGAAATAATTGTATAAATGTAATTACATTGTTTGAGAAAATTAACAAAACATATTTTATTATTTATCATTATTTTAAATTTTTACGGTGTTTTCTTTTGGCATGGATTTCAGAGCTTCTTTTGGCAAATTATTGACTACTTCCGCAAAAACTTGAGAAGGTGTATTTGTTGACATTATAAATCGGTTTTTCATTTCTTCTTTTGCTTTTTCGACGATTCCGATGTGTAGATCACCAGCATGTGAATGTTCTACATCTAAGCTTGGATTCTTTAAATCTGCATATATAAATATATTTTTTACATATATAAATTAATGACAAAACGTAAATATATTATAAATATACATGTATTTACCTCTGTTGGTAATTAATACACCAGGACATTTTTTCAAACACTTCTGGGAACATTTCCATCTTATACTTTTTTTTAGTTTATGCTGGATTGTATATGTAAATCCACCACAAACAATTTTTTTTTCCATTTTTTTATTAATTTTACACTATCCATTATGATGATTATTATAAAATTATGTACTACACTATTACTGTTAACACTGCTATGACCTAGGACACACAGTTGACTATACTAGTGATATAATATTATATCTTAGGTAGGTATATTCTAGATAAGTTGTAGTAATGTTACTCGTTAGTTTTATACGGAAATACCCCTGGACCCTAACTGAAATATCATTGTGTAAACCTGTCTCCATATAGTAGACATACAGAGCGATTAAAACATATTATTTGAAAAATAATAAGCTTAATAAAATATTTTTGTTTAATATTTTTCTAGGAACTAATTTTATTTTAATTTAATAACTAATTTATATTTAAATAATTTTTTCTAGGACTTTTTTTCCGTTTATTCGGACTTTTTTTCCCGGACTTTTTTTCCTCGGACTTTTTTTCCCTGACTTTTTTTCCCCGGACTTTTTTTCCGTTTACCATTATTTTTACATCTTATTAGGTAAAATAAAAATTAAAAAACAAAATGAAAATGAATATATAATATTATTACCTACATTGGCTACATTAAAATAATATTAATGTAATTTGTGATTTCCAATGAACAATTGAGCTAGATTGGTACTTGAAAATGTTAATCACCCTTCTGCTTGGGAAAAATAAAAAGTTGTACACAGTAAACTGTGTTAAAATTGTTGGACATTATCAAAACTTATTCACATAAATGTTAATAAATATAATTTTTTTATGGTAATAAAATAATTAGGCGTGGCTACATGATTAAAAATTAAAATATGCTAATATTCTGTTTGAAGAATGTATATAATATATTATATTGTCTGATGTATAATATCCGCTACAAGCAAACAAGTTATTAGTAATAGATTAATAAATCCAAAAATATTAATAACAATATTTAATATTGTGGTAGGTAGGTACATGATATTGGTACCTATAACGACTATAACTTATAAGCTACAAATCATTGGTGCAAATAGGGGGGGGGAGAGGACTTAATCCCCCAATTCAAAGGTTCGTACTTAGTACTAAGCATATTATAATTTTTAGAAAATAATATAGGAAGATCGTGAGGGTTTAGTCCCCCACCAAAATATTGGGCTATTTGCGCCTATGCTACGAATAATAATATATTATACTTAAACTTTTTGTAAGTCGAAAAAAACACTGGTTCCTGTTATATTATAATTGTTCGATACTTCGAAGCGATTATTTTATTGTTAGCCACTAAATTTTACAGTTTTTTACGTTTTTTTTATGTTTTGAGTTGTTTTCCATTGTTGAGACAGATAAAAATCATTACAGAGTGATATATTATGAACATTGTATAATGTTTATTAGATATTTGATACAATGGTCAATGGTGAATAGGTCACCAAATAAATCATGGATACACTTGTCACTTACCTATGTTATATTATGTTGCAGGTATTATAGGTACACTGTTTATAGGCGAGGAGTATTACGTAAATATTATATTAAATATTAATCAATTAAATTAATAATTAATTATGTAACAATCAATGCTTTAACAATGTTGTTTTAATAATTCCAGAGTATACCTACCAATCCTGACCTAATTTGTTCTAATATGTTAATAGTTAATACGGCTGAATCCTCTAATTTGACTTTGTAGCATATAATTTTATTAAGTGCATGTGTTTGCTCAATTCACGATAAAATAATTTTCTAATAATATTGTATAATTTTTATTTTGAAACAAACCTTTTTTTTAGACATAGTTATTTAAATAGTTAATAGTGCCTTTTCTTACATGGTATGCATTATGTAACAAATATGAATAAAGTTCAATTTTGGATTTGTACCTACGTGGCCCGTGGGAAGTACATAGGAGGTTATCAAATATCTGTAGTGCCAAACAAAGCAATATACTCGTAGGCTAAATATTACGAACTAATAATTACATCAAACGGTCAGGATATTGTATTAATTGTAGGTACATTTGTCATTTGCATGTCTATTAAAAATCATATACCTAGATAATAATTTCATAATTATGGTCACGTGCCATTAAGCCGTGAACGTATACCTACAAAATATGTTGTTATTTTTTCTTTCTGAAAAGTATTGTTTTGTGGGACTTTGTTATATTATTATTGATTATGGATTCTATAATAAAAGCGTTTGCCCCGGCCCAACAGAGTGCAAGCACTGAAAGCGAATGGCTCCACCCCCGCGAGCATGCCTATGAGCTGAGCATTTATGCACAAACGGAAATTAAAGCTGCGAATTCCAGTAGGAGGGGTGATAAAATGTATCTGATTTTAATTGAGAAACATATCGAATATTATGTTTCAAAATCAAAAATGTGATAATCGGGGATAAACGCATGAAATATTCGGGTGGGTGAGGTTTGAAAAAATTGTATAATCTTTGTACCTAATGCCCATTGTTATACCTATATTAAATGATAGGTAGGTACATAATTGGTATTATTAATATTTTGTGGGGAGGTTAGCCCTTCGCGGCGAAACGGTCGCGGCGAATGGTCCGGCGGCGAAACGGTCGCGGCGAATGGTCCGGCGGCGAAAAAGTCCGCGGCGAAACGGTGCGGCGGCGAAACGGTCTGCGGCGAAACGGTCGCGGCGAAATGTCCTAGACCCACTTTTGATGTAGCTGGAAGACTTGAGAACTCATGCGATTTGAGGTCTTGAAGTTTTTCATTTGTCATCTAAAAACAAAATATTGTATAATATTTTATTTTAAAACATTTCTAAATACAATCGAGATTTGAGTTATCAAGACTCGACTATAATTACAAAAACAACATACTTTTATTTCGCGAGGAGAGAGTATTGATACATAATTATATTCATTAACACGCTTAATATTCAATTTGAATTCACATTTCACACTATTTAAAAAATAAAATATTAGTACAATAAATTATTAAATCAAATGTATTCAACTAAACTAACTCACTAAGATATAACTTACCACATGTAAAATTGTATTTTCAACAAAGCGCCTATTACTCTAAAATTAAATAGGTAGGTACATAATTTATATTCAATTTTTAAGAAACACAAATAAAATGCCTATTGTTATTAATTTATGTTGAGCTCTGGTCAATTGAATATAAGTCATGTAACATTTATTTTTAGCCTGCCATTAAGCAGTAGCACACACTGTGCAGTCACTAATATTAAATATGCAGTAGCAAATTTAAAAATGTGCAGTACTTATTTTCGGCTTTATCCATTTTTCTTTGATGAATATTCAATATTGATTATTGAAAATTACTAATTTCTAATTAGCATATTGTATTCGTTTAAAATTCTTAACACTAAAAATAATTACGACTACACCATATTCTGGGCGGCTTGCCGACTTATAATATAATAACTAATAAGTATATTAAAACAAGCTATTTAGTTTATTAGTTTTAAAATGTTTAGTCATACATTTTATCACCCTTATTATGGGTATCAAGGACTTTAATAGAAGATTGTCTTAGATTGTATTTATTACAACTTATTATTAATAAATATCACGGACTAAGATAATATATCTTAGTCTTTATCTTAGTCCGTGATAAATATCAAACACAATAATGTAATGAAGTTATTACACTTATATGTGGCATGTGCACATAGGCGATACTAGACCCTCTTGGCAGGGGGGGGCCAGAAAATATTTAAACTATCTAACTACCTATATGTTGGGAAGGGTGGGGGGTTTCGTTAATGGGTGACTTCCCCTTCACCCCAATAAAACCCCTTCCAATTTACTCATTGAATAATTTTGTAAATAAAAATTATAAATATAAATAATAAAAACATTTAAATTTAAAAAAAACTATTTTTATTTTACTATATTAGTCCAAATTTTTAGGCTAGTAATACCTCATACTAAAAAAAATAACATGAATTTTTGTACAGTATATTTTATTATTTTATACTCCATGCGTCGCTCAACAAATTTCGTATTGAAAAAAAAATATATATATTTTTTTAGAGTTAGGAAACCGAGATTTAAGGAATTATGTATTAACACAGGTACGGTTTGCAGGAGGGGCAGTTGCCTACTCTGACACCCCCGTAGTACCGCCTAATGCCTATGCATGTGCACTAGTAGGTCTATGTTCATTATTTTAAAATATTTTGGTGTGGAATTAGGTGTGCAGTAGCAAAATATCTTAATTTTAGCACTATGTAAATAAAATTGTATCTACCTACTCCAAGATTTTAAGCTAGATATAACAACATCATAAGACCCACAATAAAATCCTAATTCTAATTATTCCTTATGGGCTATGTCTAATATCATTGAGTACAAGCACCGATATAAGTTTTTCAACACCCATAGCCCCCCACTATAACATAGACTAATGCACAAATACGGATCCAGGTAGTGGCAAATACAAGGCGGGCACAGGGCGGTCAGCCCCCCCCCCTGTACTGGGTTTTTACTTTATTTTTATCATCCTTAGGTGACTTCTGGATCCAGGGGAAGGGCATTTGTCACTCCCTCTCGAAAAACTGTTAAGGCCTAATATCAGTGCCGTCAGCAGGGGGGAGGGGAAGGGCTAACGGGCTGAATTCCCCATCCATTGCCCGTATTATATTAATAAAAAAAAAAAAATCAAGTTTCAACTGTCAACTATAGTAGGCAAGACGTAAAATTCATATGTTTTACCAGAATGAATTCATTTTTGAAAAAACATACCAATGCTTATAAAAATGTCGACTGCTGGATGTAATTTTGCGATGTTACCCACTTAAAAGAAGGACACAACACATTCTGGTGAGACGTCCTCTTTTCAAAATAAAATATTTAAACATAGCTTCTTTTTCAGAATACAAACAGTGTTAGATATTTCATTCGGAATCGTTTGAATAATTTCTTGGGTTCTTCTGGAATGGCTAAATACGTAACCAGAATTAAGTTAAATAATATGTATATTATATTAATTAAATGTTGATTTAATATTTTGTTGAACACAGGTATAAAACACAGGTAAATAACAAGTATGGTTAAAAATAATGAAAAAATGACCTAATATATAAATTAATATAATAAGTAACAGAAGCACTATGTAATTTTTGTAATTTTATTATACAATAGTACAATACCAATAAAATATTTTAAATAGTATTACACAATATTATAGTTACATACTAACTTATATTTATCTTATTCAATAACACTAGTCAAGAGATAGTCAAACATCGATAGTAGATGATTTTGTTAACAATGTAGGTATTTCACTATTTTAAAGGAAATTTGTTTTTTTTTATAATAAGTAGGTACTACTAAGTAATAACTAGGAAAATTGATGATTTTTTCAGTTTCAGTTTGGTTTTAAGCAGAAATATTGGTTGTTCTTAGATAAATTTATATATGGTAACAATTTTTCAAAACAAATTAAAATATGGTTCATAATCATTTTTTTCTCTGTTTTTAAGTAATCTTAGAGTAAAATAACCTATTACAAAAAAGATGTAATATTTTTGAGGGAACAAAATGAACAAAATGATTCTGTGTTAATGCGTTTTGTCTATGCTGCGCTTGGACCAGAGAGAAAACAAATAGTGCGCTGACATCATCTGAAGTGTTATCAGTTGGTTTATGTTATACGTTTTGTCCAGTACACAAGTGATTACTTTGAGCGGCGACAACCATATTTTAAAGATTCAGGTTACAAAACAAGTTTTTTTCCAGTACAGTTTCAGTCCCTGACTAGGTGGTAAGGTAAGCGCTATAATAGTATATAATATTTATTTTATAAAATTGGTAATTATTTAAAACGAGACTACAATATAACTGGAAGAAAAAGTGTAAGATCTTTACAAAAGTATAGTTACTTATAACACAATTCACATAAAGAAATATTCTTGTTACAAAAAAGTATAAACCGGTTGTATAAACATTTAAAAAAAACTCATTTTGAACTTAAACGAATAATAATGAACAAAATGTTCAAATAAATAAAAAAAAATTACGGGTATACCAAGTATATAAGTCACAATAAGAAAAAATAAATAGTGCAATAAAAACAGGATTATTACTATAAACTAACCTAATCATTATATTTATCTAATGCATAACTTATATCTTCTGGACTGACGTTGAGTGACACTTTACGGAATATGTCCCATCGTTTCTTTTCCAAAAATGTAAGACCGCTATCCCTTAACCGGTATGCCATCATAAGAACTTGTTGCTCATTTGGCAATTCTTCGCCTAGTACAAAGTAAAAAGTAATTGTTTTTTAGACATAAACTATAATCAAAGTAGAATAATAAAACCGTACCTTCAAGCAAGCAAATGGTTTTCAGTTGTGTGTAAACTGAATCAATAGTACTATGCTCAATACCTGTACTTGATGTAACATCTCTAAGTGCTCTGAGAAAAAATTGTTCAAAGAGACAACAGCACCTTAACAATAAATTTTAATTTATATTTTTAGAATAAAATTAACTTAAGGATTTAATATATTAAATCTATTGAAAGTTATACATTCTTTCTTGTAGTATGAATTATTTAATACTTTCTCTGTCAATTAAAACATTTAAACAGGTCAATATTATAAGATGAATTTACTTTTCTTTTATTTGTTCTTGATACATACTTATAAGTTATAGGAATTATAGTAACATTTTTGATATTTTATTCCTTTTGTTCTATCCTATTATTAACCTATGGTTTCTAAGGTTTATTTCTAACTGTTTAAATTCTTGAATTAAGCTAACTTCTTGTATTATTTTCTACTGATCAATGAACATTTATAAATAAAAAAAATGGGTGTCGCTCCACAGTACAGTATGCTACAAGTGGGTCACAACAATGGATGATGTTAAGTTTGAATTCTACGATTTTGAGCGGAGATAGAATTTTAGCCATTGTATATTTCATATAACATTTATATTTTTATTGAATTAATACGGTAGCCGGTAAGTTGAATTAATAATATTGGCAGATTATCATATTTCAATATTTTGAGAAATTTCAAGTACCTTCCCACAAAAAATATTTTCAAATTAAAACAAAATAACTAAAATAGGTATTCTTGGTTATTTAATGTGTAATTCCGTCTTAAAATAAACTTAAAATATCTATAAAACAAAAATGGGTTTAATGGTTTATATAGTTTTTAGATTTTTGGTTACAAAATTAACTACTTTCAACAAAAAACAATTATATTATATGCCAAAACTCAAATAATAAAAATTTTTATTAAGAGATACACAAAGTTAATTGCTTTTTTCCTGTTAAATAATACAACCCAAACTATTAGTAAGAAAGTGAGTATCTATAGATTTGAAACCATTTTATCACTATAATACCATTGAAAATGTTGTCCAAGCAGTTTTTGGAAAACGATATAAATATGTTGGATTTAAGTGATAAAAATATGTTATAACAAGTATATATAGTCTTCAGGGCTATTGACTACTATTGTTCTATGCTACTAGTAAAAGTTTTACTATATAATGAGAATAATATAAAAATATTACACAACATGTAAAACTATTATACCTAATAGCTGTTACACGGACACCAGAAAGTATCGCATTTAACACCTGATTAACATGGTTAATAGTTATTAATTGTGATTCATCTTCAGATTTGACTAAATCAATAGCACGCCGACATATGTCCAGAGCTCGTCTTGCATCACCTGATACCGATGCTACTTTCCTAATATGGAAATAAAACATTTTTTCAAATCAAACATTCAAATTATAGAAAAATAAATTACCTTGCTACCAATTGAACAGCATCTGGATCAAATGAAGAATTACCAATCAATCTATTCATAATTATTTCTTGTAACTGCTGGAATGTGTATGGCTTGAATACTAATCTGGTCAATCCCTAAAATCAAATTGAAACAACAAATCATTAATATTTATCAATAATGTAACTACTTTTTTAATGTATCTACCATTCTACTAGTTACACATCCTCGTAATACTCGTTCAGGTAAATCCATAGTATTAGCAATTGTTATTACAACCACTTTTGAACCAGTTTGACTAGGCCAATCAAGTATATTATATACAACATCTTGTTTACGATTACAAATATGGTCCACCTAACAAAGTTCAATAATTAATTCAGTACTTAAATAGTCAAATATAATAAATTACTTCATCGACCAATAAAATTGTAGATAACTCTTTAACTTTTTTGTTAGAAAAATGGTCATTAAGAAGTGTTTGAGCTCGAGAAGATGATACTGTTTCTCCAGTTAACTCTTTCCATATCACTGAAAATGCTTGGTGTGGATTCGCAAGCCTTAAGCCATTTATTTCAACAAACTAAATAAGATTTTAATTTATAATTACTCACAAAACTCATATTGAATATAATTATTAGCATGTATGTAAAGTTTAAAATTACCTTAAAACTGTGTTTCATTAATAAATCAGCATTTAGTGAATCTATTACTCTCTTAACTGTTGCCGTTTTTCCAGTACCAGGAACACCACAAATATACATACTCCTGTAAAAGTATTATGTAAATAAATAATTAATTACTAAAAAGCATTTAGTAAACAATGTTATATTGATTTCATCAATTTACCCTGTTAACTCGTCATTAATTTTTCTAACTAAAAAAGAATGTATAGATTTATATTCAACTTCACGACAAGGTAAATGTTTAGGAGCCGCATGTAAATGTAAATTTGCTCTAGCTTTTTCTAAAGGACTACATGGAATCTTTGCTCCACTATCCAATCTTTTACTCGCTGAAGCTGTCAAGTTTTTAACGTGGGTCTAAATTAACATGTATTAAAATAAAAAAAACAATTAAAGAAGTGCTTTTAAAGAAATATCAATAAATTATTAGCATGTATATAAAAAAAAAATTATTAAAATATTTAGCACTCGTTTTATACGCTACTCAGCACAAACCCATACAGTATTTAGTAGTTTCGGATACTGATACTATTTATATTTTTTGTTTATACCATTAAATATATTTAGTTTAGTTAAATCAGGATTGAAAAAAAAAGTTTTACTATACTTCATGTACCAAGAGAATATGAGTGTGCAGAAACCAAAACTAATCATTTTTAATACTACACCATATATTATAGAATATGGCCAATAACAAAGCGATCCAGTACGATCTACAGTGATATGTGCATTAGTATGTAACTTATTAAATAAGATTTGTTAACTAAACTAGTACCAAATTCTTAATATTTACTTTGGGAGTTTTTCTTGGCGTCTTTGGTGTAGAAATCTCAATTTCTTTATTTTCTGGTATATCTCCTAGGATACTTCGACGCACTTTTGAACCAGAACGAGAAGTGATAGATTGTCTTGTGCGTTTCTGCAATAAAATGTTTTAAATGTACATTTAAGTTTAATTAATAATTATATTATAAACATACTGGAGAAAACAATAAAGTTTTGTAGTATTTAACAATATTTAATGACATTTAACATCATAGGCATGCGCAAGCTCCTATTAAAGGTGTGGCTTTTATTATTTTTAACCACCCACACACTTACAACCCCCCCCCAACAAAAAAAATAATAATAAAATAGACATTCATAACATAGGTAAGTAGAAATAAAATTGATTTTTAAAACTGATACATAGAAGATTAGTTCAAACATTATGTGAATTAAAATAAAATCCAACATAATTGTAAAATTGGATGGATTAGATTTTGATTTCTATTGGTTACACAATTTAAACAAATTATAAGTGAATTAAACAATTTGTACCATAACATTTTGTGGGAGTATGCAACACTTGCATAAGTTATATAAATTGTATTAACTTATAACATGAAAAATCTATGTTCAGTATAACTAATTTTATGTTAGATTTAATATTAGAATAAATTTACCTTTTGAGAAAATAATATTATTTAGGGGATTTAATAATGATAATAAGTCAACTTACTCTATTATTAAAACAAACAAATCAAAATTGGTACTACTGAATTTTAAATTTACTGTATTGCATGACAGGGACAATATAACTATTATCCAGTAATGCGAGTTTCAAGTTCTCTTGTTTATAAGTGGCAAACACAAAACCCTTGCCATTTTCCAATACTTCATAATAATTATAACTTGTACCTTATAGGCTTTACATATGATAAATTGTTACTTCGGCAATGTTAAGTTGAGCATTGTATATTATTAATTTACGGCAGGTGAATAAACATATTTCAGATATGACATACTTTTGGCAATTGCCTCTGAAATTACTCTTCACCACGCCACTGCCTTAAATTAATACAATTATTAGAATTTGTTTAAAAGTACCTATGTCACATTACAACAATTTGTTACTTATAAAAGTACAAATTTTTTTTAAATAATTTTTTTTTTGCTTATTATTTTTATACAATAATATTTAATCTAAATTGTGATTGATCTTATTACGCAAATATAAACAAAGAAAAACTGTTTCTTGTTTCTCCTGAAAAGTAGTTGAAAATGTACATGGGTCCCTTTTAACAAATTGCCATTCATATACCTATTCTTTTTTTTTATGTATACTTACAGTTCGAGGAGGTCTTCCATTTTTCAATCTTTGCCGAGTGCAAGGAGTTGTACTATATTCTGATGGTGAGTCAACCATCTTAAAATCAAAAAATAAGTATTAATAATTAAACTACAAAGTCCAATAATAATTATTATTTAATTGAATTAGCAGAAGGTAAGGAATTATTTTTGTGAGAGCACAAAGGAAACTCATTACTAGGCATAGGAAATCATGCTCTAAAAATGTATTAAATTGTTAATAATATTTTTATTCTTAATAATTTATTTTTATTTTGTTTAATTGGCTAAACCATCATCCTACTGTGGGTAAATACTAAATATAAATTTGTCTCTATGCAGTTAATCAATAAAAATATTTTTTTACCTTCTTATTGGCACAATATTCAATAGTTTTCTAAAACAATGTTATAAGTAAAATAATCAAATTATATATAATTTTAGGTATTATGGTGTCATAAATAGTAATTCATTGTAACCAAACAATTTCATATGAGGCACACAAACGGCATAATGGAAAAAAAACATATTATATGTTATTCAATAACAGTAGCTAAGAGATAAATAGGTTCATTATAGATAATTTAGATGTTTCAGTAGACAGTACCTATTTTATAAGAATTTAAATTGTATTTATAATGTGTAGGTAAATACTATATAGGTGTCTAGGTAGTATAAAAATAAATTAACTAAATGGTCAAAAAGTAATTGATCAATACGAAATTCCAATATAACTTGAATAATAATAGTTTTAAAGGTGGTAACATATTATTAAAAATATTATATTACATTGTAGGTTGTAACTACCTGTTGTTATTAAAAAGAAATGACTTGTACATATCACTTCACAATGAAGAATAAATAAACATCAACTTACTTAATATTATAATAATATATATAGTTTATATTTACCTTCTAAATAATAATTGACGAATGGCCAAATGGTCTATGTGGGAAAAATTTAAAATAATTACTGGACATGGACTAGTGACTAGTAGTGATGGGAACAATCGAGTGAAAATAATCGAGGAACTCGATTATTTGATTAAAACGAGTAACTCGATTGTTATGAAAAATAATCGAATGATTTGCTCGGTCTCGATTCTCGGAACTAACTGAAAAAATCAAACGAAAAATTAGTAATTACTAATTTTGGTAGTAGTTACTCGAATTGTCAATAAGTAAAATTAATGAAATAACTACTAATAGTAATATTATACTCGAGTATTTTTATTCTACTAATCTAGTAATCTCTTCAAAGTATTTTCGTTCAGTTAAAAGAACACGAAAATAATAATCCAATTACGGACTACATTATCTCAAAGCATATATAAATTTTAAATAATTTTTTTTTTTTTTATTGATCTAAAAGTTAACATTGACGACAAAGGCCATTAGTCACAAACAAGGTAAAGTAACAATAATGATTAATAATTTTTTTAAACAAGACCGAAAAGTTTTGTTTGTTTCAGAAATTTGATTATAATTATATTCTGAGTGCAGAATCGAGGTTGTGAGATATGTTGTTCACGTCCCGTTCTTGGTTGAACTTTAGACAGTCGGCAATTAGGTGTTTGACTGTTAAGTGTTAACAAGGTTTCGCAGGTTTAGCCATCAGAAAACGGCGCTCCCGAAGTCCCGAACGAGCACTCGTCGCCGCCGTCGGCCGGTTGCGAATAGTAGGCGTGACTTAAACGCCGCTCGCTTGCGGATCGTGAAAACACCTAACAGCGCATCCTCTCGGTCGTTGCATGCGTACAGCTTTGGGTGACACGTCCTCTTCATAAACATTATTTCCATACTTGCAATTTTATAAGTTAATATATTTGGGCTAATTTTACTAGAAAATATTTCTCTATACATCATTTTATTATTTTACAATTTAATATTTTATTTATAAAAACGTTTTACTAAATTTTTAAAAATGGTTGTTTTGTCAGTGGATATTTTGACCGTAGGATATTTTGTCCTTAGATATTTTGGTTTGAATATTTTGTCCGTAAACTTTTGTTTTCCAAGTAGGAACCCCTATATTTTCTGTAAATTGCAGATAATTATTTTAGAAATATTGATAAATCTAAAACAAAAACCGACCGAACAGTTTCTGAATATAATTTTACACTTTGATACACAAATTAGAAATAACTAATTAGTCACGAATTATGATATACGGATAAGACATTAATAATAATTATTATAGGTATGGGTACCTTTATTCCTCTAATTAGTACCTATATATAACATTATTAATATAATAATTAATAATAATTATTATTATTGTTATTTATTAATATAATGAGATAAGCCTAGACCTACTACAACGTTTGCCTTTGCATCGAAGATTTGAATACAATTATAATCGGTAAGATAGTTGTAAATACCTACCACAATTTAATATAACATAGGTACATTGCCCACTTAGGGAACTATCAACTAATCGTATTCAGAATTTATTCTGTATTAAAAGTACCTACATAACAGTACCTACATAAGTAGTCAGAACCACCCCCCACCCCCTAAGTGCAGGTAGACTAGACAAGAGTAGAGTAGTAGACCTAGAAAAGTACCCCATCCCATAAAGTACCTAGGTAGTAGGTCAGGGGCATATTTACAGGGGTGGCTGCGTGGGCTTCAGCCCCCTCCGAAATTTTAAGAAAATTTAAAAAATATTTTTATGGTCTATCAGAGTCACTGCAAGTCTTACATTTTAAATTCGGATTTTTATTTTGTTAGCTTATCTTTTCGCTCATGGACAAAACTCTTTATATTTATTTCTATAATTCTATATATGTGTCCCTAGTATAGAAGTCTGTGGCAAAACTTGACCAAGGGTGATAATACTGGAAATCATAGATAGTAGATATTAATAATCAAGGTGGATAAATATAAAGGATATATAAGTTGGATATATATCCACCTTGCTAATAATTATAAACCATGTCGTTACCTGGATAAAGAATATAATATTATGAACAAGATGGCACAGATGTCAGACATAGATAATAATCTGTTTCGTATCTATATTATATCTGTGAGGTATGGACACTTTGAAATTCCTAATCAGTAAACTGGTAACCTTTTTCAACACGCTGAAATGAAAAGGTTAAAAACATATTTGAGAAACTCAAATTCAGAAAATCGTCTAGAGTATTTTTAGCATTATTAAATATTCATAGAAAAATTTGTATATCTGGTGATATGATTTTAGACAAGTTTGCCAATAGTGGACGACTAAAACTTATTATTTAGTGCATTGTATACATTGTGATTTAAATCATCAAATATCATTTTAATGTTTAATGTATGACTATGGTCTATGTTTATAAATGTTGTTCAGCCCCTCCCGTGATAAAATTCTGGATCCTCGACTAAACTGGTAATATTGCTGACACACCTATTTAATTGTCATGTATTTCTGTTACACTGATCGGACTACCCAGAGAATGGTGCGCAGATTTATAAAAATTATTTTAGTATTTTTATATATCTGTTGGTATGATGTAATACAAATGCCGCACAAAAAAACCTACACAATCCTTGGAATTTTCATTTACCATTTTGGATTATCGTCGTCATTCGAAAAGTCGAACGCATCACCAATCTGAAAGTCGATTCACCGATGGATAAATTTTAATTTGTAGTCGGTCGTGGCTAAAAAAACGAAAATCTATGGGTGAATTTGCAGTTTTCTAATATGATGGATGAAGATAATATATTTGTTGTACGACTAGTACCTATAAGATTTGTATTCAAATTAAAGTCAGAATTTTTTGTTACGTAGGTTACTCTGAATAATACTATTATAGATAGGTACTTTATTAACTTACTATTGTCCGGTATCATACTTATATCACAACCGCGCCACTTGGTGTTTATTTTTTCAACTATTCTTCTGTTTTATTGTTACAGATAATCAAATTTGGTATCGTCTACGGTATATAACACATTAGGTACTTGTAATTTGAAATAACATGTTGAAAATAGGACAGTTGGTGGCTGATGTTAGCCTAAAGACGACCGCTGGTGACTTTGGCGTACACGAGTACTTCGGAGGCAGGTGAGAAGATCTAATATGTCTCGTAGAAATCACTATATATTTCTTTTTTTTGATTTTTAAATGCACTTAAAGTTTATAAGGGAATGAGGGATAATTATATGAGGTATTTTTTAACAGTAGCTATACACTATAATATGGAGAGTGTCTCAATACATTTCCTGTTTTAGGGTGTTGATGGTTTACCTCTCATAATCCATCATCTATATGTTGGAGTGGAGAGTACTTGACACTTGTACCTTTTGGACCCTGAGTCTGGGTATAACAAATGTCAAATAGCTTTACAAAGCTCTACTCTTATGTACTTATAGAAAACATGATTTGTGTGCCAGTGTTTTTAACTATTTTATAATTTATTTTGTAGCTGGGGTTTGTTAGTATGTTATGTAGCCGATTTTTCTGCGGTATGTACCGATGAGCTGAGTCGATTGGTGAAAGACTTTCATGAATTTGAATCTCGAGGTATAAAAATATTGGCGATGTCTTGTGATTCTATTAATTCTCACACTAAATGGATAGAGGTACCTAATATTATATTAAAAATTATTTATTAGAAAACATATGATATCATGAAAACGTATGTAATAGTTTGATTAATGAGGTTTATAATTTCAAATGTTTTCAATGACTAACCTTACCTATTTGTACACTACAAATTTACATTAATACATTTATTTTTCATAAGCTAATTAATTAATAAGATAATAATATATACCAATACGATTTTCGTATGCACTATACAATTATTAAGATAAAATACAGCAGTTAAATGTATTTGAATATTATCAATTATAGGTATCTACTGCATAGCCACATAGGTATGTATAATGTTGAAAATTAATTTTTCCTATCTGTATTAAGGATATAAAGAAAGTGAGTGGAATGAAATCTGACGAAGAATTTCCATTTCCAATTGTGTCAGATCGTAATCGTATGGTTTCCTTGTACCTGAATGTATTAGATGCAAAATGCATCGATGAGGACGGTATACCTTTACCTTGTAGAGCTGCATTTGTTTTGGCACCTGACATGACCATTCAACTCATACATTTTTACCCTGAAAACATCGGACGTAACTTCGAGTAACCTATCTTTTTGGAGTAATTATATTTTTTGACGTGTTTCAAAAAAATTTACAGGAACTTTTCTTATTTAGTGAGATTTTTAGAACCATCGATGCTTTACAACTGACTTTCAAATTCAGCAACGACTTATTTACTCCTAGCGGTTGGAAAGTTTGTACCTGTTTATTATTAATAACCTACCTAATTTTATTATTTTATAAGTGATAAAAATATTTAATTGTGTGAGATATACCTTTAGGCTTTAAGTATATCTATCTATCTATACATACATCCTTTTACTTTTTGTCATTAGGTTGGCGCTCCAATGTCGGGTAAGTCACTTTAATTGTTACCTACTCGAATATAATTGTAAAGAAATTACGTTAATTTTCATTTTTCATGTTCCAAAATAAAATAGTTCACATAGATATTTCCTAAATATCTTAAAAATGCTATTCGACAAGTAACAAATAGTATAATATTATACTAATTCTAAATATAATTTGAAAAAGGTGTTCAAAAAAAAATTTATAAAACACTTTTTTTTTTGTGCAAGCAGAGTATGGGGCAAACGTATATAGTTCACTATTATAATACAGTTTCAAGTCGTAAAATACCACGGTGTATACGTAGTGAACTATATTGTCACAACATATTTACCAGACACTGCGAGCGCAAAAAAAAAAGTGGATCAACTATTATACGGGTAATAGAATACCTATATAAACAAAGTCGAACAAATAACTTTTCTAACACTCGTCATTCGAAAACATGACCTTCGAACACATGACATTCGAAGACATGTACCCCATACCCGAAACCATATGTAATATTATTATGGATAACATAACTCATAAGTCATAAATATTGTCGAAACCATGAAGACTAGATTCTATACTAGATTCTATAGTCTTCATGGTTGAAACGGTAATATATATACACATCGGCGTAACTAGGAGGTTTTACTTTTTAGTCGCTCTTTAGGTTCGTAGTTAGAACAAAATCATTACGAAAAAAAAATAATTTGTAAAATAATAAATTATTATATAATAAAATATGATATAATATAATTGACATTGGGTTCAGTATATGTACCAAGTACGAATTTATCGTAATTTATCGCCTTATCGGTCATAGTTTTCTAGGAAGAATTGTGTTTAAGCTTATCTGCTTATTACATATTAGCTTCAAGCTTACCCACGATTAAAGATAGTATCAGATAGTATAAGATAGTTCTATCTTTAATCGTGAGCTTACCTATATAACACCCCTAATATATATAATATTTATAGTTTATACGTATGGTATACCAATTCTTTATTCTTATAATTTTACAGTTACCTATATTAGCTGTTGTATCGCACATTCGTACAACAGTGGTTGAATACTATTAAATGGGACATGGGTAATCATTTTATTTTCCAATTCTCAGTTCTCAATTTACTGTGCGTCTGTGGCATTCTCTGTAGCAGACTGCAAATTAGGTAGGTACTATTACAGAATGTCACAGCCATTATTTTTATTTTTGAGTGTGTATACGGTATACGTAAATACGTTGGATTCTATTGTATTCAATTATCAAAATGTTCAGTATATTATTCAAATTAAAAAAATCAAGTAGTGCTAAGAACGAAGATAACCCAAACAATTATGGTTTATATAAAATGTTGGTTTTAGCGGACTTTTTGTAACAACTAATTTCAGTGAATCTTATAAGTTATAAGGGGGTGTTATACTGTTATTTTACACGTTGGTTTTGTAGGCCTCTAGCCCCTGTAACTATTCAATCCTAGTTACGCCTACGCCCATGTATATACATATATATATATATTATCATATATATATTATGGGAAATACCTATACTTATCAAAAGTAATTTCCATTACATTTACGCTAAATTACGTTATACTTGGAAACAATTATAATGAAATTACGTTTTTACAAAATATTTATAATTTCATTACTTTCGTTACGCAACTATAAAGTATTACAACCCAACGCTGTCTATGCGATGCTAGTGGCTAGTGACCTAAATAATATAATTTTAGGTATTCAAAATCATTAAAATCGGGAGGGTTTACAATCACCTATAATGTATAGTGCCCTAGTGTTATACTCCTATAATATACCTACTACCAACTTACCTGCGAAAATTATGAACCTAATTTGATTGTATAATACAATTTGTATTAATTTCAGAAATTTTACTTTAAATCAGATTTATTTTTGTAATACAATTGTATTAAGAAATAAGAAATAAGACTATTTTCTATTTCAAACATAACTTCTATGAGTACTATGTATGAATTATATCATATATTTTATAAGCTAAAAGTATTTAAGATGTTTAATTTATTATAAGCTCAATTCATCAACATTAGGACTGATAATTTGCAGACTTGAAAACCTTTATTTGAATTTATGACATTTTTTTATAAAAAAGCCATTAGCTATTTTAGTAGGTAATAGGTATATATAGTGTAGTTGTAGGGGTATGAACTGTGGTTGGTACGGTAAGGTGTTGTAACGGTTGTTACTGTAGATAGTAATACGTGTAAGTGAGGCAAGCTTTTAACTACTACGAACCAGGGTGATCACCCATCCGGGAGCTAGTAGCTGTGGGCGTCTGCCCGCGCCAAGAAACAGTTGAGTGTTATATAATATTAGGCAAGTCGTAAGTACCTACTCAGTGGCGCACACTGGAGGGTTCAAGGGTAGCAGCTGCTACCCCTTATTTTTTTGGTAGGTGGGTATGGGTCCCAGTGGCGTCATTTCAGTTTTTATTAGACCAGGGCAATTTTTCACTGCTTTTCCGACTCAACATTTTTTTCACTCTGCAGATTCTCATAGCATAATTCTATAATAGAAGTAAAAGGGGGGCGTGTGTAGTAAATGTGTCAACTTAAGGTTAATGTAAATACTAGACTGGGGCAAATTCCTCAGTTGCCCTCCCCCAAATGACGCCACTAGGTGGGTGGGTGTATCCCCTTTCTCCAAGATATTTACATCATAACAATTCCACTACGTATAAAATATCTTAAAGAAACTATTGAATAATTATAGGCTATAGCCTTTAAGTAAATATGGAGGCAACCGATTCAATTTGCTACTCCTGTTTATTTTTAAGTGTGCCTATTTATAATTGCAAACCTATTATTTTGTTTATTTTTTATAGCCTGTCACGGATTGTTTAGTATCGCCAAAAATACCTAAAGATGAAATTGAAAAAAAATTCCCTACCGCTACAGTTATCGAATTACCATCAGGAAAAGATTATATGCGCATCGTTCCAAAAATAGAGGTTAATAAAAAATACGACAAATAAAAAATAATGCATTTCAATATTTTGAAGTTACCGGTATAATAAATTGTTCTATAGGATTTATTTGACTTTTCTTCGTTAAAATTTACTCATTATTAAATTACCTAATATTTGTTATTTAGTAAATATAATTTTTATTATTTATAAAAAGTTTTTCAATTTTAAAAGTATAACTTTTCGTATGTTTGGATTTTGCAAAAAATTTGAATTGTAATAAACTGTTGTTTGTTACATAAAATCACAGTTATTTTAATAATTGCTAATAATCAATCTCTTTTTATCATTTGTTCAGATTTTATTTGGTTTTTGACATTTAACAATTAATGGCTTATGGCTATAACACGAGTCCGCAAATTTGCAGAATCGTGTTGATTTTAATAGCCATTGAAAAACATACACGATTCCGCATAATTTAAAATGCAACGGTGACATACAATTTATTGTTTGCTTTTGTTATTATAAATTATTAATTTTTGAAAAATTAAATTTTTTCTTTAATTTTATTTGGTTGGTTAGTTAAAAGTGAAAATGCTTTCATCTAACGGGTTACTTAATTAATTGTTCAATAATCAATATTATAGAATTTAATAACATGATATTATGATATAATGTATAAAATAATATTAAACAAAAAATTCATTAAATATAAAAAAATGACCAGATATAAATATATTATAGTTGTCAAATAGATATGAGGTATAAATAATATATTTGGTTCACTATTCAATATTCATCTCATACATATGATGTGTGTTATGATATATTAAAATTGTATAAATTGTATGATAAAATTGTATTATGACATGATATTATGATGCTATAATGTATAAAATAATATTAAACAAAAAATTCTTTAAGTATAAAAAAAATGACTAGCTACTAATTATACAAAACATTTGTTACCTATTATAAAACATATATTACATATATAATATATTATAGTAGTCACTTGTCAAATAGATATGTTATACTATTATAGAAATTTATCAAAATTTAAAAAAATTATTTGAAATATTTAATACCTATATATAGTACCTATGCATTATAATGATTTGCCTTGATAAATATGACCAGTTAATGATAAATAATGTAGTAAATTTTCTTGGGATTTACCAAATGTATACTTATTGTATGCCCTAATAGCAGCTTCAATGCGTTCTATTTCTTTAAGACTCATCTTCTTTTTTTCATTACTAGAAATTGAGTACATTTTGACTTCTGTTTCGGATTGTGTTTCTAGTAAGACAGTTAGCACTGAATAGATTGGTGGATGAGAGTAGTAAAATTGGTCATGGTATATGTCCGATGAAAATTTTCAGCTGCTTTTGTTGTTCTGGGATAACATTATATAATAATATTATAAAAATGATATAAGAATCAAACAGTTTATATAATAATTAAAGTACCTACCTTGAATTCTTTGATGGTTCTTCAGCCCAAATTAGTGGTGGAAATGGACAGTCATTGTCAATGCAATTATTTAAAATATAGTTAGAAAATAAAATACCAGACTGTCCAGACTCATCAGGACATGTACTTATTAAATCTGCAAAAGCATCTTCAACAGTTCAACCTCATTGCTGATTTAAAAATTTCCATTTCAAATTTTTATACTATTAAAAACACTTTGACACTTCAGTGACTGTCAACAGACTAAATTTTTTTCACTCAAATAATAACAAAAACGTATGAAAATGTCTACATAGGGGTAAAGGACACTGTGATCTCTACATAGGGAATTTCCAGTAATAAAAATGTATTTTACTCTATATTATATATTAATATAATATGGAGATGAAGATTTGTATTTTTAAGGAGTTCAATATGGTATGCTGACAAATAGATCCCGCGTCATCGAGATCCCGGTAACCATTCTGATAAGAATTGATACCAGGTCCGAGTCATTCAGATCCCGAGACAAAATGATCCCGCGTCATTTAGATCCACTGACATTTATAGATCCCTGCTTGTTTGACACATCTAGGTACATTTATAACTGGCGGCATTTTTAAAATTCAAGTTAGTAGAGAATTATTTATGCCTTTACAGTTTACTCCCCAACTTCATTAAAAAATAACTTTTAACATGGTTAGTGTCAATAATTATATTATTCTGATTTAATTTTCATTGTAATGATGAGGTCCAAGTGTCACAGTCACTAGATAAGTAATAGTCCCTAGGGTCTAGACTCCACAATGCACACATTTAACTAGGTATATCGTAATTATCAATCTAAATTTATAAAAAATACTGTACACTATTTTAGATATATAAATTTAAAATACAGAACAAAACCACACACATTTCTTTGTTGTTGTATCCAAAAATTGCAAACCTGATTTGTAATTAGGTACTTTACTACATTCCTATCTAATTAAAAATTTATATTTTTCTAAAATTAAATAATTAAGAAAAATATATAAGTATATAAATAAAATTAATTTTCCGTTTTTTGGCTGGTATCGGTGCATGAAGTTTTTTTTTAAAAATTATGACGATCCCAAATAATTTGACCTGGGCATTTGCATTTATATAATTTATAACTATTTATTACCTACATTTTTTTCCTGATAATACGTAGAATTTAGATCGACCTCATATACATATTTTTTTATTTTTTTTTATTTATTATCCCGCAACAACATAGGCCATTGGGAGGGGGGTGAAACTGTAGGTTTTGTGGAACACATGGGTGATATACATATTTTGTAATAGTGCACTAGTACAATAATTATAGTAGATACTTACCATAAGCTATACAACTCGAGTTAATGATTATTAATGTCTATACCTATCCATATTCAATTTATGTGTCACATATAAGAGTATAAGACACATTAACTATATTAAACTTTAAGACATAATCAATAGGTACTGCAAATGTCTGCAATATAATACGTTAAAAACTAATAAAAATGTATAATATTATCTGAATCACACTAAATCTTTTTTTTCTTATAAATTTATAAAAATGGGTGATTTTGCTTTAACATTAAATAAATATTTTTTACACATTATAAAGGTAATGGTAGTACATTGGTAATTTGTATGAGCCCTAACGTATTTCACTCTATGAACTACTTTAACATACCTATTGTACCTAGTACCTACCAAAGATTATACATACCTAGTATAAATAATAAAAATAATTAATGCTAGTACCTATACCCATTTGTACCTGTGGGTTATGAAAGTGATGCATTTTGACTTTTGAGTTAGTTTACATTAACGTTCATCACCCGACACCCGAGTGTAGGCATATTATTATAGTCATATATTATGTAATATAGTTTTATCTTTTATATATAGTTAATAGTTATACTATAGCTGACCCGGCAAAGTTTTTTTGCCATATAAATTATATGGTATTAATATACTATTATACTATTAGTATAATTATACTCCTGGCTGATCCAGCGTACTTCGTTGCTCATACAAAATGACAACTCTTTAAAAAATTGTGGTTGTTAAAATCTTTTTGGATGTAACTCGCAGCAGTAATTGCAATTCAGAGACCCTGGTAAGCAATCCTACTACGTCGGATCGCGGACAATGTGCGAGACACGATTAAAGATATACCTTTAATCATGGTGCGACAACATATCAAATAGCTGACACCATCGATGAGCGGCTATAAGTAAAGCGACAATCCGATTTAATGCACGCTTGGTAAACCAACAGTATAGCGTACGCAGGATTTTAGTTCGGTTAGGGTTTTATCTGAGTAAATAACTTGCATTATTTTTTACTCACAGTGGAGCAGGAACTATTTTTCATGAGGGGTTGTGGCAAAACATAAAACATCCAAAAAATATAATATATTTATTTGTGGATCTATAACAGAAAACCTTTCTTAATATTTTATTCTTTTAATGTTGATATAGGTAGTTTATTATAATAAAATAATTATATAAATGTATTGATAAAATTATAGTATAATATAAATAGTAAATACATTATATTTATACATTTATATATTGAAACGAAACATAAAACATATTTACTTTATACCTGAATTTATATTAAAATGTAACAATATATAAATAAATATTAATTAATTAAATATAAAAAAAGGTGATCTAATGTACTGTATAGGTTACAAGTGTGAAGTGGGTCACTGTATAATGGATGGTATTAAGTTTGAATTCAATGATATAATATCATCATTGTATAAGAAAAATGATTCTGATCGGAGACGGTACCTATATCAGTCTAGGTATAAGACATATTATAAACTTATCTATCGTATTAAAAAAAATTTACCTAAAATAGGTTCCTATAATAAATTCCAAATTAATCATATCACAATATCCATTAGGTACTTAAAATGCGTTATACGTCAACAACAAACTCTGACACCATCATAGTCCATACTCAATAGATATATAATAGTGTACTTTAGAAGTTTCAAGTACCTACCCACGAATAATATTACATAATCACAACAAAATAACTAAAATAGTTATTCTAGGTTTTTTTATTATGTATTTACGTACCAAATTTGAACTTAAAATGATTATAAAAATAAACTGTGCTTCTGTATTTTTTAGAATTTTTGGTAACAGAATTAAATACTTACGTGGAATCTTGTTTTAAATTTTCAATCCTTAGATATAAAAGTTGAACATTTTATAAATTTTTAACTACAAAATAATTATTCAATTTTAAATTTGATACATTTTGTCAAAATTTGATCTTTAAATGCTTATAAGAAAAAAACTGTGCCTATGTATTTTTAATATTTTTCAACTGCTATTGTAACAATATATCAGCATTATATTACATTTTTACACTTTTCGGCCCAACAGATAAAACTTTATTGATATCTATAAAAAAAAAAAACTAAAAAAAATTGAAAGCTGTAAATGTCCGTAAACAGCTCAAAAAGAGTCAAAATATTTTCAAAATTGTATGGTGTATAGAAAATGCTAATTTAAACATTCAGTGAAATTTTCATGTATCTACAGTTATTCGTTTTTGAATTACAACAAAATAAGGAAATCGCTACAAGAGAAATCGAGTGAATGTCCAATGTTGTAAAAATTTGAATTTCAAACGCTCATAAAAATTTAATTTGACTTTCTTATAGACATTTTTTTTTATAAAGGTAAATAATTTTATAAGGAATCTTGTATTACATTTTCAAATCTTAGATTTAAAAAGAAAAATTTTTACGAATTCTTAACTCAAAATAATTTGCTAATTTTCGTGATTTTTCCATATTTTGTCAATTTTTGAACTTTAAATGCTTATAAAAAAAAAACTGTGACTAAGGATTTTTAATATTTGTCAATACCTTTGATATAATACTAGGAGCCTTCTTTTACATTTTCAAGCTTTTTTAACCAACAAATAAAATTGTATTGATATTTTTAGAAAAAAAACTATAAAAAAATGGAAAATGAAAATGTCCCTAAACAGTTCGAAATAAATCAAAATATTTTGAAAATGTTATCGTGTATAGAACATGCAAATATAAACAACCAGTGAAAATTTCACTTATCTACGGTCATTTGTTTTAAAGTTACACCATAAACCAAACTCAATTTTGTGAAAAATCGATTTTGCGTAAAAATTCCCGTTTTTCCTTAATTTTTCTTTGGTTTTTCTTGGCGCTTTTGAAAACTACTGGGAATTTTAAATTTTGATCTCCCTAATGCACCAACGATATTCACTTTCCAATCGAACAAGATACTGAGGTTGAAAATCGAAGCATTATTTCACTACTTATCGTGTACACAGACACAAAAAAATAATAAAAAATACACACATCGTTGTAAAATCAATACATTCATCGTTCCACTCAGAATCTAAAATGTACTTCTATTTTGTAATATATGGTATAGAATATTGATATATAGATTATTTTCATAATACATTGATGTCATAATGCTCTTTTGCAGTGTTAAATATTTAGATACCTACTTATACCTATTGTGTAATACAATAATAAATAAAGTATACCCTTTGGCCTTTATGGTACAAACCTCAAGGTAGTTAGAGATTTAAGGTATTAAATTTAGTATTTAGAAGTAAAAGAGGTTATTAAAAAAGACAATTTTTCAATTCGCCAAAAAATATTCCGAAGTTGTAGATTGGGAACCAATATTATAAAATTTATATTTTATATAGGTAATAAATATTAATTTATAATTTTCATTTACGTAATCGAAAACATCGTTTTACTTTTTTACAGTCACCGTAAAGTATTGTCGCCCCTACTAAGTCCTAATATAAACCAGTGGGCTATTGCCCTTTCGAACCACCCCTTAAATACGACCCTGGTGTATACTGTAGCCTGTATTAGTATATAGGTATATAGGTATTATTAATATATTAATAATTAACGCAATATATAGAATATAGATTATTACTTCTTGGTTACTGTGACCTAAATATTTAATAATTTTGAAAGAAATATAAGTACATTTAAAAGTCATAATTATTGGCAGGTATCAAAGTATCGACATTGAACAGTTCTTACCAAAAATGTGAAGTTTTATGAAGCGTACTATAACAATGAACTATGAAGTACTAGTAATATACTAGTAATATTTTTAAATACTTTATTTTAGAGTAGGTACCTAACTGCAAATTGATGTTTTATAACTATTTCTTTGGATTCACGGTTTTGTGAATTTCTTGTATTATAACTTATAAGTAATTCCATTAAAAAAAAAAACATTAGTGTACCTAGTCTAAAAACTATTATATAAGTATTATATACCTAGAAGCAGATAATGATAATAATCTTTCCTTCTGCTTGGTATTTTAAAGTTTATACAGGGATCACAATGGACACAGATAGGTACACAGTTCATTAATCCAATTTGTCTTGATCTATCAACATCAGTGCTTATTTTTACTTTGTAAAATTTTAAATTTGTCTACAACATGGTGATCCAAAGAATTACAATTAAAAGGGCCGTTGACTTAAATGGACGTGGATTCTCATTTTGAGACAATAATGGAAATTCTTATTGGAAGCACCAAACTCGCAGGGATGGTTTCACAGTTCGATGTTCTCTATGGCGTTCAAAGTAATTTTTAAATAATGAATATTACATTATACATATAGGTAGTTCCTTACATAAAATAAACACATTTTTGTAATTAAATTAATTTTTAGGCACATAAATAATGATTTTTAATCTATTATTATGTGATTATATTGAATCAAATTGTAAAAATTTTTATGACTAGGGATAATGTTTTTCAAAATGTTTTATTAAATTAAATAATTTATAATCAATACAATTTTCTAATGTCTAAATGTCTAATGTCTTGTATTTCCTACTTAAACAAATGTTTTCAGAAATGCTTATTAGATATACGCGTGGTATAATCAATGATTACCGATTAGCAAGTGATTTTATTGAAATAAGGCAACCAAGACCACGTGTATGGATAGCACAAGACAAAAAAATAAAAACCGGGCTAACCAAGTTGAGGAGCCGCATATTTTCAGTGGCCGAATTTTTGGGCTACTGTAAACACAGTACACCGAATTTTGGAATAAACCGTCCTAATGAAGGTGAATTGATTAATTGGTTAAAATCTTTTTTTCCATCAAATTTGGAATAGGTTACAATATTAGTTGTACCAAAAAATGTATGTTTTGTTTCAAAATATATTACTTTTATGACATTCATGTAGGTAGGCTTCACATTTGTCTACTTTTGTATTCATATATTTCATAATATTCTTAGATTCAAACTGAATATAATGGAATATATTTTTTATACCTTGATTCAGTTTTTCATATTATTTAATTTAATATTGAAGAGAAGATTTTATTGTCATTTTAATCTTAAATACTTATAAGTAGGTATACAATTTATTACAATATTATTATTTTATAGAGCAACAAGTTGATGATGATGCAAATAATATTGCAGATAATATTGGTAATCATGATTTAATATAAAATTTAAGAGATGATTTTATTGTCATTTTGATCTTAAATATTTTAAGTATACAATTTATTACATTATTATTATTTTATAGAGCAACAAGTTGATGGTGATGATGAGTGATGACGATACAAATAATATTGCAGACAATATTGGTAATCATGATTTAATATAAAATTTAAGAGATCATTTTATTGTCATTTTGATCTTAAATATTTATAATATACAAATAATATTGCAGATAATATTGGTAATTATGATTTAATTTAAAATTTAAGAGATGATTTTATTGTCATTTTTATCTTAAATACTTATAAGGATACAATTTATTACATTATTATTATTTTATAGAGCAACATGTAGATGGTGATGATGATGATACAAATAATATTGCAGATAATATTGGTAATCATGATTTAATATACAATTTAAGAGATGATTTTATTGTCATTTTGATCTTAAATATTTTAAGTATACAATTTATTACATTATTATTATTTTATAGAGCAACAAGTTGATGGTGATGATGACGATGCAAATAATATTGCAGATAATATTGGTAATCATGATTTAATATAAAATTTAAGAAATGATTTTATTGTCATTTTGAACTTAAATATTTTAAGTATACAATTTATTACATTACTATTATTTTATAGAGCAACAAGTTGATGGTGATGTTGATACGAATAATATTGCAGATCATATTGGTAATCATGTCTACTTTTTTGTTTGTTTTTGTACCTGTAAGCAAAATATAAATTATTTATTTATTGTAGAGCCAGCAGTGTGCCAAAATTATGGTTATGAATCGCCTCCTCCATTTTTCCAGCAGGTACTTCTAAACCATAATCTGTCTTTGATGTCACCCTTACCTCTATATGAACCACAGTATTTTGGACAAGGTAAGATACTGAACTTAGTATAATACTTTATAATCTATGATTAATATATGTTTTACACACATGTAGCTTTTGTTTTAAAAATTTAATACTTATTCACAAAACAATTATCAGCCCGTTTCTCAGTACTTTTTTTTTTTAATATTCACTAGAATAGTTATGCATACATTGAGTATTGACTGAAGTTTAATAAAATATATTTGGCTATATCCAGTCTTTGTTATATTTGTAAATTGTATGATTTATTTGAATGATTGTTGGGAAATGGTAATCATTATATAAGTTAATAATTCCTTAAGATTGCTATTGAAGATAATTATTATAGTTTTTTTGAATTTTTATGCATGTCCTAAGTAAATTATTTATTTTAGAACCAATAGGAACCGAAAACGATGGTGATATGCCAATTGTTTATGTCGGGAGACAGAATGAAGAAGGTAATAAATAACCTCTTAAAATATTTATTTAACAATGTGTAATATACTAATATTAATTTTTTAATATAGGACTAGCTTTGAAACTATAAACCTACCAAACATTAATTTTAATAATGTTTACTCAAAAAGCATGGTAGACACTATAGTAATTTAAAGAAACACAATCTAAATAATGTTGATTAGAGTAGTTGTGGATTGTCTTCTGATTTCATAATATTTATTTAATATTTCCATACTATCTATTTATTCATTTTTCAATTATTTTCAATTTAGAGTAGAGCTATTAATGTATTAATTTTACTAGGTAGTGTATGTATTGTGTATACACAATTTAAAGTAGAAAATAAATTTCAACTTAAGTATATTTTCTGATAGGAATCTAGCTGGTACTCCTGGGAGGACAAAATTCTAGTACTTTTCTCAATAATTGGGGAAAACAAAAATAAATTATTAAAAACAAGTTTTATATTTTAGATGGATTTTTTTTTTTTAAATTTTCATTTAACTGTTGATAAAATTTTTTTTACTCAGTTAGACAACTTGAAACTACGTATTTATTGTATTTGTTTAATTGAATGATATACTTTTTTCAGAATAAGAAGGAACCAGGCGGCCACGGACAAAACCGGTTTTGTTACGTAAATCTGGTGCGTTCTTATTCTGAAAAGAGTATAGTTGGGAATTGGTAAACATTATAAGTTAAAAATTCTTTTAGAATTTTAGATTGCTATTGAAGATAAGTATTATTGTTTTTTTTTTTGTCTTTTTATACATGATCTTAATAAATTATTTATTTTAGAACCAGTAAGGATAGAAAATTATGACAATTTATCAATTAATGTTCACTTCAGGAGACCGAATGAAGAAGATTAACCTCTTAAAATATTTATTTATCAATGTGAAAATGTGTGACAATAGTTATTTAATATCTTTATACTATCTCTTTATTTTAAATTCTGAGTGGAGCTAGAGAATATTTAAATAAAACAAATTATATGTTCACATTTTCACACACACACACACACACACACACACACACACACACACACACACACACACACACACACACACACACACACATCAATCAATAATTTTAATATGCACTTAATATACTACAGTTTATGACTGTATCGATATTATAAATTATCTTACTTTTACTTTACAGTTGAAAATATGAGAGAAATCATTGTCTGCGTCACATGTTTGAACGAGGAATCAAATGTGGTATTACGGCCATGTAACCATACATGTTTATGTGGTGCATGCTATGAAGGGTTAACTAGATTGGTTTGCCCACTATGCCGAGAACCTATAAGAGAGATTGTTGTATTTTTAAGTTAATTTCCAAATGAATTTTGTTTTATTTTATTTAAATAAATAATACTTTTGTGACAGTAAAACATTTTTATTCTTTAAATGATGCACATTTCAAACTTTAATAGTGCAATAACATTAGTTGATGACTTTGATTATAAGAAATACAATATTTTAATATATATATATATTTTTTTTTGAGCCAAGTACACATATTTTGACTTTTCCCCAATTTTTTATAAGCTTTTCGTTGTCATGATTACTATTTTTACCAAAAACATTAATGATTCACACATTATCCTTGGAGACTTGGAGTGTAAATTATTGTGTGGTTTACCACGTAACCGCAATCTTAACCTTTTTTTCAAATAGGGTGATTGTAAATTACTATTACCTATTTGTATGTACTAATGTTATTAATTATTATGTACATAAATAGTTTTTGACTATTAATTTCTGTTAAAAAAATTAAGCATAGGTAACTAAAGTGACTGACTTGAAAAATATAATAATATTATAATATAAATAATATCTGTATTTGATTTTTTACGGGATGTGGCTCCTTCTAATGGTTATAATTTATAAATTCTAATTAATGAACATTTTAAGCCACTAACAAAAATAATGTAAATGTTAACAAGATGTCAAGATCATATACATTGTTGTAAACAATAATTATAATAGTATCTTTGTAACTAATTGATAAAATAAAAATAAATAAATAAATAAACAAATACATATTACACATTACCCATATAATATATTATTATTATTATAAAACCTATTATAACAATATATTGTAATAAACATTAATCATTAAAACTAATTTAACAACAATTTAATAATATAAATTATTTTTCTATTACAGTAGTAACCAATAGGTTATAGGTGCCATACTATATAACCACTGGTATGCTAGTAAGAAGGAATTTTTGATCAATAGGGAAGCAAAGCTTTGACCTCGTGGGCTATGGATTTGATTGTTTTACTATTTTATTCATTACTTATCACAACACTCAATTCATGTCAGATTTTAATGAATAAGAAAAAATCTCAAAAATATAATATATTTAAAGAGTTTATTTCTAAATGACTAAAATATTTGATATTTTAGAACTTGTTGTTAGCTAAAGTCTAAATTAGGTACATTTTATGTCTACTTGAAAAGCAACATCCTAAATCATACAAAAAACCTAATTGTATTTCAATGATTTGATTTGTTTGTGAAGGAAAAAGCAAGAAACATACTAAACTATTAAAAATTAGCCATACATAAAAATAGATATGTCATATGAACTATGCATATTGAAAACGTTTAAAAAAAAGTAAAAACAGACTGATACAAATCTGCTAAATAACACGAAACTCTTAATTACGAGGTAGTGGTTTTGAACGTCACTTGGGCGAAACTTTGATATACAAATAATTCCCCACTATGTTACACACTAAGGTTAAATAATACAGAGTATACCTAGGCTCACAGACACAAATAAATATAAAATAAGAGATTAGGGATAATTATTCAGATATCAGAAATTCAGAATTAATATTAATTTTCTTAAGAATAATATGCAATACCTACCTACTTTAAATAAATACAATAAGCCATATAAGAGTACGTAGGTACATACGTTTTATTAATATAAAAAAGGGTATTATTTTTAGCTTCAAAGTACTTACATATTATAATTATTCAAAATTAACTATTGTATTCTCAAAAGTCAAAAGTGTATAAAACTATAATAGGCATTTGTAATAAATTTACATAAATGAATTATAAATTATAATTATACAGAGATCGAGTGTAATGTATTTTTTTTTTATAATATTTTTTTATAATGTGATAACAGACATCTTATTATCAGGACTTTTAGATCACCTCTCGATAATTTGATCCCGAGACAACTAGATCCACGTTGTTACCATAGGTATGGTTGGGATCTCAATGACCCGGGTCCTATTTGCTCATACACCGTTCAATATAGGCAATTTTCTGTGTGCTTATAATTATGGAAAATACGTAGATGATATGTGGTGACGTGGTGTATAATGATAATAATCCATAATGTATAACATGGTTAATATTATAAAATTACAAAAAAATAACTAAAAGGATTATTCTCGGTTTTGAAATGTAGTATTCTATAAAAATTGTAAATTGTTTTTTTTTTCGGGATTCGCTTGATAGAAATGGTAAACCAAAAAACATTTTAACAATTTTCCAAGATCATTATTTTCAGTAGTATAGACACTATAGGCTTCTCTTAAAGATTTCTAGCATTGGATCTAAAAATTAATATTTAATTAAAAATCTGAAGTATATAAATTGTTACGTTAATTAAACTATTATTACAAAATTACTCCTTTCTAACCTAACCATAATATTGTGTAAAGACTAAAGTGTAAACTAAAATCATGTTTTCCCAAAATTTTATTTTCAAAAGCTCAAAATCGAAAAATATACGAGTAATTTTTAACTTAACTTAGTTTAGTTTTTAAATTATTTTAAAAATAACTTTACTTAACGAGTTGAAAAAAATCGTTAACTTGCCCAGCCTTGCAAAGTTAATTGTAATATATTATTATGTTACAATAATATATATTTTGTTTTCGGAATGGCAACGTTTCTATTGTAATATTTATAACTTTATAAGCATACAATGTGTATATTATGTATACATGCATAGTGATATGCAGTTTGAACCTTAAAATAACAAAATATGTGTTATGTATTAATATTGCATTAAAATACAATTAATAAATGTTTGTTCATCCAGATCATCAAAGGTTTTTTTTTAATTTAAAATAATCTGTTATTCTTCCAGCAATATTTCATACATTTTTTTTTTTTATATTTTACAAGATATTTACAATCTATTCAGAGAACTATAAGCAAATTAGATAAGGGTAATAAAAAACATGAGTAATAACTAATAAGACAGAAGAAGCCACCCAATGATGACATTTCATAAATTTAAAACTTTTATTATGTTTTTGGAAGCTGTTTGAAGTTAGATTACTTACCTATTAATAAATGTAATCAAAATATCAATGATACCATAATTACTATATGGATCTCTTAAAAAAACTTCAACACCATTCAATTTTTAAGGAATGTGTTATGTGTAATATACATATATATTATTTAAAAAATATTAAATAAAAATTATAAATTAATGATTTAATTTGAATAAAAATATTACAAATCATTTTTTACATGACTTAATAATTCAAGTAACACAAATCTGGTATATAATGTATACCAATATAAATAGCAAAATAAATTGTCATTTAAAAAAGTTTATTTGTCTTTCTTCAATGTACTGGGTATTGAATACACACAAGGTTTTGGAAACCATCCTCGTACCCGAGTACCGTTGGAAACACTTTTATGACCATACATCCAATATCTGATACAAAAATGTTAACTGTTAATTGAAGTTAAAATGTTCTAACAAAATATCTTACTTTCGAAATCTAGTGACTTGAACAATTTCACCGACATTTAATGGCATTCGTGTTTCGTCAGTCCATGGTATTTGACAACAAACACATACACCAAACATTAATGGAAACCATCGGCCGTTGTATTCTTTAATTACTACCATAGGTTGTTTCCATGATTCTTTTATTAATTTTTGTTCTAATTGCTCAATCTTTAAAAAATATATAATTTAATAAAATGTTAATTAGTATGCTACTCTATATTTAAGAAACAGTAATGCTTAGTATGTTACCTACAAATTATAATAATAGCCATTAGCCAATAAGTAATCTTTATAAGTAACCAGTAATATTAATTTAATAAAAACTTAAAAAGTCTCATTGCTTATTTATAACCCTACTTTAATGAAATTAAATTATACGATAATATTACAACACAAAATGATTATGACTAAAATAATATTCTTCCAATGTTTCGTCTGTTTTGAGACTATATGATAATGATAACATGAAACAGCTTTTCAAAGTTTTAAATTAAAATATATTAAGACTTAAGTGCTCAAAAATTTGGATGCAGTTTTCTCTGGCTAAATAACAAATTACTTATTTATTATGCTTAATTATACGAAAAGTGTAATTTAATATTTTTGCTTACTGTTAAATCATATTCACCACATCCATCACGTACTGACCAGTGAATACCATCGTCTTTGGAAAAAAACTAATAATAAAAAAATTAAAATAAAGGTGTTATCGGGACTTTTTAATATACATTCAAACCAAATAGAAAAAGTTAAGATTTTATGTTCTAAGTCATAGATACCCAAAAATAGTTAATTACAGTAAGAAAAATTACATTTTTACGAAATATGTACTTACTGCTTTAATGTTATTTAATTTCCCTAGATTGTATGGATATATAAATGGTGGCAAATTCCGATCTTGTTCACGCCTTGATATTGCTTTTCCCACAATCCAATCTTCAATATTTGTACAATTTTTTAGCACATATTTCATCTATTGAAAAAATACATTATTAGCACATTATTATATTATATACAAGGCATATCCAGAAAGTAAGAGTACTGTTCAGCTGTCGTGCTGTGAGAATTTTTTTTCTAACAGTTAGCAACACCAAGTGGTAGTGGGGGGGTCCCTTGAACCCAACAAGCATAGCCGATCCACGTCATTACCAAAACTTGCCTCGTAGTGTTCGTTTTTGTGAAAAATGTCTATAAGAAATCCCGCCAAGTGCAAAACGCATGCTGTCATAATAAGGTTCCCTCTCTCAGAATTTTTTAGTTCCATTGTGACTGGTGATGAAACATGGGTGGCTCATTACACTCCTGAGACAAAAAGGCAGTCATCACAGTAGCAAAATCACTGGTTCCCCTTCTGCCAAAAAGTTCAAAACTTCAATTTCGGACAAAAAAATCGTGGCATTCGTGTTTTGGGACCAAAAAGGGATAATTTTGATTGATTTTTTGCCTCATGGGGAGACAATTAATGCAGCACAATACTGAAAATTTATTAAAATTGTTTGGTAACCACCTTGGTATACCGTCCTCACTTGGATTGTATTTGATTAATTAACATTTTTTATTCTATAAATGTCAATAAAAATGTATTCATCCGATCAAAAAGCTTAAAAATGTAATACGTAAGTTTTTATAATAGCTAAAATATTAACGATACATAGGCATCATGGTTTTTTTTTTATAAGCATTTAAAGTTCAAATTTCGTCAAAACCACAGTTAATTTGTTGTTCAAAACTTATAAAATATTAAATGTGTATAGCTAAGGCTAGACAATTTAATACAAGGTCTTTTATACAAGTAGTTCATACTTTTACCTAACAATTGGAAACAAAAAGAAAATTGGTATGTTTTTTCAAGAATGAATTCATTCTGGTAAGACATAATATGAAATTTACGTCTTACTTAACATAGTTTACGGTTGAAACTTGATAAATATTCTTTGAAAAGTAATAATAATGCAGGCATGGTTATTTTTTAGAAGCATTTAAAGTTCACATTTTTTCAAAACCACAGTTAATTTGTAGTTCAAAACTTATAAGATATTAAATTTGTATAAGCTAAGACTACAAAATTTAATACAAGGTCCTTCATACAAGTAGTTCATACTTTTACTGAAAAATTACAGATTATTTTAGGAAAATTGGTAAGCAAATACAATGTTTTTTCAAAAATGAATTCATTCTGGTAAGACGTATATGAAATTTACGTCTTGCTTACTATAGTTGAAAGTTGAAACTTGATAAATATTTTTTTTTTTTAAGTAATATAATTCGGGGTGCCGCCACTGGGTGACTTCCCCCTCCCGCTAATCATCCCCATCCCATTTACTTATTGTAATACATGTAATTATAGATTGTAAATAAAATTTTTTTTGTTCAATAAAAAAAAAAAAAGTAATATAATCCACTGCGGACGCCACTGAAGGTGGCTATGTGGAAAAATAAGTAATATGTATATCTACAATGTCCTGTAATTTTTTTTTAAATATATTCTTTTTAAAAAAATACAAAAATTGAGGACTCTTACTTTCTGAATATTCCTCGTAGTTTTAATATTTCATTAATATGTTACATGTATTGATGTATACACAAAATATTACACTTATATAAGTTTTATAACAAGTTATATTAGGTAAATAGGTGTTTATTTAAATAATTACTTAACATGCACTCACTTGTATAAATAACAGTAAACTGAGTGTAAGGATTAAACATATAGCTAATCCAAATGCTGTAAGCCATAAAAGGGTTAACTTTAATGGAAAATATACCAATACTCGATGTCCATACTGGCTGTTTAAGTATGTAATAGAAAATAAAATATATAAGGTCAAAACTAATTTAATCTATTAATAATTACAAAAACTTACTTACGCGAGTACAAGCAGAAGGGTCCTGAGTAATAATGTGGATGATTGAATAGATGCTACAATGGATACAAAAATAAATATCACAAAAGATGGATGATTTGCATGACCTACACAAGTGTTCAACCACGGACAATGATGATCCATTTTTAACACACAACGGTTACCTAAATTAAAGATTTTAAAACATATAAAACAGATAATGATAGTTTAAAATATTTCAGATAATTACATTTGTGACAATGATGAACACGGGGTGCTTTGTACCCATCACATATCGTACAAAACTGCAAATACTGTTGGTCTTCTTCAAGTTCCTGAGAAACAAAAATCAAGTTTAGAATTTTGTGCAATAGAGAAATTCTAATTTTATAGGTAGTACCGGTTTCCATTTGAGTGGTAGAAATCCTGGACCAACAATAACTGATTTCAAATAACATGAAAAGCTGATGACAAATAACGTCAGCAAAAGTGCGTTATTGAGAAATCCTCCCAATGAACCAAAACATGGCCACCACATTTCCGTAAAATATAATGTTGTCAGTGTTACAAATTTGAAAATTGCTGAAATACACCCAAAATCAAATAAAAACACCTATGGATACACAAAATATTATTAAAAATAAGCACTTACTAATTGACAAAATTGGTCCCCAATGGAGAAATCTTGTCAAAGATGGTTGACGTGCGGGACGCATTTTGAGCAAGTCGATAACTTTCCATTAATTTGCTATAATATTCATGACGGTAAATAATTAAAGAAACCTTTGAAGTTAAAAGTTTTCCCCAATGTACCTATAGTTGTATTTAAATATAAAACATTATAAGTATTAAGTACAAATAATACATTAGATTGTAATCTATTATCATTTATAAATGATAAATGATAATTATGTTTGTGAAGATAGTGCCGGCTCAATGAAATTTCGGGACAAGTACCCAATTCAGGGTCACAGACAAATTAATTAATTAAATTCAAATTAATCTTTTTTCTATGGTCACAGAATATATATTGATTCGCGGTTTTAACCATAGATATAATTGTATCAATAAGTTTTTAATTATGTCGTATAATATAAATGTGCCTAGCGCCATAAACACTTAAAGATTGTTGATCGTAAATTCGTAATATTACGAATGTCGAATCGTAATCTTCTGCAAAATTTGGATCACTACCTTTTGTTCGGCATTTTCTATGTGTCCACCTATCCCAGCTTTGTTTATTGATATATTTAAAAATGCATTTTCGATATTATGTTTAATAGTTCTGTTTGGTATATTATGTATATTTATATTAAACATCAATTTAAAAAGCTTGAAAAACGTAATACAAGATCCAACATAAGTTGTTCAGTTGTAGCAATGTTTAAACACTTTAAACAATGAATTAGAATTATTACTTAGCTACAATTTTCTGATTTTATAAGCGTTTTAAATTTGAAATTAAAATGTCGATGAAATTGGCTACCTATTTATTTAAACTTTAAAATAAAATTTAAATTTGTTGTTATTTAAAAAAAATACTTTTCGTTGGTTTGAAACTTTTCGATACCTTGTACTTCGTTGATTATTATTTACTTACCATTGGTAGGTAAACAATGAAACTTTCAAAAAATGTCCATTAATTTTAAGCAGTTAATACAGTTCTATGGTACGTCAGTACTGACTTACATATTATGTAGGCATCTATGTATGAAATTAGATTATAATATTAAGTTACTATATTATATTTGAATAGCATAATAGGAAGGTACAGGGGTGGATACAAGTGTGGTGGCAAACGCTTCTTCACCCCACCTCTTGGACGTTATTTTTAATATATTTTTTATTATAATATTTGGCTAAACAAAAATACAATTTAATTTTTGACAATTTGTCCTCAACTCTTGGGTGACTTCTGAAGCCGTTACTGGGTAGGTACTTAATATAGTCAAATCCTTTAAGCATAAAGATATTTTTACAGATAATTCACAATAAGTATTTTTCAATCTAAGGGCCGTTCTTACAATGTCCGGTAAAGTGTCGGTTAACGCTAACTGACTGATAACAGATTTTATTACCGGCAGAATTCTTCCGGTTAAGTGTCGGTTAACTTTAACCGGACATCGTAAGAACGGCCCTTAGTGTCCGTATAGACTGGACAAGTAAAATAATTGTTTAATTTTTAGTTAATTTTGAGAAACAAAACTCTTCCATCCGAGATTAGGGAGAACCAAATTTTAAAGGTACCTTTACAACCTTACCAAGTCACAACTCTGAGTATAAACTTGTGGCTAATAAAAAACCAGCTATTAGCTCAATATTGAATTGTATATTACATCCATATTTTGAAAATAATATTTTGCATCAAATTAAAAAACACTATCATAATATTTTATAGGTTTTTAATATGAATAAAATTAAATATCAATTGTATTTCAAAAATAAAATGTTATATAATATAACTATGTATTGTAAAGAACAAACAGAAAAAATACTTTTTGACACAGAAATTTATGGAAACAATAATATTGAGTATTTTGTAATTAAAGGAATGGTAGTAGCAGTGGATATAAAATATTTTACATTTTTAAAATTTTTAAAATTAATAGTTTTACTAAGAAAAATGTAAATTTATGGAATTTCACAACATGTCACATAAAATCGATTCTAAAAAGAATATTATTTTTTTATATAACATAATTCGTTTTAAAATTATAAAAGCAATAAAGTGTGTATATAACATTATGTACTAGCACTATAAACAATGAAGGCACATTATATTTAGTAGATTAGTATATAATATATAAATTTGTATAAAAAATAACTAGTTGAAAAATCTAAATATAGGTGATTTGATAACATAAAAATAAATTTAATGATTTTAATACACAAAATAATTGAATGAAAAATAAGAACCGGTTAATTTTATATCAATCAGTTACACTTAATTTATGAGATATATTTTCTCTTGTCAATGATTAATGCTGAACAAATTACCCGAACTCATATCGTGTGGAATTATTCCCAAGTCAAATTCTTGAGTTTCATCCTAAATTGTAAAAAAACATTGTGAATGTTTAGTTAACAGGTGAAATAATCGGCTTAGAAAACTAATGTTAAACAAACCTCTCCTTGAAAATATTTCTCAACTATACTGAATGACATCTCATAAATCTTTTGAGAAGAATGATTCTGCAATGCTTCTAGGTGATCTAATCCACTTGCTTCCTCAATTAACATACAAAGCTTGCCTCGGGTGCATTCAGATTTCTAAAATGCACAAACCACTGCTGTTAGAATATGTGACAAAATGTAGCATAGAATCTGTATCTTACTTCCAATAATTGATTAAGACCTTCCAGTATAATTTCTACCATTCTATCATCTGAAGATATTAATAAGCCACAATAAGGTTCCAATATTCCAATATCGATCAGATGAGATTTCTGAGCATCTGAACCACCACTAAATAGATTGTTTATGGCCCAAGCAGCTTCTTTTTGTACTTTGACATCTCCCTATTATAATAATTATATATTTAACATTTGTTTAAATTAAGAGGTAAGGCAAACTCTAGTAACCCAGTGAATAAATATCTAGTCCCGCCTGAAGAATTTGACAGTCAAGAAGGATTCTACACACTCAGAAATACAAGAAGATAAGGATATACTGCAAGTTATGATGGACTTGCCGGGTCGGAATCCAGATATAAGGATTCTTTTTATTTTAATAAAAATATGTTGTAGGGCTGGGCAGTGGCGTAGACATGATTTCTGAAGGACGGATCAAAAAAAAATAAAACGACATAGCCAAATGGGAGGAGAAAATAGGAAAATCCCCCACCCTCTCAAAACATTTTACTTAGGTAGTAAAATAATTAACAATAAAGAACAATGAATATAATTTAAATTGATTCAAGATTCACATCAAACACACCCAATGGGTAGATCTGACCCCCCCTCTTGTATATGCCACTGGGGCATTTTTCTAACCGGTTTTATGGTCATGGTAACTAATTAACATAAACATATTAATGATTCATATATTTTCCTTGTAGAGGAAAAAATATTGAGTAGCACACACTATTTTATTCAAAACCTATTTAATCAAAATTCATAACTTAGTTCTTACACGTTGTAGAGCTCGAATCAAAACTGGCAATAGATTATGATCAATGGCTGCTTGAATTTGTTCTACACTACCAGCCATCACATTTGATAACAACCAAGCAGCATCTTTCACAACAGGAATACGCCTGTGATTTAATAGACTATGAAGGTATTTAAGTATACCATGATCCAATGCATGCTTTGTCTACATAAATACCAGAGGATTAAAAAATTAAAATAAAAAATGGCATTTAATACAACAAAAAAACTTACTTGTATATCATTACCAGACACAATATTGCCAACTACTCGTAGCGCAGGTATAAGTATGGTAGTGTCATCAACTTCTAAATATTTTAAAATGGCCTTTAATGTACCTGCTTCAATAATTACTTGAATTTTTTCATTGCTCCCATCAGTCAAGTATGATAAAGCCCAGCAAGCATTAGCTAACACATACAAATAGATATTAATATAATATTTGATAAATACTACTTAGAAGTATTACAGTATTTACTTACAAATAACCTGAGAATCATTATGACTCAACATTCCAACCAACAATGGAATAGATGGAAGTAAATAATTAAAATTTGGAGGAGGAGTTTTGCTGCGACAAAGATTTGATAGCGTCCATACTATGTTCTGTTGTGCAGTTACTTGTTCTGTTGTTTCTAATAACCTGTTTAAAATTGGTACAATACCGTTTGATAATACAATATCCCTAAGTTGGGGTCCATCACCCGCAATATTTCCTAATGCCCAAACAGCTTGTTCCATCACACGTATATCTGGCGATTTGAGCAAATTTATAAGTAAAGGAACTGCACCCTCATTAACTATACAAATGGTGTTCGCTGATGATCCTGATGCAACGTTTGTCAATATCCAAGCACATTCATATTGGAAATCAGTGCTGTAAAAATTCATATTATTAAAAATATTTAAGATTTATGTATAGCCAACAATCATCATACTCATTGTTATATTTTGGAGTTAAGAAATCCATCAACATTGGTAAAATACCAGCTTTAATGAAGTCATCAATGGGAGCACATTTTCTCGAACTTAACATCTTACGAGCATATTTTAAGCAACTCAATTTCTTTACTGCTGATGTTTGACTCTTTAAACCTTGATACATAATTTTAAAATAAATTAAAATTATTAGCAATAAAAATATTCAGTAGATAAGATATTGAAAAAAAGAAATTTTAATTCACCTTCTTTGATATCAACAATTGTCAATTCAACTTCAGGTTTTATTTCCAATTCATCATCATGGGCATCTAAAACTATATTTCTATGTTTTTTCAACTGTTCATCTCGTAAGGTTTTTCGCAACTCAATAGTTACATCATTACGTTTACGACGTAAATCCTAATAAACCACATAAATTATAATTAATGAAATTACAGTAACTCTTTAATTAGTTTAATTTATAAAAAACAAATAAATATTTTGTCCACATTAGTTTTTTTCAAATTGAATGAAACATAAAAAATATTTTAATGAAGATTGTTAAAATACTGATGCAAGTATAATCAAATCTAGATGCATTGATTACATTTAAAAATGGACATAAAAAAAAAATTGTGAACATTTATTTTTGGTTTTATGGTCCTATACTTATCTAAATAGTAAATAGTCAATAAAAATATTACAAAGTAATGAGTTATAAGTTTTAACCACGGCTTTAGATAGAATCTATATATATATATATAGATAGATTCTATCTAAAGCCGTGGTTTTAACTAATGTCTGATAATAATAAATAAGATTTTTACCTCATAATACTTATTTCTATCCTGGTATATATCAAAACTACGGCTATTAAGAAGTGTTTTTTTCACAGGCATTTTCAATTTTGATGATTACAGGTGTAGTGCCTACAAAAAAATTCATTCATTAAATTTATATAATAAATAAACAAATCAATATATGAATATACTGTATTATTTTAAATAAAAATACAATAGTAAAATTGATTAATATTATTAAGTATATTATTAGGTAAGTCTAAAAATTATTAAGTTAAAATAATTTTAATTTTTCGGCAGGCTTTTATGTATTTTTCAGGAAACCTGGACAACTTCTATTACATTCTAGCTTTGCAAGTTTCAATTTCTAGTCACATTTTAATATGTCCTACTTAAGATTATGTGTTATGTTGATAGCAGTTCATAAAAATGTTTAAATCTCCCATAATTCCAAATCTTTATTTGGTATAGACAAATCATTCAAACTTATCAATCCCCCGATGGTTCTAATATTTTACAAACTTAAATTCTATCCTTACTTCTACCTAATCTAATAATTTAGTAAAATGTTCCCATGCAGAGGACAATAATCAATACAAGTGATACAATATGTAATAAAAAAGGTTAAAAATTGTGTTATATTATATTATACACATATAACTATTACCTACATTACTGCCAGAATGAAAATACCTACTTAAAATTAAAATTAAAAGCTGACAAGTGTATGTACGGTGTTGTACCTTAGTAATCATTGAGATCACTGTAATAGATGTAATAGAAATACTTAAATTTGAATTCAATGATAAATCTTAGTTTAATATGAAAAATGGTTTTAAGCGAAGACAGTCTTAACTTTTAGGTAACCGAGGTTACAAAACGATTATTATAATAATAATATTAACATTTTTAAAAAATTGTCTTTATTTTTTAAAGTACTGGGAGTTTTTAACTTTTGACCCCATAAAGTACAAACTATTCAATTCGCTACCAGAAACTCTCAAAGTTGAAAATAGAAGCATTTTTTTTTGCAACATAAAGTGCCTTTAGACACATATTGTACAATCAATATAACATAATACATTATTATATATTATAATATATTTATAAATTATAAAATATATATATATATACCCGGTAATCTATTTAAGAGTCTACACTCATTATTTCGAAAAGTTTTAACTTTTTGAATATATTATTTTTACATACCTAATCAGATGTCAAAACATTTATTTCAAAACACTTATGAAAAAAATATATTTTTACTGTTATTTGTCGTTATAATTTTTTACTTTTTAAATGACATCATACATTTTTAATTTTATATTCCAAAGCAGAATATTATTCGGAGTACCTATTTCAATCTACCTATAAAGATCAATTTCGGACAAGAATTTCAGTAATAACTCTTATAAGCATTTGAATCAGTCGTTTGAGAAACCCTACTTGTCCAAAAATATGGAAGCACGTTTTATTGCAGGTTTGGAATTTTCAAATGTATAGATCTACTTATAATGTAATATTTTAGGATTTTTATATTTGTATATCCAGACTTGTCCATTTTTTTAAATAGTTTTTAATAGCGGTACAAATTTTAGAATCAAGATAAACCCTACTAATAAGAAAAGTTATTTTAATTTTTCCAAAACTTTGGGTTTTGGGACTAATTCGGATTCTCAAAAGACTGATTCTTTTAAAGTTGAGTGTAGTGGTGGACAACATATTGTGGGGTAGTCCTGCTGCACCATCCACCCTACTCCGCTCATCCAACTTAAAAGGATTTTAACTAAGTATAATGAACTGTTTGTATAAAATTTGATCTTTAGAGACTGAAATACTCCGAATAATATTGCTTCGGAAATTCGGAATATGAAATAAAAAATGTATGTTTTATAAAAAAGTAAAAATTTTACAAATATAACGATAAAAAATTATAAAAAATATTTTCAAAAAAAATTTAAAACGTTCGAAATAGTGAGGGTAGTCGGTACACTTAAATAGTTCAATACATCAACCTAAATACATGTAATATATAAACAAACAGATATCCTTGAAAAATTAATGAATATCTATTTAATATCATGAAACATAATGAATATATCTATAATAGTATGCTAATTTTGTAAAACAATACTTTTTAAATATAAACTTCTTCTGATACCTACCTATCTAAAATCAAAAATTTAATTCACAAGAAATAAATCTAAAACCTGAAAACATTATTGTTTTATTTTTGAGTTTCTACAATACCTATTGAATATTGTGATTGTAAATACCACGCCCGTGCCTATAAAACAAATAAATAGTTGCACAGGGAATACCAACTAAAATGTCTTCATAGATATATTACACTACTAATAAATAACAACAGTCAACACGATACATTTTATTATTTTTTCTTGTTCTAAAAAACCACTTAATATATCTGGAGACTGTAACTAAAACAGAAAATACGTTCCCGCACACCAATTAACACGTTCATGATCACTTCACATTTAATATTATTAATTTACCCTCCTCAGAAAATCACTCGCATTTTTAAAATATCAACAAAAATTATTAAAAAATAGAATATTATATTTATCCGTGACCAAACTTATGAGTGATCATCATAGTCACATGTTTAGTTTCGTTTATTTTAATACCATTGGAAATATTACTGCATGAGCAGTAATGACCGATTTTGTGGGTTTGTAAATTACTTTTATAACAGTAGTGACACATTGCATTAAAATTTAGAATTGAAAAAAAATTTAGATTACTGCTATTATAGCAGTAACTGACCACGAACGTGTTAATACCAATACATTGTACATGGATCCCGTATTTACATTTATTATTTATTAACAGCACCAAGTGAAAAAATGATTTAACTTTTCCACACAAAATGTACCTAGTGAAAAATTGAAACAAATACTTACTCGATAATTAGTTTCCTGGTATTCTGGTGGTAATGTATAGCAATAAGTTTAAAAACGAAATACGAAATATTTGAAATGACCCGAAACGACAAATAAACCAATCTTTTTTAAATAATAATGAAATATAATAATTTAAAACGGTCTCTATTTTTCAATAGAGAACAGACTAGAGATCGGACTGAATTAACTGTACAAAATCCTGTTGGTCGACTGATGAATTTACGAGATCACTGCAGAGAAGTAGAGAACTGACAAGTCACTAACAGTCACTATCGGTCTATATTATATAATAATGTGATTATTATTTTACTAACGACCGAAATTTCCCGATAATTATAGTTATTGAAGACGATAAAAAAACATGCCATAGACGGCACTTGCCAGGTCGGTACATATTTCACAAAGCCGTCGTCGGCGGCTGGTGGACAAACCGATCTATTTATTGACAAATTATTAATAATATAATAATGTTTTCACAATAATATTGTCGTTTAAATGTTTAATCGTAATTCGTAGCCCGAAGGTTGCACTTTGCAAACTGTCATAGTATGCACTACAACACTGTTCAATGCTAATTCTTCCGACTTCTCTACATCGTGATTGCAATGACCTTAAATTTTTTGTACCAAAATGTTTTGGGGGAAAAGAATTTTCTACGGGTACATGGAACAATTTTCAAAATATTTTGAGCAATTTAAAGACATTTGGAAGTTTTCGATTTGTTCTACATAAATGTCGATAAAAATTATTCGATTGGTCAAAAAGCTTGAAAATTTGAGCTTAAAACTGTAATACGACAATAATTTTTTACGATCGTCTGAAGTTTAAATGTTTACAAAATTGAATATTTATGACTGTGAGATAATTTTCATCGAACGGTTTTAGTCTTTTTTCTTGTAAGTCAAAAAATATTACTCGCAGTTATTGTGGAAACTTATGTTTATTATTATGTGTAATATTGCCTATTTATACCTTGAAGTTCGAATATTTCGAACCTATTCACACAGTTACCTAGTTCTACCTAGTTCTACGGTAAGCCGATTCTTGGTACCGATGGTCGCTACGCAATATTTGTGAAGGGTCGTGGCTAATGAAATTGACAACTTTAATTCGTACATAACTACATAAGTACATGATTGGCTGCATACGAATTGCATGCCAAAAAAAAAAAAATGTCCAAATTGCATGCCGTCTCTTGTAGCCTGTAGGGCCGTAGGGGTCTGTCCAAATTGCATGCCATCTCTTGGAGGGGTCTGTCCGAATTGCATGCCATCTCTTAGAGGGCTTTGTCCGGATTGCATGCGGTACACCACACGTTTATTTACTATGCACTTAAACAACTTAAACTTTTTTTTGGACTTTCCTAATTTTTTTTAAAAAATTCATGTATAGAAACGCTCTTTTATGTATGGTTGTTACAACTGTTTAGTGATTAGTTTCTGGATTGAAATATTTTTATATCCGTGTAAATATTTTCCCAAACAGTATCTATATTGGAGTAATGTAGTGTATTGTGGTCTCGGTCTGTTTCACAACAGATTAATAATATTTTATTATTATGAATTATTATTATATATTATTTTGTTTATTTAAATAATTGTAATATTGTATGCCCGAAATGTCAAAAAAAACCACCAAATTTAAAAAATATAATATTATTTAAAATACACTCACTTGTTTACCCTAAACTACAATAGTTTTATTTAACTAATGGCCTATGTTGTCGATGAAAAAAAATAGTTTTATTTTATGATTCTTATTCACAGTGTCACCTTCTACAATATTTATATGTTTTATTGTAATGTAACAAAATCCCGATCCTCCAGTTGAAAAGTAAGTTATTTATTCGGATATACCCCTCTAAGAGATGGCATGCAATTCGGACAGGACCCTCCAAGAGACGGCATGCAATTCGGACGACCCGATTTATATTTATTTTTTTGGCATGCAATTTGGATGCACCGACATGATTACATCCTGAAAAAAAATGTTTATTTGAAGAATTATTACCCTAACTTACAAATGATGTTTGAGCATATTTTTTTGAAAGTAGATAGAAATTAATAATGCAAAAACATACATTTAGAAAAAAAAAATTACAAAAAACTAAACTAAACTAGAAATGTTCCGGAGATAACGGTGACCGTCCGCCAACACCGGCGACCCCGTTTGCTATCCGAGTCCCAGGGAAATGGGAATATACGTAAACAGTAAATACGTTTATTTACTATTTAGAAAACAATAAATTATAAATACGCTGTAGCACAATACGATATTCATTAAAAATGTATTTAAAATATGCTGGTGGTGGAGTGAACACACGAAAAAGTTCATTCCATTGAGCTTAAAGTAGAACATATTTTTCCTCCGAGGACTATTTAATTTAATTAAATTAATTTTTTTTATTGTCAACGTGATGACTAAAATATGGTAAAATTCTCAAGGGGTCGTTACGACCCCTTCACCCCCTCCAATCATTCCACCGACCAAATAGAACTTACTGGCTAACATACAAAAAAATTTGAAAAGTATTTGGAATAAATACTCGAATATTTATGAAAAATAGTATTCATTATTTAGAATATGTATTTGGATACTTCAAAAAAATAGTATTCCGAATAAAGTATTTCAAATATTTTAAAAATACTTTTTAGCTTTTGTTTTAAATATTAAACCAATTATACTTTTTATCAAAAATTTTTAAATTAGCGCCAACATTTATAATTTTAAAATGTGATTAATATTGTTAAAATTCTAGAAAAAGAAGAATATTAAACTTATTATATAATTTTCAATACAAATTTTTAACAAAAAAATCACAATTTTAAAAGTTTATAAATTACTTCAAAATTTAAATAGGTATCAAAAAAATACAAGTTGTCTTAAATCAGTGATGTGTCATCTGTGGGTTGTGAAACTTTAATAGGGGTTATTAACCAATAATTTAACACTTAATTATAATGTTACATATTATTATACGATAATGCGTTACTTAACAATTATGCACCTAGAATGAACATTCAACTCTGCACTTTAAAAATAATAAACAAGCACAAATACGGGTACATTTTTTGTTGATAATATAAACAATAGACTAAATGAAAATTTAAAGAATAAACACCAGAGACATTTTTGTTTGCAAGGTTTGAGGTATATAATTTTTTTAAATAACGTTGAGTTCTATCACTGGATGGCCTCCCTCCTTATGTGTTCAGGTTGTAAAAAATTTTTTTAGGAGTTTGTGTGTTTCTTTGGAATTTGTACTACACCTAAAGTTTGGTTTGATTTTTCGAATTTCAAACAGTTCAACCTGCCTCTAGAAATAATATTATAAGAAACGTATCTATTATTAATATAATATTAATAATTATCCAGTTTTACATAAAAATTAGTTTTTTGCAGTAAAATAAAACAACAGAAATAACTAGTACCAGTTACGTTGTGTTTTTAACAAATTAGATTAGTTTATTTTATATATTGAATTAAATTTGTTAAATTAGAATGTTATTATGAAACCAACTAATAAAGTCACAAAGTTTCATTCCAATTATTTAGAGCCCAGCTTGCCTTACATTTTGATAATAGGTCAATTTACTGCATACATATTAAAACTATTGAAGCTGAGCATACATTTGCTATGTTACAAACTTTTAAGATGGATACAAAAAGTTCAAGTAAAACTACTAATTAAAGCATATTAACCAGACTTTTTTCAAAATTTAATATGAAAACTGTAGCATATATTATAAAATTATGTTAAAAATTGTACCTATATCTTATATCATTATACCACATATAACTAGTAAACATTTTTATAAGATTGAAATTTGTATTAAAACTAAATATTTTCAAACATGTTAGTAGAATCTGCTGTTAGTAGTACAGCAGTTATTAATAATAATAATAATATTGTTTGTCATAATAATGTATTTATAAAATGTAATACTGATTAAATATTTTTCGTTTCTGCAAATAAATTAAATACAATCCGTTAAATCTGTATACTTTTATAATTTATTTCAATATTATTATAAGTGAATTATAAGGTTTTTATAAGTATTAGGTTTTTACTAAGTTTTTTTCAAAAGTATTTTTCTGTTTTTAATATAATTAACAATTATTAATGGTTGAACTGTGTAAATATTACACAATATTTGAGTAAAATGTATTTATTTCAAAATTATTTGAACACATTTATGTTATATAGTATATTTAAATTGAAATGAGCCTTTAGGACCTTTTAAAAAACCTTAAAAGAGAAGTTGATATTATGTTTACAATTTATGTCTTTATAATATTAACGTCTTTGGTTCCATGATCCTGCTGCTGGAGGACCGCCGCGTCCCATGGGTGGTCCTCCACGACCCATAGGAGGACCGCCACGTCCCCTACCTCGTCCAACTAAAATATAAGAATAATAATTAAAATTGACTATATAAGTTATATTATTAAATCCTCAACAAAAATAAAATAATCAATATATACCCGATGACCGTATCATTCCACTCTTCCCACGTCCTGCTGCTCCGCCCATAGTCATTTTACTTTTAAACATAGGAGCATTCCGCAGCATGTCAGGTAGTATAATGAAACGCACTTTTGATCCTCTCACATACACATTCTCCATCTGGGCAACACGTCCATCTCTATACGTAACTGTCACATGCGATACCTGTTCAACATTACATTTTTTTTTATTCTTCACTAGTAAGAAATTAAATGTTTAAAAGATCAATATTCCAATTATTATTTTTAATATAATACCTGACAATTCATGTTGTCTTCAGCTTCAATGAGCTTACCGCGATAAACTTCGCCATCAATCGTTTCGCATGTGACGATATGCCCCTCCGCTTCGTGCAACACTTTGATTGGAACACCGATAGACATTACGAAGTGGATTTTACAAAAATTAGTAATTAATATATATAATATAATAATTAATATTTTGGAAATAGCCGCTAGTGTTGTCTGTTAAGTGTTAACTGTTGTTTGTTTCAATGTTTCAGCGTCCGACGCGTATCTATCTACTTTCGCGTCCTATGCTGTGATTGGTAAGAATATTGATAAACGACGGACTAAAATAATCGAATGGACTGGCATGGCATCGAGTGAGATCTCGGCGGCCGGCAAATCTTCCAAAAACATATTATTCCGTGATAGTGGAATTAACCTCAAAACAATTTATTATCAAAATGTTATACAGTTTAGCCATATTCACGATTAAAGATATATTTATATACGGTCACATAATATCTCTTGTAACCCGCGAATATTTAAAACAGAAAAAAATTGTCGAAAAAAAAAAAAGTTTCAGTGTGCCACACACTTACACGAAGTACCTGACAACGTCTTATTCCATGTTCACTAGCTGTATAAATGTATAATCAGTGGTTTTCCCTGGTTAGGACGAGTATAATTGGTAATTACTCACAATTTACTACTTACCTACTATTGTATAAAATCTTTACAAGAATTCTATGTACTATTTAGTCCATTGGTCGTTATATAATGTAGCCTATATAGGTGTATATTTTATACAAACGAGTAATTGTCTGACGAGTGATGACTGACGATTGTCTATAACTTAATTAGAATAAATAATTTATGCGTTTTAATGGTATAACAATTTAAAAGTTTTGAACGTGTAAGGTACCACATATATAAAAGCTTACCGAGGCCCATTATTTAATATTTGCCGGCCCCGGTGGCCCCAAAGAAAGTCCAGAGGCAGCATATTATGCTGCCTCTGCTGCCCCGTGCGCACGCCTATGAATAGAAGATAATAGATAGGGACGATAGGGTGTTCTTCGTTTAAAGAATGAACGTTACAACCACATAATGTACACAAATAAATTAAAATTTTAAAAATAATTAAAAAAATAAGCGCACCGGTGCGGTTTTTTTACACTGGTTTGAACGAACGAAGTTCTATTTTCAATACGTTATTTATAATTATAATTTTTAGCAGTGGTTGTCAAGATAGGAGTACGCGGGAGGAAGGATGACGGGCGTATTTGGGCACCCTCCGACATTTTGTAATTGGTTCCCTAAAATTTAGGTTCCAGAGCATGGGGCCCATATTTTAATCAATTATATCAATTTAAATTTATGTTACTATAAAGAGTGAAATGTATTTATTTTTTTAAATATGTGGTAAAAAATAAATCATGTTTCATGGTAATAAAATAATAAAACGTACCTACAATATTATTAATTTGTGTGACATATAAGTTATTATGATTTATGATTATACATTTCTAACAGCTATACTCCGTTCGACGAGAGAACGAATTCGTTATGCCATGTTAATTACGGCGTTTAACGACCTGTACAGCGGGTCACTATTTTCCTTATTCAAACACAGTTTGTGCTTTTTAGTTGTAAACTGTAGTGCTATACAACGTTGCCCCCCGGAATGTTTTAGAGAAGGAAATAGTGCCCCAATTACATCACGAAACGAGTTCCTTTCCTCGTGGATCGGAGTATAGATGTCATTAACTACAAATGTACAGATAATAAATAAACATTGCAATTATTGTCTTAGAAATAGATATTAGATCCAAGGAAATATATAACTTGGTAGCTGGTGCCTGGTACAGTGGTACTAGTAATTATATAGGTAATAGGTACCACTGATTTATATATATATGACGTCGGAGAGATGGTCCAAAAATATTGTAAGCAACCCCCGAAAGTTCAGGGCTGTGCAGTAAGCATAGCCACAATTTCAACTTTTGGCTTGGGGGGGGGGGGGGGTTGCTGAGTATTATATTAAAGACAAATAGACCATTGCAATATAGCATATTAAAATTGTATGTCCTAGGTTTTTGGGGGGACTACGGCTATTAGCAACTCCCAATTTGCGCCTATGTGCCTATGTAAGCCTATTGCAGTATTGCCTATGGTTTTGAGGGTCGTCCGCAAGGACATTTTGGTGTCTGTAGCAAATATGAAATAGATGTAAACAATTTATAAAATCACATAAAAAATAAAATAAAAATTCAATTGATGAACTTTTGGATATATTTATATTTTATAAATGTATTATTTATTTACCGATTAATCATTACAGTTAACATAATATTGTAAAAATGGAATATTCTATTTTATATTTATCAATAACATAACTAAAAACATAATCATAAATATAATAAAAAAAATAAGATACATTATTGCTTACAATTGAACTTAACTTAATAACATTACCAAATGAAATTGACATAGTTAATTGACATAATACAATACAATAATTGACATAGTTTAGTTAGTGGACGTTTCAATGTATATAGATTCAGGTTACAATCATTTAGCTATAAAAAAAATAGAAATATTTCTCTTAAACAATAACAAAATCAGATTCTATAGGAAGACATTAATTATAATTAACAGTATCATATAACATTATTTATCTCATTAGTTATTGCTTCTTAACTAAAGTTCTCAATATATTTAATTAAGTTTATGTAAACACAATGTTTTTAATAAATGCTTGTATTAAAAAAATACCCATAATAGTATTAATAACAACAGTGTATAAACTACACACACCTAAATTATGACTTGGCGGATAACTGAGTTCACTTTAAACACTAAATAGTTAAGTATAAATTTTAACAAATTGACGTACTGGAATACAATCATTATAACAAAGCGATAGATATCAGTGTCTATTTTCAAATTCTATCATCTATGATAACAATTTTAGTTAACCATTAATTTTAATATAATCGATATATTAACTTCGAAACAATTAATTATGCTATGATTGTAGACATCGAACTTTTTATGGCGTCTCTAGCGTAAGGTATATAAGACAAAGAGTACCATGTCAATGCAAGAAATTGAAAAATAATGCAAAGAAAAGTTAATGGTGCGTTTTTCATCTGAAATTATAAAAATACAAGATTACTGTAGCTATTAATTCAACTAAAAATTCTGATTTTTAACTTACGCCAACTGCAGCGACTAATGTAAGGACAATCATTGCAAGAGCAATAATGGTTGCAACAACTCTAGAAGAGGAAAACATTTTTTTGATTTGTTTTACCGGACCCATCAAAAAACAAGTACTGAAAATTAATTAAATACATGTGTATAAAATTATAATATATTTTTATTTTATTTTATTGTTTTGTACCTAAGAAGCGATGTAATATTTCCAAGTGTATAAAAAATACCGAATACGGCCATTCTTCTATGTAGAGGTAATACTAACGCTGTGGCACCCAATAATGAAAAAAAAATTCCGATTACAAAGCATGCAATAAATCCTTTTATACGAGTAGACCATTCTAATGATGACATTTGATTAACATTCTGCAAGCACATATAATATTACCATTCAAGTTAGTTATCTAAAAATGTGTCATATATTAGGGTTAAAGGTTGTTGAATAAAAATAATGGTAAATAAATATACTATAAATTAATAATTATTTAAAAAGCAATACATTTTTAATTATTAAAAAATATTTTTTAATCATAACATCAATTATTAAATTGAAACTATAGATAGGACTGAAATCTAATAGTATCTGAATTATACAAACACATAAATCCAAATTAACAAATGATTGTACTTAATTAAATAATTGAATTATTCTAAATAAATAGTAACTAATAGATAATAATAATTAATAAGTAACATTAATTTATAGTTTCAATAATGGAATTTTTAGATTCTAGATACTTCTATCCCTATTTGAGTTGGAATACAATTATCCACATATTTCTTAAAATAAATAATCAATAATGTACGAAATACTAGTGTTAGATGTGTAATACTAATATACAAGGTACATTTTGAAACGTAAGACACTCATTATTTTGAAAACAATCAACACTATAATATAGCCTATAGGAGTAATAAATCTGAAGAATGATGGTTCAGTATACCACTCATATAAACTTAAAATACTTTAACTAATTAACTACTCATTCAAAATATGTTTAATCATACAATTACTTTAAATAATATTCTTATTTGGAATTTTAAATTAAAAATGTAGTATTCAAATAGTAAATAATTTAAAAAAAATGAAAATGATTATGATATGACTTAATTTTATATAATAAAAGCATTAAGAAACAATCATTCTGTATTCAAATGTATTCAATGTAGATGAGATAGAATTTAACATAGGCATTAACACGATCCCATAGTTAGTTTTAGAAAAATGTATTATACAGAATGTTTCAAACTTAAGCTTAATAATAACTATGCATGTGTGAAGTGACTATACTAGCTCCCTGTATCAAAATTATACAGTTATTTTATGGAATATGGACAATATAGCTAATATAGATAAGCATTGTGTAATTTGATTATATAAATGTTGTCCACCTGAAATTTGATCTATAAGTCAATTTTTTACAACTTGCTCCAATACCCATTAAACATAGAGATAACTGATGTTTATAACTGGCTTATAAACTAATGTTCTTGTCCAACATTCCTCTTCCAACCAAAATATGGCAAATACTATAATCACTATCAAAAGTAAATTGTAAATTGTGAAGAAACTGTTGAACATATTAACCATGGTAATATAATTTTGACTGTAATCAATTAACACAACATAATAATATTAATAATCTCAATAAACTTAATATTTACTTACAGGCAAAATCCCAGTGGAACTATCATTGTCTCGGTCTTGGCCACTCAATGCTTTCCGTAACATGTCCATATTGAAATGTTGTCTATAAAACAAAACAATTTTTATGATAGTCTCATAGGGCAGAAACTTTTTAATAGTTTTTCGAAATGTAGGCGCAAATCTTGTAACGAAAAACCATTTAAGAAATACTCTGCCTTGTAAAATGGTTTATAGGACACGATTAAATTAAGTAGAAACTTAACCTACACAACCGAAGACAGATAAAATTATAAAAATAATAATAATATTAAATTTAACCTGAAGCAGTAGTAGTTGTAGTAGTAGTTTAAGCTTTAAACGTATAATAATATACAATCGAGAGTGTTGGCGACGTTACCGTGTATGGTTTTTATTTGATTTTGGAATTGTTAAAATATAAAAATTGTACGGCAAGAAAATAGAAAAACAATCGTTTTTCGTTGTGGAAAAATCAAAAATGTTGATAAACTCCGATAAGAGATAAGACCGTGCGCCACACACTCAGCGCGCGCAACTTGTCGTGTCGGAAAACATCGACGGGGCGACGCGATTTCGATCACGGCCTATGCGGCGGCACCAGTCTGTGAGTGCGGCACACTCCCTCTTTTGCGTAATCGTCACCCCACCGCCGCGCGGCACCGGACGTCTTCATCGTCTGCAGTCGATCTGTCTGCGCCGATTTGTATTTACTATATTCATTAATTATTTGGTACCTTATCCCTATTACAGTCAGTGGTTTAGACGTTTAGTACGGTAGTAGCCGTCGAATCGAGTCGTCCGCCGTTCAGGACTTGTCGGTCGTGTGTGTGTGTCGTCTCCCAACACTCGCTCGTCGGGATAAATAGACGAAAATAGACGTGCGCGATCGATTATTATAATATGCAGTGTGGCGGACGATCCGAAATGTGTCGGATACATCGAAATTAACTTGCGTTTAGACCTTGAACGGTTGTGCGTATTGTTATATTGTTATCATCGCACAAATAATTCGATTAAACCCGTCGCAAATAATAATAACTACATATTTACTCGGTCGTGCCATACATAATATAATAGGTACTTATTATAATATTTCGTAGCATAAAAAAAAAATATAAATATTATACTGTATAGAGTATTAATGCAGAATTCTGCGACCGTGTGCAATCTATTCAGTACTTGGTTGGTCCTAATCATTTGATTTCAGTACCTATACACTATTTATAAAATTCACCAGAGCCGTTTTTATAATTATTACGAATCTCTTCCTATTACTGTTGTTGATATAAATCGATTAATGTTTTTTTTTTTTTTTAATAATTTTTTTTTTTTGTAGTTTGAACGATTCTTTGGATATTTATGGGATGTAATTCGAGCAAAAGTACGTCTAAAGCTGTACACAAAAAAAAGTTACTACCCATCATGAGCTTCCTACCGTCCAGCAATGTAAGAGTAATAATATACTATTTTTCGTTTTCACGTCTCTTAAGGCGTTCATAAAAGAGACGAACAATAACTCTGTTTAAGTTACAAATTTACAATGTGGTTGAAAGTTTTAAAATTCATTCCATAAGTTTGATACGAAAACGTAATACATATGTATAATACATTAATACAATATAATGTAGGTAGGGTACCTTATAATAACTGCCAACTTGTGTTAATATATTAATTTAAATTATATATGATTTTGGTATTATAAACAATTCATATTTTCCAAAGTTATACAAAATATAAAATTATTTCATTAGGTACATAATATATATTTATGGATACATTTTTGCCATTTTTATTAAATCTCACAATATAAAATATTATTCTATTGGTATTTAAAATTATTTCCTGTTAATTTTATTGTATCATCATTACACGTTACAAGTTACAACATTATATATTTTGTAATCGTTTGAGTTATTATAATTTATAACCATTGTTATAAAGCATGTTTATGTGAATACAAAACAATACACTCATTTAAGCATACTAATATAATATCAGTTGGTATGGGTTTCATTATCCTTTGTGAATGAATCATTGAAATTCTAGTATAATATTCAGTTTTATCTTTTTAACTAACATTTCACAGATTACACTTCAAGGTTTTTGTTCTGGAGACATGTGTCAACTTGATAAACAATAGAAAGTGAAGAAAACAACGTAATAATATAATAGAAGAGTTTATTCTTTTCTATAAAAAAATTTCCTTGGTGACTTTCATATTTTCAAGTGTTTATTAAAGCAATAAAGCCAAATAAGTTAAATTACAGGTACATCAACAAAACCAAATAAATATTGCAACTAATCCGTTATGGCATTATCTAATATTATGCTAATCAGCTATGTACTATGTTTATATTTTATTAGTACTAACATTCCACAGTTAACAATATTACAAAAAAAAAAACGAGAAGTTATATATCATAATTCATAAGTTTTGTTTCCGTTGATACTGAAATATTTTCATTTTTTGTTGTCGGGGGAAACAGAAACAGAAAAACAAATAATGATGACACATCATCCTTTTTCCGAGATCATTTCCACCCTCCTCAGCGTGGTTAGTACTCGGTATTGATCCAATCTACTGAGCATGTCCAGTAGTTGCATGCATATACCACCTTACCAACCCCACGGGCTTTCATAATAGGTATTCGATTGCAGTGGATGTATATTTTCGCGTTGTTTCTATACTTTTTATTTCTAATGTGCATGCATAATTTATTGCTAAATGACTCATTACATTTAAAAATCAAATGATTGCATTTAATCCAAAAAAAACGTTCTAAATAAAATAAATATAACAACAGTTTAATACGATATTTCGGTTGATAATATTAAACAGAGTGTGCTGCAGTATTTTATAAACGAGCACATTGTAAAATCACACGTTAAAATAAGACAAATGAATCATATTAATGTGTGATAGTTTATTTAATATAACTTATCGAGCAATAAATCAATTATTGTTGACAGCTTTGACATTGATTTTTTCGTATATTATTGTGTTAAAATTCCCTATAAATAGCACTGCATACTAAATACATGTTAAGGTGATATTGTTAAACCATGTTGCATAATATTATGTACATATCAGATTTGCATTAGACAAGACACTTCAAGAAACTCTTTAACTCTGCAAAATAATGGTAATATTATTAAATCTAAATAGGAATTTTTTTTAAATGTGCAATAGATTATGATTTATTAATAAGTAGTTAATACATGAATAAGTATCATACCGTGTTTGTTTTCGTATATTTCCGTCTATTATATATATATATATATATATATATATCTAGGATTGGGGCAACTAATTCTGGGGAATACTATAGTCCAAAAAAAAATTAATACTGTAGTGTAATTTAGTAATGTATTAATAAATGGTATATTTTACAAAACAAAATTAACCAAAGTAGCTTTTAAAATTATAAACATTTAGGGAAAATTAATGCCTTTAGTAATATCAGTGAGTACATTATACTACAGTCAAATGACTAAACTTTTTTTGTTTTCTTTCTCTGACCCATGCACAATTTGGGGAATTTACATTAAATTAATCTTGTGTTGTTAGTTTTAATGTTTGAGTGAATATACCTAATATTAAACTTTAAGTTACGAACATGTCATTGTCTTTCGTTGTATGTTGGCTTTTTTACGATATAATATGTAGCGATGAATGAACTTTTTAAATTGTAATATTTCATATACCTACTTATAACTTGCATACAAATTTAAATATCTAAAAAAATCCAACTCATAATTATAGATAATGTTCTTAACTTTAAGTTTGCTGATTGGTCAATTCACTCTAATATTAAAGCAAACAACACAATATTGGTTCTATTGGACCCAAATTTGCGCGTTGGTCAGAGAGAAAACTAATGCTGACATCATCTTAGGAAAATGCCACACCCGCATGCAGTGTGCCAGTGTCTCAGTCTTGCAATTAATGTATGACGTATTAACGCATCAAATTTATGATCAGCAGTTCCTACTTTGTAGTATAAATTTTAATAATAAAGAGAATACTTGACCTATTATCAAATTTTAAAGTAAGTATATTTTCTATGCCTTCTCATGATATTTTAATGTTTAATCGAGTTATTAGTAGTTATGTAAAATGTTGCAATTGAAAACAATTATTATAATTTGCTTAAGAATTAAAATATTTTAAAAAACCAATGAGAAGGCAGATAATGTTCTTACATTTAAGTTTGAACATAGGTAAATTCATTGTATTATTATTACCTTATCTCGCGAAAATACAAAATTGGAGTTGCTGAACACAAATTTGCCATGTTTGATTTTTTTTAAATATTTTCTTACGTACATTTTAGGCTATCTCAAATTTTCAAATAGTACGAAATCTAACATAATTTTTTTTTTATAATTATACTATTTAGTTCTACAATACAGTGAAGTTTTATGAAAATATTAATAAGTAACTAATAAGAAAAAAGTTATTGAACAAGATAAATAATATATTGTGGTTAGTAGTGATTTTTAAGTTATACAGTAATTGTCACTTTGAAAATGTTCATGTAACTATCGATACTTTTTTCTGTCCTATGTAGTTATAATACCTCGTGTGCTCAAAAATAGTGTACACTGTATTATTAAATTACCCGTAGCCTACTTAGCACCCATACATAATTTTGAATTCTGTTTGCGGGACATAAAACTAGACTATTAAATTATCAATCTCCCGCAGACAGAATTCTAAAATATGTATAGGGAACTGAGTAATGTACCATTGTAGGTAACTAACAGTTTATAGTGTACCCGCAGTTTTCGCAGATGTACGGTATAGGTACGTACACGTATATTAATCGTGATTCGTGATAATTAAATTATGTGATTTTTAAACAAAAAATCTTTATTTCACAATTCATTCAAAAATCTAATGACTGTTCTTCAATTTCGAAATGGGCCATAACTGAATAGATTTATTATAATTGACAATTTACAACAAATAATTTATTGTATTAAATACAATATTATTATGTAACTATTATCAATTTATTTTTACAATATTAATATTAAAACATTATTGCATTGCAAAGTTTATTATCTTGTGATTTGTCATATTATGATCCAAAATCAGATCATAGGTCCAGTAGCCGATAATTTACAGAGCCGGCAAGTTTACCGAGCGTTCAAGCAACACCTAATTTTATTTACAGATCCGTTAACGCACTTACCGATCTGTAAGTCGTTACAGAACATTTATACAACCTGGCCTTTGTGACTATATATCATAATATAGTATATTTATAATAAATTGTATCTATAAATATTAAATATAATCATTGGAATATTGCACTATAGTAATTTAATTAACAGTTAATAATATATGATTATGTGTGGACGTATAATACACTAATACGTATTGTTATTGGATTAGTGACGTGATATAAATATAAAAAACCGATAAAAATTAAAAAGGTGTTTTAAGTGGATGTCGTTCTGCTGTACAGTAGGTTACAAGTGGGACATTGTATAATGGATGGTATTAAATTTGAATTCTATGGTAAAATATCATTGTATACGAAAAACGATTCTGACCGGAGACGGTTTGTCAGCGTGGCTTGGCTATTTCATATTATATTTATATTGTTATTATTTATTATTAATACGATAGCCGGTATAAATTTAATCAATATTATACGTAAAATCACAACAAAATAACTAAAATCTTTATTCTTGGTTATTTAATATGTAATTTCGTCCAAATTTGAACATAATTTAACCACAAAAAAACGGATTTAATATTTTTGAGGTTTTATGGTTACAGATAAACTTATACTTACGTGACATCTTCTTTAAAATTTTCAATATTTAACCATAAAAGTTTAACATTATTAAAAATGTTAACTACAAAATCATTTTTAAATTAAAAAAATCGATAAATGTTTTCAAAAATCGAACTCTAAATGTTTATAAAAAAAAAATTGTGCCCATGTATTTTTAATATTTTTCAACTACTATAATTGTAACAATAATAGGTATATTAGGAACCTTGTATTAACGTTTCACGTTTTTTAACCCAACAAATAAAATTTTGTTGACATATTTTATAGAAAATTTAAAATGTCCGTAAACAGTTCGAAAACAGTCAAAATATTTTGAACATTTTATCAAGTATAAGAATTGATAAAATAAACATATGATATAAATTTCAAGTGTCTACGAATATTCGTTTTTGAATTACAACAAAATAAGAAAATTGCTACTTGATAAATCGAGTGAATATCCAATACTGTAAAAATTTAAATTTTAAACGCTCATAAAAATTTAATTTGACTGACATTTTTTTTTTTTGTATAATGGTAGACAAACTTATAAGGAATCTTGTATTTAAATGTATTCTATTTTAAAATCTTAGATTTAAAATGAAAAAATTTCAAATTCAAAATAATTTTGCACATTTTCGTAATTTTTACGCCTTTTGTTAAAATTCAAATTTGATGCTCATAAAAAAAATGTATAATTTATGTTTATGTATTTTTAATATTTTTCAACTGTCTTTGTAACAATATATTACTATATTAGGAACATTGTCTTAAATTTTCAAGCTTTTTGTACCAACGAATACAATTGTAATGAATAATGATATTTATAGAAAAAAAAAACATAAACAAATTGGAAACTGAATATCTCCTTAAACAGCTCAAAACAAGTCAACATATTTTGATTTTATCTTGTATAGAAAATGCTTATATAAACATTCACTAATAATGTCATGTATTTAGGGTCATTTGTTTTCTGAGTTACACTATTTTGTCGAAAATTTCTCGTTTTTCCTTAATTTTTATTTTGTTTTTCCCTGCACTTTTGAAAATATTGGGAATTTTAAATTTTAACCTACCGAATGCAGCAACTAGATTCACTTTCCAATCGAACAAGATACTGTTGAAGATAATCCAAGCATTTTTACTACCTCAGACGGCATAGGCGCAATTTCAACTTTTGACTTGGGGGGGGGGGGCTGAATATATTAAAGGCAAGCAGACCATTGCAGTATAGCAAATTGTATGTCCTAGGGAGAAGCTTAGAACCTCAAGCCTCCCCACAATTTGTGCCTATGCCAGACGGTGATGATGGAAACATCATCATCATTGTAAAATCATTGGTCCGGTTAGAATCTAAAATGATTTCGTCATTTTGTCAATATAATATTACTTTTGTTATTGTGAGTTGCGAGTTGCGACCATTACTTTCTAGGTTGGTTTTTTTTTATTGGGTTCGTGATGTTAGGTGCTTAGGTTTCTATATATAGTATTACAATAATCGGTCGGAACAGTGATTCCGGTATTTGGCAATTTTGTTTCGTTCGCAACGCTTGTAATTAATTTATACGGAAATTTTGTTATGAGAAAACCATTTTAGCGGTCTATTGACCATACACCGTGTATTATCGATTTGAATGTGAAAATTGTTTGTATATCTGTCATTTTAATTTCGTATCTTGGTTAAAACATAATTTATTCTTCTAGGTTTTTTAAAGAATAAAGGTTCATCGAGCATATATTCTTAGTTAATATGCTTAGTAGATTTTTGAGCGGTTTTGAAGAAGTTTTAATTTTATAGAATAAAATCTATACTGAGAATTATATTAATAACTATTAACTTATGTGATATATTTTATTATATTTATGAAAGTTACATAAGCTCGAATAGCCGAATGTACTGTTTGTATTATTTCTATAGCCTACAGGTGCATTTAGGTACTAAATAAATAAAAATTCGCACAGCTGGTATATGTAATAACTAATAACTAATAAGACGTAATACGTATAAAACATGGATCGACGGATAGCTAAACATCGTAAACAAATTCATCGTTTTTAAATATTCGAACCTACTAGGTTTTTTTGATGTAATAGAGAGGTTAACATCTCCCAATTGCCAAAATGATACAAATTCACAAATTTTTGAGTAACTGTGTTTTTATTAATTTTGCTAACTTTTAAAAATACAATAAAGGTATATACTGACTACTCAGGTAGGGGTAATCCAATACAGAAAATATTATTGTTCTAAGAATAATATTTTCTAAAATAGTTTAGTACCTATTTAAAAAATTATAACTATATTAATTATACATCCCAACAGTTTTAAGTAAAAACTTAACAAATATAGGTACTAATATGTATTTATTTAACAAAAAAAAAATCTTATTATTATTTTTTAAGCCATAAAAACACAATAAAAAAATTTGAACACTTATAAATACTGTGCTTATGTCCTTGATCCTCTTAATTAATACTAGTTTAAATTGCTTTTATAAAATACAGTTTAGGTAAATTGTTATAATGGTATAATAATGTAGTCAAGTTCACCTAGTTACACATACCTTATATATACAATTTACTTCAAACCTAGTTTGTAGTTAATAAATGACAAATATATTTAGTATGCCCTTATTAAATTATTAAAACATAATTGAGGTCATTGACAGTGTCACAGTGACTTGCTAATCTAATTCTCTCTTATGGAATAGGGAACGGGAATGGCCTCATGTTTACAATAACTCATGCCTATAATAATATAATATACACATCCATGACCATATGGTGTTCCAGTGTATTGCATAATACTTCTCACACTTGTATATTATTATACTATCATAAAAGTTGTATAGTTAAATTATTGCCTTGTGCATTTTATTTTAGGCTAATCAATACCAAAAAAAGCAGATACCAGCAACCAAAGGATTAGCATCATCTTTTGGATTCAAAAAGACCACACAAACCAATAAGATCAGACCAATATCAGCTCCTATTCCGTTTGTTGAAAAACCAAACAATTTTGAATCTAAAATGCTACCCAAACGAATGTCAACACCTACGGATAAGTGTTCAAGAAGTATACCTAAAAGTAATACACCTTCTCCCAACAGGTTTGTTACCTTGGTATTGAACTGCTTTTTCTCAGTGACCATTTTTTTTTTTTCATATAGGTTTGGATTCTGTAAACCAGCAACAAAACTTGTTCAACCCACAACACAAGTAACAACAAAAAAAATAGAAGTGGAAAGAAGAAGTCAATCTGAACCACAAAAAAGGGAAATTCCTAAACTTTATTCAAGTGGAACAAAAATTGCCGTGTCCAGAGTTACCTCTAGTCATTTACCTAGGCCTCAAATACCAATCAGATATCAAGTATCCAAAAGTCCCGATAAAAATGCCAAAACAGCTGCCAACATGAGACTAAAGAATGAAGCAATCAAACAAATGCAACAAGGAGTGACCATTCGAAAGTTAACTGACTCTGTTGAATTTACTGAAGTAATTGCTTTTAATAGACCATCAAGGCTAACAATAAATTCAAATGCTAAAGGTTCTTTAATTAGGGAACGGGCTAATAAATATTTAAGGTTAGTACTTACTACTTAATATACTTATATTGTATATGTTTCATTGGAAATTTTTTGTTGATTAGACAAGTGTCAAGTTCATCTTCGAAACATTTGACATCGTCTGATGATGATTCAGATTTGAGCAGTTATGAAGAGAAACATGACAAGTAAATGGTTTTAACACATACATTTTTTGAGGATATCAGTCAACTATTTTTTTTTTCTCTTTGGTTCATGCAGAACATACCAAATTTGCTTCAGCAAAACAAATGTTGTATTATTGGCTTTAAGATTAGACTGAAGTGATCAAATTGATCTATGTGAGAAATCCAACATACATAGATTATTTTTTTTTACTTTAGTTTTATAGTAGATAAATTCAATCAACTATTAAAGCCAACAACACAAGGTTGGTTCTGCTAAACAAAAATTTGTAATGTTTTGCATGGGCCAGAGAGATAAAACAAATAGTGTACTGACATCCTCTTAAATTTACATACGAGTTTACATACTAATTCAGTCAGTGGAGCAGTGAAATAGATCATTCTTTATTTTTATAATTTAAATAGACCCTTTGTAAAATAATTACATGTTTTACTTTAAATTAACAAATCATAACAATATTTACATTAATATTATATAGTATAAATATCATTTTAGTGTTATGTTTGACATTTTTATGGTTGGATTGGCGGGTAGATTATGGTAAGCTATATTGTAGTTTTAACTATCAGGTTTTAGTCTTCAATTTGTGTTTTTAAACTAATTGCATGGGAAGTTTTGAAGAGAGGTGGGAACATTGATGTCTGATGGGGTTTGAAGGAGGTGGGGCACAAATATTCTATCCCATTTCCTGTAAGTCATAATATATTTCATTTCACTGTCTCAATGGTCATTATCAAAAAAAAAAAAAAAATAGCAGAAAATAAAAATTTTAAATATAAAAAATAATATACATTTTAAATCAGTTATATTCTTGAATTTCAAGTAAATTATTTGTGTTTACAAGTGTTTTATTTCCCTAACCATAATGTTATTATAATGATAAGATATGCTACGTTTGGGCTACAATCAAAATCAATATTTTTCATAATCTGAATATGCTTGGCATTTCTAAGTAATTCATGCTGACTAAAAAGTGGAGACTGGGAACTAGTTGATAGTTTTATACTAATGATCGGGGTTTTGGGCATTTTTTGACTGCTGCCCATAGTAGTTTATGTACCTAAACAAATATTAATATTTGTAACAATTATTGATCACTTGGAAAAATCTGCATCCAATAGCATTTTTTTGTTTGCTAATCAAATATATGACAACTGACGTAATAATATTATATTTTAATTTATTAATTATTATAATGCTTCATAAATAATTTTCTTTTATTCAATATTTTGGGCAAGGCACTGGGTTGTATATTTATGTTGTGCATCTTCATTTATGAATGATTATTATGGTAATTAGTAAAAAAATTTCTTTTGTATTTTTTAATAGAGAGGAGTTTGTAAAAGAAAAGACTGAACAATATGATAGAAAAGATACTACATATAGTGATGAAGAATATGGACCTGGTGAAGCATTAGCAGTAGAAGAGTTCACAGAAATGAAAGATAAAATAAATGTCATTGATAATAAATTTGGTATTTGCATAACATTTTGTATAATTAAATGAATATAGTCTCAATAGACTTTTAATGATTTGTTATTTTTTATAGCCAATGTTGATATGTCTGTATCATTACGTGATGTATTGTTGAATATTGAAGACACAACTTTTGCCACATTAGCTGCTATGTCTTCTACAATAAGAATTGAAGATGAAACATCACCAGATGATGAATGTTTAAGTCCCACTGAATCTGAGTCAGCTGAATTTCCACATAGTAAAACAGGTATATTAAATTCTGGTAAAAAAAAAATCTTTAGGACCAAACATTATAATATGAAAATTGTATACAATATAAGGACAGTATAAAACGGGGTAAATAGATACAAAATCGAGAAAGTTATTACTCTTACATCTCCCCAACCGGAATATTTGTGTTATAAATATGAATCCTTCACTAAACTTAGTACACATTAGAACGAAATTTGATGAACTCTAAACGCTCTGTTTATCTATACCGCCATACGGCTAAACATTGAAAAACAACGATTAATAATGATCCTAATAAATTATTACAAAGTCAACAGTTCTTGTTATTATGTAAATATTATAAAAATTCTCGTTTCCTTGTTATAATCTATTTTAAATATAGTAAAAATAATAATCATTTAAATATATAGGTTATACTGACTTTTGCCATTTTAGGGGTGAATAGAAACACAGTTGTAATGATTCATACATATGTATTGTATTGGTCAAATTTAAAAAAAACAACAAACCATTTTTGTCGGGACTTTTTTAAGATAAAACAGTGACCATAAAGGTATAGTATGTGGTTTTCCAGAAATTAGGGGAAAATTGTTGCAAATTTACTTGCATTTTTGCTCATTTGTTTTTTCAATTGAAATATTTAATTTTAAAATATACAAGAAATAGTTTTTATTTAACAATTTTGTTCTCTTCACTTTTAAAAATCTCAATAATTGTTTCTATCTACCATTTAGTTAGTAAAATAGAAAAAAACATAAATGTTTCTATTGACACCATCTTTCAGGGGAATAGAAATAAAAAACTTAACAAAATGGTATATTAAATAATTTGTTTAACATAAAAAAAATTTGAATATACATACTTAAAATGCTCAACGAGGTCAATATTTTGTTGTATTGTTCATCTATAAAGCCCAAATATTAAAGTTTTTATGATACTTTAAAGTTCAAAAGTGTTTCTATTCACCATGTTTTAGGTGGTATAAACAAAGAATTATTTTTAAAATTACTTACTCAATAGAATATTTTCTATTTTTATTTTAAATTTTGCATACATTTTTGTAATGAACCATTCATTAATATTATATCAAATATATTGACAATAAAACTAATATTTTAATACAAAATTTATTTTAAAAATGGTCAAATCTAATATTTTGTTCAAATAATATTTATATTATCCAATATTATGAAATTAATGATCTAATTGAAGTATTGATTGCATTATTGTAAAAAATTTGTACCTATTTTAATCTCTTAAAATTTGTGTTATAATAAAATTATATTGTTAAAAATATTTAGGTACCTTTTTAAAACTTATAAAATCCTTTTTATATTTATTATACAATTAACTTTAATGTAAAAAAAAAAACCTCTGTTATACATATAAATACTATTACTTCTATACCAGATTGTGTTTTTGGTGCAGTTTTTTTAGTATATTTTTTACATGTATAGTAAAATTCTATTTTCACTTACAGAATCTACAAATAATGATAAACGTGACAGTATGTCACCAATTTTGCGATGCAATATCTCTAAATCCGGTTCTTTTTCATCAGACACTAGAGATTTTTTTGATGATGAGATAGCTGATCAACCAGCACTTATGTTTAGTGGGCCTCCATCAGAGTCTTGCAATGCAGAAGATATTGATGATGCTATATTTCGACTTGGAAACCATTCCAGTTGTAACAAAAAATGTAATTGTTTATTGATTTATTTACTTTAATATTTAAAATTTAACTAAAAAGTAAAACATAGTCAGACAGTTTAATTATAATTTTATAATGATTATACGTATTGTTTTTCCCAATTACAGCCAAATCCCTGAGAAGATCACTAAGTGCTGATGGGTCCTTAAGTGAGAGTCTCAACTCTGACGATCTGATGCTTGATGTTGACTATGATCAAACAGATGATAAATTGGTCGATCCTGATAATGAAGACCTATTGAAAACACTGGAGAGTACCAAACAAAACGCATTTAATGAATGGAAATCTTTGACATCTCCGAGGTGGGTATATTGAATAATAATTACGTATTTACATGGCTTACGTGTATGTAATACTATGTAATTACATAATAACCGTGTACCGTGTAGAGGAATAGTAATGTAATATACACAATACAAGCTACTCATAACACAGTGGTAGATCACTAGATCCTAAGCGTAGACGCGTAGTACACAGTACACACGGACATATGAGTAAAAAATTGATAATATCAGGTGGGGGGGGGGAAATATTTCATTGTTGTATTTGAATAAAGAGAGGCAATGTTAATGACCTTGGACGTGTAACGTACCTATAGCAGTGTTGAGTGTTCCACAACTGCCTGCATCTGAGTCATTAAACCGGTTAACCATACGCTGTGTAGTCTGTTTTCCCGTCACTTATTTTTTTCCTCAATTTTTAATAAGATAGGATCAAACCTTTCTCCTTACGTGTTTTCTTTTTGGCCATTTCACAAACACATCGAAATAAAACTATAAAAAAAGTACTCAATGCATAATTTACATTATTCGTGTTAAAATTTCGAAATGATAAAAGCATTTAACAGGTCTAAACGAGTGTTTAAAAGGTAAAATTAGTCTAAAGCTAATAAAATTAAAATTCAATGTACAACGAAAAAACGATAATATGATATTTAAATTGAATATGCCTATTACCTGCAAACACAAATTTATAATATTGTTTTTATATTTATCCTTTTAGAAACAGTAGTAGTTCACTCAAAGACGAAGTTCCGGTCAAAGATGAAACGGATTCTAAAGTAAGTAGGAAATTTAATTTCAATTCGTGGGCGGTATTGACAATTTTGAGTAATTTTGAAGTGGTTATTAGGGCAGCAATGGGGATGTGCTAATGAGCTTCGATCGGTTTCGAGAGGTAACGGACGACATAGCGAGTATCAAGAACATGCTATTCGAACTAAACCGTGCCCTAATAGAGGTAATTTTAATAATATTTTTAATTATTTACAAGTGTTTAATCTTTGATAATGATTATATATAATGACGATTGATAAATAAATAATTTTTAAATAACATATTTTAGTAAATACTAAATACCAGCCTATATATAACATAGTTTAATTAAAAACAATTTTAAAAATAGATTACGTCTATTTAAAGTAAATAATAAAAACATTAGTGATCATTTCAAATTCCAAGGTCTATTTTAAGATTTTTGTTTATAACCATTTGTCAAGGTTGAAAAACCATTAATCTTATGTCCTTTAACTGAATTATTTAAGGATCATCATTCGACATTCACAATATTATTTTTTATCTCATATTCTTATATAGAAGGTGATTTGTATGTAATTCTAGGACAAGCAAGATATAACCTACCCAGAAGACCAGGAAGTTCATTGCTGTTACGAGAATCAAATCTTGGATTTGAAACAACAGGTTGGTTGAATTATTTCATATTATACATATTAGATAGGTACATGTCTCCATTTATTTTCAAAATAACTAGTCACTGTTTTAAACTTTAATTAATAAATTCAAAATGTGTCTTGTTTTTCATTTTAAAACACCTCATTAAATAGAAAATACTTAGATAGAAGCATGATTTGCATGATTATTTTAATGCTAAGCAGTTTAAATATGAGGGAAATATGTATTTTTAAATATCCCACTGTGTTTCGGAGACAAGTATGCATTTTCCTTGATCAGGAGCTGAGTTGCGGATCGTCCGTTTCAGATAGCTTATATGGCCCAACAAATGGAACAGAAGGACCGTACTATTCAAATGCTCAACGAACAGATAGCACAACGACCACGGCCATCAATAACAACAGTAGAAACCCGAAATGCTGCCACTCAAACAGACAGAGTATGTAATTATAATAACGATTATACAGGGTGATTCACCAATGCACGCTCACCCCTTTTTTTCAACAATGCAGTTAAAATCTGAATTTTAAAATTTACTTTAAGATTATATTTTCAAATTCTTCAGCCAAAGTTTTAACCGATATTTGTTGTACTACTTAGGGAGTAGTAATGTCCATCCTGTATACAAACATCTATTTTTCAAATGAAAAAGGTGGTTAATAGTGTAAATTTTTTAAAGAATAATTTTCTGGGTATTCGTTTAGTGTGTGACCTACCAGACCGTGTGACCTACTATATTGGGTATTCATTTAGTATGTGATCTACGGACTGATAATTCATTTAAAAGCAATCAAATTAAAAACCATGAAGTTATGTTAGATTATTTAATTAATAAATTAGTAATACAAAAATAAAATAATACAGGATTACAGTTAACAATGTCAAAAACAGTCAAACAAAATATCATTTAAAAGGAATGTATGAATACTCATAGGTACCTAGCAGCAATAACAGCCTATAACCGCAGTATGTCAAAACTATTCAAAAAATCGGCCAAGTGCGGTCCGTAGCATCATCTATAAACATGTTGGCAACACTGCTTATATTATATATTTTAGGATTTTTAGTATTTGTTGTTAATAGCAGCCACAGAAATACATAATCTGTGAAAATTTCAACTTTCTATCTTTCGTGGTTCATGAGATACAGCCTGGTGACAGACGGACAGACAGCGGAGACTTAGTAATAGGCTTCCGTTTTACCGTACGGAACCCTAAAAATGTCATAAAATTATATTATTATAAAAAATTGTATTAAATTTTTAAAATATTTTTAGCAATACACTTTGGTAATTATTTAAAAAACTTCAAAAATGTATTTTACTTGTTTATAGATCGGTGCCTGTACGTTGCTTGCCCATACATAATATAGATAATTGTCTTTGTAGGTCACATACTAAACTCGATTTTCACTCAGTAGGTCACATACACAAATACCTTTTTCTGAAAACTATATGTTGTATCAAGATCAAAATTTTAACTAGTAGTTAGTGAGTTTTTTGACTTTGTATACTGAGGATAGGAAAATAAGTCAATGATTTCAGTTTGAAATATATGGGGTTTATGGTTAATATGTTGTAATTAATATTAATCTCAGTTTAATAACTTAAACTAACTAGATCCAATAAAATTACATCTATTTTATATTTTTGTAAAACTATATTATGAACTATTATAACCTTAGTATAAACATTCTAATAGAAGTTTGTATTGCAACGAGACACTCCTAAGTAGTATAAAATATTAAGAATTTATAATTATAAACAGAATAAATTCATTTTTAAAGAAAAAATTAGAATAAGAAGTGACTGCTTGAAGAATCACCCTTTATGTTATATACAGTATATCCCTTATCACTCTTAGTATCTCCGTGGAAAATCAATATATTTAAATGCAGTTTTTTTACAGTCATAAGTATGAAAATTCTGATTGAATAGCATAATTTTCGATTTTTTTTTTTCAAAAATTCAAAAAATATCAATATATTTTTTAGGCAAATAAGTTTTTTAAATTTCCAAAAGCCATTGTGTTGATTGTATTTTTTAAAACAGTTGAAAAAAATTTATTTAAATTTAATGAAAATCGCCCAAGTTAGAACTAATTATTAATTTTTAATTTTAGCTGAAAAATCAGCGTGATTGTAATAATTAACATGCGATTCATAAATTGTTGATGCCGTATGCAAAGGTAACAACACTATTATTCTTTGAAATTGAAAATAATAATTAGCCACTAACTTGGGCAATTTTCATTACATTTTAATATTATTTTTTTTTTTGAACTGTTTTAAAAAATACGATCAAAAGAATGGCTATCTTGGAAATTTAAAAAACTTATTTGCCTAAAAAATATTTTGATATTTTTTGAATTTTTAAAAAAATATCCGAAATTATGCTACTCAATCAGAATTTCCATACTTATGACTGTAAAAAAACTGCATTTAAATATATTGATTTTCCAGGGAGGTACTAAGGGTGATACGGGACTTCTGGGACATACTGTATATTTATTTGATTTATTTGATTTTTTAAGTGTCGGTCGACCACAGCTCCAACATTATGCACATTCGATAGAGAAGGACAAGCAAATGGTCGTCCCGTAATAAGGTGACTAATTTTATAATTTATTTATATACCTATATATTGTATTTGTATTAAATATATTACTATTTACACATGGAATATATGTTATGTGTTTATGCAAACAATGACGCGATTTCTGTCAACAATAGCTTCGCGTTGGGACAGGTAGATAAACTAGACATGGTGTTTTGTTTATTCGCAATGTGTGCGTTCGATTATTTCTGCTTGTCTATAATAATGCTTTGACCATCTGGCACCTACTCTTACATGAGCATGAAGGTAGTTTAAGTATAGGTTTATAATGTTTTTGTTTTTAATTATATTAATGAATAAGGGTTAGTATAAAATGTCAATGGAATAAATTATGAATTATTTAAATATTTTATTATATGTTATAATATACTATCTTCCTTAATTTAATATTTTAAACTTATACTTAATTTACTTTATTAATCTTTATACATTAATTAATGTAGTAGGTCCTTTTTTTCATATAAACAATATTAACATGTAGTTAACATATAATATATTACTTATGCATGTTAGTACTTTTTAAACTACCTAACCATTATTTACTTCCCACATTGCATGGTAATCTATTCCACATTTTTAAAGACGAGATACATTTTGAATTTAAATAATGGTAAATTGTACTAGTATGCACTATTTAAGTCATTAAGTGATGTAATGATTTACAAAACCAATTTTTATCTAATTATTGTTTATCAAATAACTAATAATATATTAATTAAGATCTCATGGTTATATTGTCATAATGTGTGATAAAAATGTTTTGCTATTATAATGGCTCAGGGTATTGCCCTAAAATGTTTGTGTATAAATTAACATAATATAAAATAACAATGGTAGTGAAAGACAAATAAATTAAACAATTTAGTAACCTTAGTAATATCACAGACTATATGAAAATAATATTTTAATTATATTTTCATATAGTCTGTGGTAATATTTCACAATACATGTTTTTAGTTATTATGATACATATATTACAATAAAATAACTGTTAAAACTTAAAATCCTATAAATCACAAAAAAAAAAAAAAAAACAAGTTCAAATAAATGTATTAAGTCTAATGTACCAATAAAAAGTAAAGCCAAGTCATTATAACATAAGTGTAAAATTAAACACTGTATATTTAATTTTTTTTAAATTTATTATCCCAATAATTAATTAAAAATAATTATACTAACATTGACTCTAGATAAAAAATATATTTTATTACATTTTTTCAATTATATGTAGAAGTCACACATTTTAACACAAAAAGGCTTAAGAATTTAAAATTGGTAATTATAAATGTTTAATAAATAAAAAAAAAATGAAATTGTATAGCTATTACATGCTCTTTGCTAGACTAAAGTTTTCATACTTTTCATTAATTTCAAATAAATTTTAAAATGTATAATTTAAATAAATATTATAATGGTGGAAGAAAGCCTGTTACTTTGCAAAACTATTGAAAATCTACTTTTAAGAGAAAAGAATTTAATATTTCAAACTATAAAATGACTTCTTTAAAGTTCAATCTACTTTTAATTTGCTACTTGAAACATAAGCATAAGGTGATAAGATCACTCCGCACAAAAAAATTATTACAGACATGTAAAACTCAATCACTAGTATCTTTGAAAATAATAATGTACAGCTTAATTTAAATAATTTTTAATTTAAAATTTGTATCACACAAAGTGAAAAATTATGTTTAACTGTTGTTATTATAATGTAAAAAAATACTATAAATAACCTGTTGATCGTGTTTTATTAATATTTCTATAAAAACAAATTCCAATATTTATCACATATTATTAAAAACACACAATGATGTTATTATACATTTTTAGGTGCAGTGACATGACAGAGAGATCAAAGTCTGTGTCGGGCAATCGCATACGTATCGGCATGCTAAAGCACAAATTTCTCATGGACGCAGGACGTACGTTGCCGAACGTTTGATTCCTTCCATACGTTCTCTTCGACCAGTATTAACAAAAACATTCCATGTTTAATGTTCCATTAATAGTTAAATTTAAAAAAAAATTTAAATTACCATTTATTTTTTACAATCAATAAGTTTGTCCACGTGTAATATACAAGTTTTGTTTCCAATGTACAATTTATGTTCTTTATATATATATATATAATTTATTTATTTTTCGTGTAAATTAAACGAGGGGTTCTTTGCTTAAAATAAGTAATCTTTTTTCCACTTTACCAAAATCAAACTAGTCAATCTTTGTTTTGTTTATATGAATTATATATTTTGTTTGTGTTACATTCAATAACATTTTTCTAGAATAAAATTATTATGATTTAAACATAAGGGACCTACCTATTCCTTTAAATAATAATTATTTTATACTTAAAATGTTTTCATTAAATACATTAAACTTCCAACAATAGTTATGTTATTAAAACAAAAATAAATGAATATTTAGTTTATTGTACCTACCTATGTATTATAAATATAGGAGTCAATGTTTATTATACTCTTTTAATTACTGTACTTAGTGATTATAAGACATAAATACTTTATTTATTAACCTTATTTCAAAGCTGTTATTATTTCCTTTGAAATATTATGCCAGGACTTAATTGTTACTGTTTGTATTTTTTTTTTTAGTCGTTCTTGCTCTTCTGCTAGGTAATCTTTTTGTATTTTAAGAGCTGTACAAGTTTTGTGATCTTTTTGATTAGCTTTATTTTATAACAATGTAAAAATATATATTACATTTTAAATAAATCAATATTAACTTTATTATTATACCAATAGCTCTCTGTACTCAATACCTTGTTAAATTAAATGTTATACATACTGTATTTTCAGCTCTTAATTAATATTATTTTAACTTTTAACACTAAATATCTTGACAAATTTATTACCTTATTTTTAGAATTTGCAAAACAATTCAATAATTATTGATACTTTGAATATAAAATATGATTTTTCTTTTGACTAATTTAATATAATATTCAGTGGGTAAAATATTTAGAACGTTTCAAAACAAGCTTTGGTATTTGTTTAAATTTATGTAAATGTAGTGTGGTGTTTGACTTCTGTTACAAACATGTTCTGAGTGCCAGCACTGTCCAATGTCGCTAGATCCCAGATGGGTGACCACCCAGGTTTTGGGGACAAATCTTTGCCACACATACATTTTTTAACTTGTGTTACTTTTCAGAAAAGTTTACCTTATTTATTTTTCCAATTAAGGGTAATGCATATCGACCATTTCTAAAGAGTTCAGTATAGCCAATTTTCTAATTATGTGCAAGAGGGCCGTGTAAATGTGTGGGTAGTAAGTGATTATTAGTGTGAGTGACTGTATAAAATAAATAGTGGAGCACACCCGCACGGGCACGCACATGTCAGTAGCGCAACATTTTACATTCTAATTACAAATGTGAATTTTAGTGAAACCTAAAACTTGGTTTTGTATTTCCAATAATATAGCTTACTGAGTGACATTACAGTATGAACACCTATTATACTAATTGAAGAGAAGAAGTTTATCTTGGCTTGTATAGGAGTCGATTTTCGATATTTTTTTTCAATGTCTGATATTTAACTCTAACACTTGTGATATTTTACTTTTTGAATTTAAATTATTGAGTTTAGTAATTACAAATATCAAAAATTGACTTCTATACAGGCACATATTAACTTCTCTTCTACAATATTGATAATAGGGGTTTTTACTCTCAAACTGCTCAATAAACTGTATATTATTGGAAATACAAAAGTACATTTTTATACTATTCATACCCCAAAAACTGACCGGGTAGTGTTTTTTCTATGAAGACCAGGTTCTTACCAACCCTGCCTAGTATGCTGAAAATTTAAAAGTATCATGGATCATTTATTATAATTTAAAAAAAGGTTATTAAACACAATTACAAAAATTAAGTTAAATTTATAATTTAAATACCTATGCGATTTATGCAATTCATGTTTTCTAAATTATTTGTCTACAAATGATTATGTAGATAACTTTACGTAGGTAATATTGGTAATAATATAGGCACAGACGCACAGTGAATTATATGTTGTGATGTATGTTCCACTAGAAAAATGTTGGTAAGAAAATTCAGTGGATTCCAAGATATATATTGTCAATCATAAATTTGCACACATAGTTGTCTATCTAAAACCGGAAAATCTATTGCTGTTGTTTTATGGTCTGTGATGCGGGTCTTGGGTCATTCACCCAAATTCTAAATAGTATGTACTCGTTAAAATGGCATTAACTATAATAGTTCATATAGTTTATAGCATTCTTGTGACATAAATAGGCACTATAGTCTATAGTAACTAGTGATATATTTATAAATTAATATCTTTTATTTTTTATCTGTATACTATTTTATCATTTAATTTCTTTAAAACCTGAGCTGCTGAATATGGGTCTTAAATATAAGATCTTCCATTCTAAAATCATAAGCAAAGGTTGATATAAAGTTTATGGTGTTCAATACGAAGGTATTAGACATTATTCAAAAGAAGATAGGTACCTACTTAAAAGTTACAAATATCAAGTGATTGGAAAAGAGTGAATATATCGTAGGTAACAACTGCTGTACAGTAGGTGTTAAGTACTCGAGCCTATCTGGTGTCTCGCCATTGAGTAAGTCGCTGTAATGTAGGTGTTTGAACACTAATTGATATAAGCATGTATTCAATTTGAATTAAACCATAAATCATTGTATACGAAAAACGTACATATTGCTATTACGGTATTTTATTTTACTATTAATAATACGGTAAGTGGAATTAATTTCTGAAGAAAACTGTATATTTATTTTATTATTAAGATTTATATCATATTATTGACTATTGTTATGAACTTTTGAGTCAAAATTGACCTACCGTAGAACTGTGTGAATAGGTTCGTTGGCAATAACATGCAATTAATCTAAATATTTTAAAAATTGGATTCTGACATTGAGTAAATTAATTATAATATACGTATACCTATGTGAAATTTCAGATCTCCGAGGTAAATATTTTTGTCCTACAATAAAATAACTAAAATCGTTATTCTTCGTTTAAATATCTAACTTCGTACCAGTTTAAATTTCAAATATCTATAAACCAAAATTATGCTTTTCATTATGTATTTTTTAGAGATTTTTGTTTCGGCAGGTAAACTCTATATTGGGTAAATTACTAAGTATATACTAAGGTAATAAAAGTACGTTACTCATTACTTCAAATATTTTTATTTAAATTACATTACTTTTTCACTAATAAAGTAGTGCCTTAAAATAACCTTACTTTTTTTTATATTTTTTTTAAGCATATTCAATTTATATGATTCATTATGTACCTATATATATTTTGCAATCATAGACCTAGTGATAATAGGTGTAGGTACCTATTATGTACGAATGTACAATCCTCCATCTGTATGGCTATAAAGTCATAAGTCATAAATCATAAATCATAATTCATTTTAATTAAATTTTATTTTTAAACTGAACTTTTTTCTTTCTGCTAATAAAGTGATAACATTTATTCCTGGAATGATTAATAATATTGTTAACTATTATCGGAATCGAAAATAAATATAATTGATTTTTAATTTGTCTGGATTATCCCGATTATCACCCTAACGGCTTGTTTTTGTAATACATTCAAAACTATCTTAGTAGGTAACGTGGAAAATAACTCGTTAATCATGACAAATTATATAGGTATGTCAGCAATATTACGGATTTAGAAACAAATCGCGCACCCACCCTCCGCCCAGCCCTTTATTTTTATTTTGTCATGTCGTTAATTACTTTTTAAAAATAATTTTATATTTTTATTACAAATGCGTTACTTAGAGTAAAATGTAATGAAATTACTGCTGCGTTACTGAAAAGGTAATTGCGTTATAGTAATTTGTAATTTGCTTTACGTTACTACCCTCAACACTGGGTATATTGAAGAAGGAATGTATGAACTTCAAAAAAAAAAAATTCTTTAGTCATGAAGAACTCGACTTTTTTATTAATAGTTTAAGGTTTTGACAACTGATGTCTGATTGTCGTTCTGTACTTGTGTATCGTGTACTAAATGTGTACCGAGACCTATAATAATAATATGTGGTCCACTAAAAATCGTTGTCCATTACAGATCAAATAGGAAGGATAGGTAAGATTAATTGAAGTTTTAATATCATCTATCTTATAAAGACATAAAGTTATACATTATCGTCCAAATGTTATAGAAGACGCAGTGGCGCCCAACCCTATTTCTAAGTGTAGCGGTCCCTACACCTTGAAAATAAGGGGTGGATGGGTATAATACCAAAAAATAATAAACTTGAAATATGTTCATAATTAATCACAGATTATATTGGTTGATATCTTAATATTTACTAATATTATCAATACAAATATGATAAAATGTATTAAATAATATAATTTTTGAGTTTTGAGGGGGTGGGTGGGTGGGTAAAATGTTTTCTTGCTACATCTGAAAAATATATCTTGGGCGCCACTGAGAAGACGTAATATTTTATTTCAGCGAGTTAATTTTTACAGAGTTATACATAATGTTATAATAGGAGTACCTATTAATATCGTGGTATAAGATATTATTATCGTTAATGTTTTTAATTATTATATATATTATTAATTCATTTTTTGAATGACAAGAATATCTATAGGTACCTACTATATAGGACATAGGTAAATACCTATATAATATATGTTATATTTGCAATTCAATATTAACAATGTGGTAATTACACTATAATATTATTAATATTATTTTACATTTGGCCAACAAATAATATTTTATTGATATTTGTGGAAAAAAACTAAAAATTTGAAATTTGAAATTGTCCGTTAATAGCTCAAAAATAATTAAAATATTTTGAATATTTTATCAAGCATAGACAATTGATAAAATAAACATGATATAAATTTCAAGTTTCTATGGTTATTCGTTTTTGAATTACAGCAAAATAAGAAAATCACTCTTGAGAAACTGTGTGAATAGTGTGAATCGTGTGAAAATGAATTTGAACTTCAAACGCTCGTAAAAATTGTATTTGACGTTTTTATAGACATTTTTTTCTTTTGATAAAGGTAGACAAACTTATGAAGAATCTTGTATTACATTTTTAAATCTTATATATAAAAAGAAAAATGTTTATGAATTTCTAACTCCAAATAATTTGCACATTTTCGTGAGTATTTAATATTTTTGTATAACTATGCCGCCGCCGCCGCCGACGACGAAACCGATGAACGGTGTACGAGTAGCGACTAGACCATGCGATCCTGGTACCACGGTGTAGGAATTTTGACACTATTCTGGACTCATTTATTTTAAAATTGGTTATAAATTTAATTTTTATTTTGCCCGGTCTAATAATTTCAGACGTTTATTTGAGTTATTTTAAAATGTTTGTAACTTTTCAACTTTTCTGGTAGAAAAAATGCTCTTATCATAAGCTTCGATGCCCAGTGTATGTTTTTGGAAGCAAATTGAATCTAGTGACTCTAGTTGGTACTTTTAAGAGGTCAAAAATCAAAATTGAATCTGCTCAGTGCTTTTAAAAGTACCTAATTGGAGAAAAAAAAAATGAAAACTTATTTAAATTGTTTGGTAACAATAGCTTGGTTTATGGTTATACCGTCCTCACTTGGATTGTATTTGATTAATTATAATTTTTTTTTTATAAATGTCAATAAAAAATTATTTATCCGGTCAAAAAGCTTAAAAGTAAGTAAGTTTTTTTACTATAGCTAAAATATTAACGATAGGTACATATTATGCATTTAAAGTTTAAAACAATTTAACCACAGTTAATTTGTAGTTCAAAACTTATAAAATATTAAAATATATCAATATATGTATAGCTAAGGCTAGACAATTTAATACAAGGTCTTTCATACAACAATACAAGTAGTTCATACTTTTACCGAAAAATTACAGATAATTTATGAAAATTGGTATGCAAATATACAATGTTTTTTTCAAAAATGAATTCATTATTCTGGTAAGACATCTTATTTCTGGACATGAAATTTACGTCTTACTATAGTTGACAGTTTAAACTTGATTAATATTATTTTTAAAAAGTAATAATAATACGGGCAATTTGGGGGGGGCTTCAGCCCGTTAGACCCCCCTGCGGACGCCACTGGATGGCCCTATGCATGGCGTTATTCGTCGGTAGTACACTAATACCGAGAGTCTAGTTGGGTATCGTTAGGTTTCGTTAGGTTTAGTTGGGTTTTGTTAGGTTTAGTTAGGTTTAGTTAGGTTTAGTGAGGTTTAGTGAGGTTTAGTGAGGTTTAATCTAACCTCACCCTGCTAAAGGCATTGGCGTGTATTATTATTTAGATTTAAATAATTCCGATAATGGCAGCGCCATCTACCGCCGCCGAATAGTTTTTAACACTCAAGTCGTGCTTGAAGAACTGGCCCTCGCAGCTGCTTAATTTCCTAGCTAGATAGCGTTGTCATATACGATTTACAGCACAGACATCTCCAAGACTCCAAGACACTGCAATTTTATTTGCATATAGGTAGTTGAGTAGCAGAATTTATATTTTTTATGCCAAGTAGATATTGTCGTTTGAAGTAACTCTAACCTTAAATGGAATTTTGTATTACATTTTAAAATCTTAGATTTAAAATGAACAATTTTTAGGAATTTCTAACTTAAAATAATTTGCAAATTTTCGTGATTTTTACGTCTTTTGATAAATTTCGAACTTTAAATGCTTATATAAAAAAAATTGTGACCATTTGTTATTTGAGTTACACCAAAAACAAAAATCGGTTTGTCAAAAACCTTTCAGTTTTTCTTTAATTTTAATTTTGTTTTTCCTATCACTATTGGAAACTATTGGGGAAACCTGGAACACCTCCCCCCCCGAGTCCCAAACTTCAAGGTACCTACCAACTAGATTCACTTTCCTATCAGAAAAGATACCGTCGAAGAAAATCTAAGCATTTTTACTGTCCTAAAAGGTAATGACATACAAAAAAAAAACACATCATTGTAAAATCAATACATTCATATCTCCGCTCAGAATCTAAAAACGAATTAAGTCTGAGTCGTCGAACCGTTGCAACCGCGCCGAATAACGACACACGTAATAACATAGAACAATAATAAATAATAAATAATAATAACTATAGATACCACCAACGGGTAGAGCCGTATAGCCGGTGTAATAGAAGTATAGAACCAACCGTTAATATACTTAAATGTTAATTAATCAATTAGTTAGTTATATTAACTAAATAATTGACTCTAAGTCTATCATTTGACATAATAACTTTATTCAAAATCTCAATTAAAAAATCTTCAAACTCGAAAAAACTCAAGAAAAAGCCTACATGTGACACTACAACGAAAACGTTATTGGCGACATCGACGTATACTTGTGTAGTTGTGCTAACTTTTCCAGGGGAAATACCGTTAATAAAACCTAACGTTCAACATAGTTGAGATTGGCAGATGTGCAAATATATAGAGGCTTTGCAAGAATTCCATTCAGAGGCCTGACTGCCTGAGTGAGTTTTCTTCATACTATCTATTATTTGCATGTATGTACATTATCAAAGTTGGATGGTTTATATACATCAGTGCTGCTTAATTTCTTTTTTGAGGTACCATATAACATGATACAACATATTATAGAATGGGAAATTGGTAATAAACGCACTATACGCGTCTCCTCCAGTTCTTATATTAAACATTTCTTTTTCTGGATAAAGTTATGATACAGCTATTTAAATTTGCCATTTTGAATTTATGTGTAGTATTGTCAACTTTGTTCAGCGTATTATGCTTACCTAATTTGTTTTCCACTGATGTTGGTTCATAGGATATTTTAGACGCATATTCACTATTAATCATATCGCTGATGATATACTTTCACAAGCATTTTTAATTCGCTGTAATCATCTAATGAGTGTAACTTAATTTTAAAAAACTTTAATAGAGGCAAAGCTGTGTTTGACGATTGTTGAGGAATAGTCGGTTCTTTCGTACCTATATGTAGGCAGTCTAAGTAAAACGTAAATAATCCTAGCTGATGAACATTTTGGGCAATAGGGATAGGGATTGGTTGTTGAGTGTGATAGTGGGGCAGTTTATATTTGAGTAGATGGATTTGGATTAGGATGGTGTCATGGTGGATAAGTAGGATAGTTTTATCATCACGAGTGATAGTACATTTGGTAATGATGTAGTGTGTGTACAAGATTTTTGAAATATTGAAATATTTAATTTTCTAATTCAAAAAGTTTTGCAATAATAAGTTAAATAGGTAAGTGAATAAAGTGATGTACCTCTTCAGATAAATACCACTATGTTTGGTAAACATAGTGCCATAGTGGTACTGTGGTAGTTATGGGCATTGTATCTACACACTTTCACGCTACAATAAAAATTACAGGATTCCGTATCTGTATTGTATACTATAAAATATAGTTATTATAGTTCTTATGATGGTACTTCTGGATCCAACCTGCGATTCTCGACAACAACCAATCTATATTAAAGAGTATTATTATAATCAAAATAAAGATACATATCATATTTGATTGTAAAATATTTAATACCATAGAACTTTAATGTTAATACCAATAACTGGAACATTGACTACGAACTACGGATGTAAATCAGTGTAAACACTAATCAAAATGAAGGTTACATAAAATAAAACTATTGTTTTAAATACTTCGAATGAATCTAAGGTATTTAACCCGAACTTATTCGGAGTAAAATTTGGACAAAATAGGTACAGATAAGTTCCTATAGGTGTTCCTATAGGTGTAATGAAACGAAAGTGGGGATCAGATATTTTATACATTGTGCTTTTGAGAATAAAAATATTTGCATTTACTTTAATAAGTTAGCAAATTGTGGATGGAAATAAATATTTATTTCAATTTTTAAGACTCAAATAGTAAATTTAAGGTGAAAGACTATTTATCGATTATGATTGAGAAAAAAACTTGAAATTTCAAATGTCTATAAATAGCTCTAAAAGAGTCTAAATATTTTTAAAACTATACTCTGTGGCCTGTAGGTATAGAAAAGACTAATATAAATATTATATGAAGATATATTATCATGTATCTACGGTTAATCGTTTATAAATTACAGCAAAATAAGAAAATCACACTTGACAAATCTTGTGAATAGTGTGAATCGTGTGAACAATTTGAACTTCAAACGCTCGTAAAAATTGTATTTGACTTTCTTATAGACATTTTTTCTTTTGATAAAGGTAGACAAACTTATGAAGAATCTTGTATTACATTTTCAAATCTTATATATAAAAAGAAAAATGTTTATGAATTACTAACTCGAAATAATTTGCACATTTTCGTGAGCATTTAATATTTTTGTATAACTAGGTATGCCGCCGCCACCGACGAAACCGATGAACGGTGTACGAGTAGCGACTGGTACATGCGATCCTGGTACCACGCTGTAGGGATTTTGACACTATTCTGGACTCATTTATTTTGTGAACATGATGTAAAAACACGGTTTAACAGCTCATTCAAGCGGTTTGCGGTAAAAATACCCATTATACAAATTGTAGAGTTGGGCTTTGTCATAGGTAGTCGGATTTTCGATATTTTTATTAACTAGCTAAATAATTGTAGTGATTTTTCCGTATTTTGTCAAGATTTTAACTTTAAGTGCTTATAAAAAAAACTGTGACTAAGGATTTTTAATATTTTTCATCTGTCTTTGAAATAATATATTAGGAGCATTCTCTTAAATTTGCAAACTTTTTTACACAAACAAATACAATTTTATTGGTTTAATTAAAATATTGGAAACTGAAAATGTAAACAGCTCATAAAATATAAAAGAATTATAGAAATAAAAACACTATTAGCAAAATTGTGGATGGAAATAAATATTTATTTTAACTTTTAAGACTTAAATTGTAAATTTGAGGTGAAAGACTATTTATCGATTATTATTGAGAAAAAAACTTGAAATTTCAAATGTCTATAAAATATAAAATATAAATATAAATAGCTCTAAAAGAATCTAAATATTTTTAAAACTATACCCTCAACCCTGTAGGTATAGAAAAGACTAATATAAATATTCAGGGGCTGAGTGGGAACCAAATCCAGGCCGGGAGTTTAAAATTTATCCACCAAAATTTTTTTCTCTCTAAGCTCGAATTTGGTTTTTCTATTTACCTAGGTATTTCAAAACTACTTATAGTATTTTAAAAGTATTTCAATCACTATCTTGCTATTTCTTTTAACTTCTGTCTTCTAACACATTACATTAATATACCACTAAGTACTTATACCTGAAAGTCTGAAAAATAAAATTAGTAGGTATGGTTTAATAGTTGAAATCAACGAAATATTAATAATTATATTAAACATTGTGTTTTAATTGTTTAGGTTTAGTAGATATAAGGTAATAAGTAATAGATAAATACATACATTGTAAACAATATATTATAATAAAAAAGATTTATACATTCATAGTAATAATTTAGATAATAGCTTAGATTTCTCACCAACTGCAGCATTTTAATTTATGATAATATTGTTATCTATTTCCATGAGAATTTTATTTTCAATGGCCATTAGCATAAAAGACTCAAGATAATCATTGGTCATTGAATTTCTCAGCCTGTTTTTTAAATACTTCAATGTTTAAAATGGGTGTTTTATTATAAAAATAACCGACCTATATCAATATTATATTGCTTTGATTTTATTTTATGTCTATATTTATGTACCAAATATTTTGTAATTTTATATTCAAAGCCTTATCATAAGAGTATACAATTGTACGAGGCTATCCCAATGTACTATTATTGCATTAATAGTATTTGTAAATTGTAATACAATAATTTAATAGAAACAAATTTTTGACGCATATAGCATTAACTAATATTTTGTAAATTAAATTAAATTAAAAAAAAAAATCTAACAATATGGCCAGGCCACCAGGCCATCTGGAAAATTCCCATTTCCAGACCGGCCACTCCGCCCCTGTAAATATTATATGAAGATATATTATCATGTTCATGTATCTGCGGTTAATCGTTTTTGAACTACAACAAAATAAGAAAATCGTTCGATGAGAAATTGTTAGATTAGGGCATTCACATTCACCAACGCTCATAAAAATTTACTTGACTAAACATTTTTTTTCTTTAATAGTTGTACAACTTATGATGAATCTCGATTAAATTTTCAAAGATTAGATATAAAAAGAAATGAACTTCTAACTTCAAAATAATTTGCGAATATTTATAATTTTGACGACATTGTCAAAGTTCTAACCTCTAACATCAGACGCTCAATAAAAAGTTATCGTAGACTTACGTTAGATTTTTTTTAGTTACGCCAATCAAACATAAGAAAGTGAGGAACCTTGTATTCAATTTTCAAGTTTATGACGGAAATAAAAATTATTTATCGATACTTATTGAAAAAAAATTTCTCATGGTTGTATAAATGGTCAAAAAGATCAAAATATTTTTTTGTATGGAGAATAATAATTGTCTTAATATAATCATTAGGTGAAAATTTAAATTATAAGCAGTTATCAGTTTTAAACACTGATTATGAGTAAAAATCTCAGTTTTTCCTGTATTTTTTTTTATTACGCTTCTTAAAACTATAATGAAATATAAATTTCTTACTTATGACTCCCATCTACCATTTTTTAATTAAATTGTATTTGATGGGTCAAAAAGTGTGAAAATTGAGTTCAAAGCTTCTGATATATTGTTAGGATAACAGTAAAAAATATTAAAAATACACAGAAACAATTTTTTTGTTGAAGTATTTAAAGTTCAAATTTTAACAAAATTTATCAAATTGAAATTTAAAAAATGTATAACTTTTATACCTGAAGATTGAAAATTTAAAACAAGGTTCCATGTAATCAGATTATTCTGTAACCATCTCTTTTAAAAATATAAAAAGTTTTTTTATAGTTATTTTATGTTCAAATGTGGACAAAATTAGATATTTAAGCAGACTTACAATCAGTGGCGCCGAACTCAGAATTTTTTTGTGAAGCGAAATCTAGAATTTTTTATCCACCCACCCACCCACCCACTTAAATTTAAAACTTCTGAAGACAGGACACCTTACGTAACTTTGTTTACCCATTAACCACTACTCCCTAGAACTTACCTATACCCAAATACCCACCCGGCACCCACCCATTAAGAAGTGAAGCGATCGCTTCACATGATATATGAGTTCGGCGCCACTGCTGACAATTATTAGTTTTGTGTTATTATTTATTTAGTTTAAGTTTCAAAAATATAATTTGTGGGTACTTGAAACCTCTACAGTATATTAATAATATGATAATAAACATATAATAATAATTAAACTTAACCACCTATTGTATTATTAATAAGTTATTACTTATAAAGTTATAACTTATTAAAATTTAGAATTAGACAATTAAAACAATTTGTTTCAACATTTGAATTACTTCGTGAAAAAAAACATAAAATATGCAACTATCCATAAACTCTATTACTATGTCTTACTCATAGTGAAATTGTTAAAGACATTTTAGAGAATAATAACTCATTATAATATTTAGTCTGGAAAGCAATTTTATTACTCAACAATGGCTACAAAAGGCAATCAATTAAAAATATGTACATACAATAGTAATAAAAAAATTGACTAATAAATTATAAAAATAATAATAATGATAAATTGATAACGAAGACTAATTTCAAAATATTTCTTGAACACAATTTTTAATTACTTATCTAAGAAATGTAATTACATACTTTCATAATAACATAAATTGTTCAATAACATTAAAAATAAACATTAAAACAGCCATTAAACATAATAAATTTTTCTTACATACATTTCGATATTCAATTTAATAATATTAAGCGCAAATAAAATAACAATGCAAACTGTTCTCATAGATTAATTATGCTTAAAATATGAAAGATACAATTTCAGTGGCACTAAATGTATGACAATACAATATATTTTTTAAACGAAAAATCATTAACAAATTTGAAATTAATAATAATTTAAAAATAGGAAAAAAACTTTAAGGTAAGGAAAATAAATATTTTCTTTCTAAAGGTATAAACAATAACAAAAATGAGAAAATAAAATAATAAAAACATCAAATAAGTGAGGTGAAAAAATGAACTTTCAATAAATATATTATTGATTTATTAATTTGAAGTTATGAAGTTATCGTACAATATAATGGAGACAATGATGCTAATGATTTAAATTTTTTGAATATTGATAATACTTGACATGCGTTATTTTATAATATATCAAATATTATGAAATAACTAATTAACTTAAATTATTTCCTAAAGTATTTGAGCTGAATAAAAAAAAAAATTGTAGCATTGACTTAAAATTAAAATGTAATATATTATAAAGAGATCAAATGTATAATAAATTAATAGGGCTGGGCTGATACTGATAGGCATTATTAGTATTAGCCAATATTGATACTATCAGTTTTTTTTTTTGTACCATTAGTAAAATAGATATAATGCAAATTGCAGTCGCATATCAATAGGTATGCAATGATGGTGGTTATAACTAGTGGCATATTTAGTATTTTTGTAGGGGGCGGATGACAAGAATTTTAGGGACAGAATACGTTATAATAATTATAATGCATGTATACTACACATGTATTTAAAGAGCCATGGGGGCGGATTTGATATGAGTACAAATCCGCCCCCGTAAATACGCCCCTGGTTATAACAATGATCCTATTTTAAAATATATTATAGAAATCATTATTTAATTAATTATTAAATAATATTCATTATAATTAGTTAATTAACAATTTTCTTTACAGTAGTCTTAGATGTTTTTATGTGTCACATGATTTATATCAGTTCATGGTTCTAAGAAAATAAAAGATTGGTTATAAATCGAGATATCGGATATCGGAAAACAGTGTTATCAGTCCAGCTATAGAAATTAACTTACACTTTTAGTATTACATTTTTGGTTTGGTAAAAGAAAAAAGAAAAGAAAAATTGTGTGATGTGCAATTATTACTATTCATAAACCTTATTGGTTATTCAAATACATAATTTACAATTTAAACATTGCTCTTAATGCACACAATTACTTAAAACAATAATTTAAATAGATTATAGAGCGAACAATTTTGATTAGGTAACAAAAGAGTTATACCCAAACACCATGAGGGTTCTTACTAGTAGGAGCAGCATTTTCAAGTTGTCTAGGTGATCCAATCATTTTACGAGTACTTCCAGGCCTTTGAGCTCCTAAACATTTGAAAATTATTTTAAATATTTTTGTAATATGTTATTTTTGTTATTGATAAAAATACTAAATTAATATTATTCAGTAAAAGAATTTACCTTCAAGAATAAATTTCAATTCATCTGGTGGTGAAATAGCTAAAGATTGTAAATTTGCTTCTTTCATGTCAGCTACCAGTTTATCGACTTGCCTTTTTTTTTCAGTAATAGTTGTTTCTAATATAGCAACCTTAAATGAAAAATATTTTGATTATTTAACCATTAAAAATGCACATTAAATGTTTATAATTACCTCTTTTCGTAGACTATCTCCAACTTGTGCTGCCATTTCTGTTTCTTGCTTGGCTCTTTCTACTTCACTTTGTAGCCGGTCAACTTCTTTCAAAATACCCCTTTCCGCTCTACGTTTCTCTTCTAGATCTCTTGATAACATTTTTTGTTCCAGTTCCACTTCTTCCATTAAAAGACGTATTTTGTTCTTGCACACAAGTAACTCAGTTTCACAGTTAGCCAATTTAGATCGTAATAATGTCATTTCTGATTTTAATGTTTTTTCTTGCTGACGTGCAATATCATTTTCTTCTTCTACTTGGCCTAAAAGCCTCAACTAATACACAGAATAATAATTCAATGTTGATTAATGTTTTATTATGAATCAGTTTTAATTTAACTAAAACCGTACCTGTTCTTCTGTATGTCTACCAGTGGCTTCAATTCTAGCTGCTTCCTGAGTCATAAAATCCATCTGATGTTGTTGCTCTCTAGTTTTACCTTCCCAATACATTATTTCAGCGTCATACTTTGTTAGTTCTGCCTGTTGAATGGATAACTTATCTCTCTGATAGTTTATAAGCCTTACGAGATCTTTATACTGAGGGTTATACATGACATTAGTGCTATTGCTATTATTTTCATTCTGATATTCCTAAAAAGAAATATTAAAATATACAAATTAAAAATATAATAAAATACAAAATGTTTATAATTAAATAGTGAATTACCTTGAAAATTGTCTGTTTTAAACGATCACTACCCACAGTTGTGGGAGATATTCTTGCTGGGCTGACAGAAGGTGGAGGAGGTTCTCGATATGGTGGTAGTGCCCTAGTAACAGGAGGCCGATGACTAAGGTTATCAGGCTTTTTGTTTGGACTTGTAGAGTTTTGCAATGATCCATTTGTTGATGTTGAGTTCTGATCCTTGAGTAATAATTTATATTAGCCAATAGAATTTGAAGGTAAAATAATAAAATTACTTTGTTTAAATGACTAGAAGTATTTGTTGGTGAAGTTGATAAAGGAACACCAGACGGGGTTGATGAAACTACTGTTAAAGGTGCTGCACCACTTCCAGGTATGGTAGGAAGAACATTGGGTCTCTGTTGAGGAATTCCACGCACTACACCTACATTATCGGGTATGCGATTACCTTAAAAATATATTTACCATAGGTCCAGGAATCAAAATTATTTTCTAGTTAATAAAAATGATTATTTACTATAAATTAGTAAAAGTGTAGAACAAAATATTTAATCAAATATAAAATCAAATCACATTCAAAACTTTTAAAATGTTCAATTTTAACTTTTACTGTGGTTAAGACGATCTTTAGTTGAAATTAATATTTACTAAGACAATAGTAGAAGATATAATAAAAAATATTTAAATGAAAATCTATCTTTTAATTTTCTCATTGTTTTTAAACTGTCCAATGTATTATATAAACTTTACTCTGGCAATAAGAAGTAACTCCCCCTCCCTCTAAATGGTAAGCAATATATTATTTTAGAAGGGTTTATTAGGTAGCTAAAAAATTAGGTTTTCTAAAAATATCAATCACAAAATGATACCTCTTACACACACAGCAATTTATTATAGAAGAAAAATAAGAAGTTGGAACAAAGTATTAAAAAAAAAATCTTCCAGATTTCATCAATAATATTATTGTTGATTAATTAGTAAATAAAATGCATACTATTAAATATTAATGATTTCCGTGTATCTTTATTCCTTTCCTGAGCAAAGTAAGGAACACTATCAGCCTCATTATACTTTGGATTGTTGGATGTACTATTTGAAGAGACATTGCCCGAACGTTGTAATATAAACTGCACATCATTGGCATATTCTCCCCATTTCATAAGCACCTAACAATGAATTAAACACATTAGATGACAATTTGTTGAATATTATATTTTTATAAAAAAAAAGTTGAACACCTACAGTTACTGGATGGTCTTGGGGTGCAAGTAGACGTTCATTATTACGCCATCGTTCAATCAGAGTAAATCGGCCAGTCTTTCCGGTAGCATGAGCTAATGCATACACAACATCCTGAGGAAAAAATGAGATAGCAAAAACATTCCATCAACATTTTACAAGTAACTTACTTGACAAGTTGTTGATTCAGTAACACCACACACAACCCGTTGAATTCCTTCAACCCAAACTTTAAGTTCCATGATATCAGCTTTGGAAAATTGCAAATATTGTCAAAATGTTGTCATGGTACGATCCTCCACTCATGATTGCTAAACACAATAAATAATGTCATTTGAAAAATCAAGACAAACAACACCAAGGCATCGTTACTGCAAAAATCAACCAATGCCTGTATCAATAGGGCATGGGTAAACAAAATGATACAAAGATATGCCTATTTCAGAATCAAAACAACTTTCATGGCATTGACCTAGAGAGTAATATTAATTAATTGCGTAGAGATTTAGAAATCAGGGTCAAACGTACCGTAATCATTTTGGGTGTTGTGGGCCGGGATAACGCCGTGTTATATTGAAATTGTATTATCCATTAGTTGACTTCTCAATTCCAATAATCAAATCTAATGGCTTTTCTAATCTAATCTAATTAAATAGTATTGATGAGTTGAACTTTGATGAGAACAATGAACTCTGGTCTCTGATAAAGATAATATTATTATCCCAAAATAATAAATATAAAGCTTTTTTACATGCTTACATTTTGATAGAAGACAAAAAAATATTGTCTTATCGCTCACACTGAATAATACCAAGGAGATTGTATTTGTGCGCGGAGTTCAAAATTATATAATAAAAAAAAAATAAACATTTTAAATTATAGACAATTACCTATAATACCTACCACAGAATATATTATGAAAATTGAAAACCTATAATAATATAACCATGATTTAAATATAATATAACTAACTAGTAACTATCATTGATACAACCAACTAACGTATAATATATAAATATATATCTATGGAAATTGGAAAAAGTCCGAAAACGTAATGACATAATAAAAGTCATAATTTATAATACAAATCATGACAAATTATATAATTTATCATGATACAAATTTAAAATAGGTAAATTATATAGCAATGACTGGCTTGGCTGTGGCCTTATGGGTTATGAGTTTATGATTATAAATTATATAGATATACGTGATATAGTTTTCAGTATAAATAATAATTATTATATTAAAATAAAATGAGAATAAAAAATGTAATCTGCAAGGCAAATGTAATATGCAACAACCAAATTATTATACGAAAACAATTTCATGAAAGAAAAATATTTAAGCGTCAATGCGTCGATGTAAGGAGGGTATAATATGAATATATAAGATGTAACCAAAAGTTTATGTTTTATGAGGACTGTAGTATAGATTTTAGTGTGTTTGTGCAGAGGATATGCGTGATATCTAGCTCAGCACTCTTGGGGATTTCCACTCTACCGCCCGTTACTTTTGGAGATTCCCAAAAAATTGTGCCTATGTATTTTAATTTTTTTCAACTGCTATTGAAACAATATACTAGGAGCTTTTATTAAATTTTCAAGCTTTTTTAACCAAAAATAAAAATTTCTTGATATTTTTAGAAAAAAAACTAAAAAAAATGGAAAATGAAAATGTTCCTAAACGGTTCAAAACAAATCATTATATTTTGAAAATTGTATGGTGCATAGGAAATGGAAATATAAACAACTAGTGAAAATTTCATGTATATAAGTTCATTTGTTTTAGAGTAACAACAAAAACCAAAATCGATTTTTAAAATTCCCGTTTTTCCTTAATTTTTATGTTGTTTTTTCCGGTGTTTGTGAAAACTATTCGGAATTTTAAAATTTGACCTCTTGAATGCAAGAACAAGATTCACTTTCCCATCGAACAAGATACTGTTGAAGAAAATCGAAGCAGTTTTACTGCCTCAAACCGTGATCACAGACACAAAAATAAAAAATAAAAAAATACACATTATTGTAAAATCAATACATTCATCGTTACACTCAGAATCTAAAAAGTCTTAAGCGCTCATCACCATTACAACCATGCATCTTATCAAAGTGTTATCGAAGCCATAAAATCTAAAATTTAAATAAAAGAAATGGCTATAGTTAATGATATCAGTACCTACATATAAATATTATAACATGTAAAACTTAATTAGTAATTAAATTTATATTTGTAATTTTTACGAGAGGATCGCGAGAGCTCTTTTTCGGAGCCGGTATCATGGTTTCTTTTATTCCTCATCACTTGAATATTATTCAAATATCAGAACAATTTATTGCTGTGACCATTTGCTGTACCATTTCTTATGCACTTATGCCATTGGAAACGAATTTAAATTAATACTAAACGAAACTCCAGCTGAATACTAGGGTACGAACAATGAAATTTAAATATGAATTGCATGAATAGGAGCGTAGGTATTGGGTGTGTTAAGAGTTATGAACATAATATTGTATGTGGACATTTTCCCAATAGAGGTTTCAGTTCAATGAAGTTAACTTGCTGCATGGTTGAATTTTAAACAATAACAACAATGAGCGCCGGTAGGTATAATATATTATGTATATAAGTAGTTATCAACTTCAGAATTTATAAAATATATTTATATTTTTATACAATGTTGAATGTATTATATTATATGTTATAATATGTACTAAATATTATTTAGTAAATAATTTAAAACATAATAAAATGGTTTATAATGTGTCGAGTAATGACGTAATGTGTATAGCCATATAGGTGCACATGCTTGAAGTGAACACGAATTATATACATATTGATAAAGCAGTCAGTGGGCACTGAGCGATATAATTATACTAAATAAGTGTATTTTTTTTATTCATTTATAGATACTAATATACTAATACTATTTTAAATTTCGAAAACATAATAATATAATGAGTATTATTATGAATATGAAATATTTTACGGATAATGGAAATAGGTATGTAATTCAATACTATTTGATACTATGAAGTAGGTAGATACCTATGAACAAATATAATTTTAGGAAACTGCAATCTGTTGTTTGTTGCCCACAGTGTAGGTAAATAGTATAAATGCATATAATACCTACACGGCTATGCATAATATCGCTATTAATATTAAGCCCAATGTATACCCAGTGCCGCATTTAGACATTTTGCGCCCCGGTGCAAAAAAAAAAATTGGCGCCCCCCAAGCCCCGGTGAAAAAAAAATTGCTCCTCCTACGGAAAATATGTGAGGTAGATCCTCATTACCCTTTAGATTTTGAGCGAAGAAAAGAATATTTGTTTAAGAGTGCTTTTTTAAAAAAAATATTGTTTAGTAATTGCTTGATCCCTCCGCAAAGATATATTGGAATTTATGTCACTCAAACCTTGCTAATAATTTAGTATCATTAAGTTGTTTTTTTTTTTAAACATATTTAAGTAGGTACTTCATGGATAAATAAAATAAAATTATATAAAACTATGCAAATAAATATTTTATATTTTATTGTATATAGTATTTTATACAATTAATGTAACTATACTCTATTCAGAATAAGAAACACAGTCGGCGGCGACGAGTTTTCGTCGGGCGGCGGTCAGACGCCGTCCCCACTACAGCGACGCGTCGGGCGCTACCACGGAAAAAAGCCACGCCCATGCGCACAACTCGGCCGCCGTCTAGGTTTCTTATTTTGAACAGAGTATATATACAGGGCTGGCAGTGGTTTAAGCTATTTAAAAAAAGTGACTGAATTTATTTATAAAAGTGACAAAAAAGTGACCTGCATAAATTTGTTTCATAACAACTTGTCAACTTACCAGTTATTAAACATTAATTATTTTTGAATCTCTACATACCTATAGTTTAATTGATTCTTACTTACTTAATTTTGTAGAAATTACAAAAAATAATGATTATAATAAACACAAAATTTAATAGCAAATAGTTAAATAATATTACCTATTTAAATGAATGATGTTTATAATATAGAATAATATTCAAGATCATTGTTTTGGAACTTCCTTTATTTTAATCATAAGTACAAAACTATGTAATATAAAATCAATACGCCGTATTGGTATTGCCCATATTATTATAAATAACTGATGTCTATTGACATAATCACAACAAATTTGGGAACTAGGTATATTAATAATTATCGATCGCTGTAGCTATATTGCTATAAATACATTGATTGTTTAAATAATAAATTTCAAACAGCATAATTATTATACTATAATAATATATACAATACTATTATACTAGAACTAGATTATATTATATAATACTGTTATAAAAATAATTTAAAGTATACAATTTTAAAAAATCATAAGTAAAGACATTTCTGTCCACAAAATTTTGGCGCCCCTAAAATACTGGCGCCCGGGGCCATGATTTTACAAGATGTGTATAATTTTTTTCATTTCTGTCGGTCATCAACAATGAGTAGTAAAAATATTCCGAATTTCGAGATCAGCATTTTTTCTGTTAGAAAAGTGAATCTAGTTGGTACTTTTTGGATATCGAAACCGAAATTTTTAGTTTTAGAGATTAAAAAGTGTCAATAAAAAAAAAAAAAATTGTCATTTTTACCTAAAACTAAAAATGTTATTTTTTGGTGTAACTCGAAAACTAATAACCGTAGACCATTGAAGTTTTCACCAAATATTTATATTAATATTTTCAATAAATTACATTTTGGACAATTTTTACTTTTTTGAGTTAGTTATAGCCTTGAGAAATTGTTTTAAAATTATAGATTATTTTAAATTAAACATTTTTTTTTGTTTAAGCCCGAATTTTAGTCTGCTGACTTTAAAAATTGCAAAAAAAGTTTTTGAGGTGTGTATTGAAAAAGATAATAAGGGGCCTCAATATTTTGGTTTTGCACACAGGCCTCAAGTAGCCTAGTTACGGCACTGAGTACAGTAATAGATATCTGTTACAAGATTTGTTCAGTTTAGAATATTATTACAACTAAAGTCAATATTTTATTATATTGTAAAAATTGACTTACACACTCGACAATACGAAAAAAGCAACAATAGTTTTTTGTGTTCACAAATTTATTTTTAATTATCGAACAAAAACAATATAACATTTTTTAATTTTGAATATAATTTCAAAAACGGAAACCATTTTGGAAACGGTTGCCGTTATATTATTATACAATTTTGTATGTTCAAAAAAAAGTTAGAACAAAAAAGAAAAAGCCGAAATTTGTAAAGTGAATATTATTCGATATAAGTAAAGAAAATTTAAATACAAAAAAAAAAAGGCATCGGTCAAGACGACGCGATGTGGGGGGGTACGTGGTGGCGAGTTGGTGGTGCTGATGATGTATTGGTAACTGGTATATGGCCACTGGTCACCTGTACAACGTTCTCACGGGCTGTCCTGCGGGGCGGACGAGAGTCGGGGGCGAGTTTGCTCGAGACCGCTAATACGACCATGGCAGCGGACGAAGCCCGGCCACGACGGTTGGCGACGAGAGGCTAGTGCGCGATGTCGTGCGCTGCTTGACGGTACTGCGGGTGCTGAAGACGACTGCTTGTGCCGGCAACGACGGTGACCTGCAAAGCTCGGAGAGGCGAGCTGGCGACTACGATCTCGGTGCAGCTGCGGAATCGGCGGCGTTGCGACTCGGGATCGGACCACTGGGCGAAAAAGGGAGAAAATCTGCAGACAGCTTCGCGACGACGCGCCGCTGTCCTGATAGTCTCCGTGATTTTCGCCCTGGCGTCTCCGTCTGCCGCAGCCGATGGCCACGGAGCCGCGCACCGTCGAACCCGACGAAACGTTTCGTTTCCTCGAGCCCGGCGCTGCTGACGTCCGTGGCGTTCCTAGCTATACCCTGTAATCATAGTCATCCGTCACTCACCCACCGTGAGCTCTGAGGTCTCCGTCGCCGCCGTCACGCGAGTCGCGCAGCACTGCAGCGTTCGTCACTGAGCAGGTACCGTGTCGGGGACGGCGTCGTTGTCCGCGCCGGTACCGCTAACCTCCGTCGTCGTCGTGTCGTCGTCGCTCCCGGACCGAAGCAGCCGGGCGCCCGCCGCGCCGCCAGAGGGTCTCGCGTGTCTCGGCGAAATCGAGCTCGCAACGTCCGCGATCCCGTCGCGCTGCCGCAGGATGGCCGGAGAACGTGTATCGGTGACTTACCGCCGGTCACCACCTGAATGTGCACTGCCGCGTACCTATTACCTCGAAACCCCACACGTCGCCTCGTCTTGTCCGCTGCCCTCGGCCAGGGGGGAAACTTTTGGACGGTTTCACTTCGGGGGACAACAACAGCGCAACACGCGTGCGGCTCTCGTCAGGCCTCTCCACGCAGAGGACACCAGTCTCGCCGTTGCACTGCGCGGAGCTGCGCGTGTTTCTGCCTTGACCCCGGGTCCAGCCAACCAATCAAGATCCCGATACTATTTCTGACTTCCAGTCCTCTGGCCGGTGTGGCGCCCACCGCCTCGCCATCCAGCTCCTTTTTCGCGGCTTCCTGCACCGGAGGCGCGACCACTTCAACGATCGGTTCAACCGGTTCTGCCATTTTGTCAGATTTGTCGACCGGTTGAAAGACGTTGGACGGGACGTAGTCGTCCCCCGCGAAGCGCGTCGCATACGATAAAAGTCCTTCCAGGTCTCCGATGGTAGGCTCTTGGTCGATGTCGTCTATTCGTTTAAGTTCTTCTTCCATAATCTCGTACTCGACGTTGCTTATTATTTTTCCCAAGATTTGCATGATAGTTGTTTCCATTTCCTTTTCTTCGATATGTGTTGCAGCCATTTTTTCGTTCAGTTTTTTTTTTTGTCCGCGTAAGGTTAGGTCAGATTATATACTCAGATGAGCTCAGAGTTGCAAATGTGCCGATTTCGGTATTTATTCCTGGGCCGTCGACGATGATTTTAAACAAACATCGTTTATTAGTAGCCAGCATATTATTATATTAATCGACGGCCGGCATCAGCTGGATTTCGGGCCCGTTAATTTTTCCAAATGCCATTATTACGACTATTATTGGTATACCGACTCTAACTGTATATACTTACGCAGAGGTACACTATAATAATTGTATTATAATATTTTAACGAGGATTTATATGTCGATCTGCATTATATTACTATACTGTCGTATATATATTATATATACTCGCTTTATACTTTTGCAGGTACCTATAAGATTTTTAGATTCAGAACAGAACGCGACCAATGCGTATTGCGATTTTACAATTATTGTTTTTTGTGTATGTGTTGGGGTGTACCTATATTGCGTTTTATACAGTGCCGTAAAAACCGGGTGTGCAGAGTGTGTACCACACACAGGCCTCGGGCCCCATAATATATCGAAGGGCCTCAGAAGATCTAAAGACTAATATTAAACTAATATAAAATTATTAAAATATATAAATTATTTATTATTTATTTTTTAACCTAGTAAATTACTAGGTTTATATGATGGCGTTAAAACGGTTTATACTCAAACCGTTTTGAAAGTTAAAACGCTAGCGCTATGTAGTTTAAGAATTTAAAACCGTTTTATATGTTTTGTTATGCTGTATTTAATTATTTTTGATTATCGCATTCCGTTATAATTACGTTTACAAACATGTATCGTTTTTTGTAAAAAATAAAACGTTATAATCAATAATCATAATGTTATTATAACGTTTGCAAGCTCTGCCATATCCATAAAATATTGCAATTTTTCAACCACTTCAAGATTGAAATTCCCAACTTACCTATTTAAATCACAATAAATTATATTTTCAATTAGGCTGAATTGTATTGTTAATTTATTTATTGTACAACCTAATTTTTTTATGGTCTATAGAACTGGCCCTTCTGAATACAAAAAAATCGGCAGAATTGTCGACCGGTTTTTTTGTCTGCTGACTTTAAAAATTGCAAAAAAAGTTGTTGAGTTGTGTATTGAAAAAGATAATAAGGGGCCTCAATATTTTGGTTTGCACACAGGCCTCAAGTAGCCTAGTTACGGCACTGCTGTCGTCTGTCGGACTTTAGTATAGGGTATAGTGATATTAGTATAGTGATATTAGAACAGTAATACCACGCGTCTATTAATACATTTAGTTTGGTCACTAAATGATAACTATTATATATTTTTAATTTCGTTAAGGGGCCTCGCTACGGCTATTATTTGAGGGGCAACATCTAGGCAATTTTTAATCAATCACAGTTTACAATAATATAAGATTTAATGTTTACAAAGTGTTCCGTACGATCTATGGACAATTTTCTGGCGAGTTCGGATTATTCAGAATAAAAATCGGACAACGTAAACTAACTTTAATTTTGTTAAAACTTCAGGTCTTTCGGGCTAAAATTGACGGAAGTGGCGAGGCCTCTTAACTGTGGTACAATATTATGGGTAGGTATGTTTGATCCACTCATTATAATAATATATTGGTGTATACTGTATGTCTGTATACAGATAATATATTATGATACTATTATTTTTATTGTACACTTATAAACCTAACACTATAGATTGTTTATTGTATTGTAACACAATAATTCATATTTTAATTGCATTGTAAAACAATTACAGTTAATGCTGAAAATTGCAATTAAAATTTTTACTTGGATATAATATAAAACATGAAACTAACGTAGGTATCACTAAAATTAGGGCTGATTCATTAAATGGTTTATTTTTCCAAACAATTTATTTATTTATTATACGATTGATAACCAATTTATATTAACCATTATGTAGGTAAGTATCTAATTATTAGGTAGGTACCTATAATCAATATAAATTTTGAATTCTTATATTTTTAAAAATTCATCATAAAGATGTCATTAAATAAGGGTAAGGGAATGGGGGGAAAGCCCCTCACAGCTTATAGTGTCACTAAAAGTAGGTATTTTGCACCTAGTGAGTTACATATCTGCGGGCGTGCCTGTCCCTTACCATCACCCGCGACTCAAATCAATTTATAATACATTATTATTTCTCATCTGGTTTATGGTCGCACCCACGCACATGAACAAGTCACTTAAAGTCTAGATCAAAATATTCAAAACCAATTTATGGACGTGAAATAGCCGTCGCACTGACAAAAATTAAAGTACTTCTAGTGGTTCGATTTGAAAAATGTAAAGATGTTTGTGTTGGCAAACAAGTTTACTTTGCATCGGTAGGAGCACTTTTTTCAATTTTAGCAAATTCTTGATGAGAATAAATATTTTACATTTTATAAATTTATAAATTTTTTTTATTGAATATATTCAAAAATATAAATAATTTTCTACGACCGACGCAAAGGAGACTTGTTAACCAATTAAATCATCTTAACATTTTTTAAATCGAACCACTATAGAAGTACTTTAATTTTTGTCAGTCGCTAAGGTCGTTTTGATGAAAAATTAATAGGGTTTGCAGGGGCCTTAAATGGATCACCCTGTATTCACCATACCACTGAAGCGCTATCAACTGTATTATGTACATAGATATATAAAACTTTATACAGGGTGATTTTTTTATCGAAGAACACTCATTATTTCAAAAAGTATTAATGTTTAAGAAAATATTTTTTTACATAGTTTCAAGTTGTTAAAAAACAATATTTTTATTAAAAAATTATATTTTTAAATATTTTTTATCCTTTTAATTTTTTAATTTTTTTACTTTTTTGAATGACAACATCTAATTTTAATTTGATATTCAAAAACAGAATATTTTTCTGATTATTTTAATACATAAAAATTGAATTTAGGGCAAGTAGTTTATGAGTTATAAGTATTTAAAGTTTAGATGAGCGGAGTAGAGGACAAACATTTCGCGGGGTAACCCCGTACCACTCTACTCCGCTCATCTAAACTTTAAATACTTATAACTCATAAACTAATTGCCCTAAATTCAATTTTTATGTATCGAAATACTCAGAAAAATATTCTGTTTTTGAATATCAAATTAAAATTAGATGTTGTCATTCAAAAAAGTAAAAAACTTAAAAAATTAAAAGGATAAAAAATATTTAAAAATATAATTTTTTAGTAAAAATATTGTTTTTTAACAACTTGAAACTATGTAAAAAAATATTTTCTTAAACATTAATACTTTTTGAAATAATGAGTGTTCTTCGATAAAAAAATCACCCTGTATATCTATGATTATGTATAAGTAGGTACCTATTAAATAGTATAGTGTATATAATAAAATTGTATAATTACAAAGTTTCTTAAATGTATGAACAACAATTAGTGTTAGTTTTTTTAATTTGCACCACCTGGCCCGGCTGGCCCCTCCCTCCGGGCGTGTCTGGTAGGGGAGTATACACACACAAAGACGATCAGTTATCACAGGAACGAAATAATTGCCTAAACACAACTCCTTAAAAATGATTTGCTAACTTATTATACGAAAAGTAGATGGTAAAACGATAAAGTGTCTTACGTTAAATGGATAACCCTGTATTATAAATAATTAAACTCATAACACCCAGGAACTTAAAAAAAAAAAATAGCGAGTGCCGGTAAAGTTTGTAAAATGTCCAATGTTCCACCTATTAAATGTTTTATGAATTATAATTTATTGGTAATACCTACTGTAATAGTTATAGACTTATAGTGACCACTGACCAGTGGCCATGGCATGTAACATAGGGTCCAATTGTAGCACACCTTAAATATGGGTGGGTGGGTAATGGTATTGATGGAAGAAAAATAGAAAATTTTATATGTTGATATAACAATATTAAGAGGGGTAATTCCCCTAAAATTATATGAGCAACAACAAATTTGTTTTATGATACATACCAGAGGGTGTTTCTACACCTCAAATGGAACAAAAAAAGTCCTTAGGACCATAATCGAATTATCAATAATAAGGGTGATGATTTCCATGTTTGTTTAAACAATTTTTTTTAAAATTACCTCTGCTAATTACCTTTCAATTTATAATGAATAATTTATAATATGAAACTTTCTACATTTATCTATAAACAATTTGATATATACCATATTATCATTACACTAAAACTAAATAGTAAATTACTAAATTATAGCAAAAGCCAAAAATATGATCTTCAACTTTAAAATTAAATATATAGCATAATATAGGTGTAGCTCCCTTCTATTTTTTATGAAATTATATGATTTTTTATTTAATTTTAATTTTTTTTTCATTACAATTTTAACATATTTATACTTAAATTTTTTTAATTCATTTTTTTTCTAGTGAGGGACTTTTTTTCCGATTACCACCATCTACTATAACGTTAATAATTCTATTATAAAATTAATATTTTTAACTTTGTCTTGCCACTTGGAACTTAGCTTGTAATAAAAATATCACTCAATGTGACCATTAATTGGTAATTTTTTATTTTATTTTAATGTAGAACATGAAAATTAGGAATTAATGTATATTTTGCTATTATTACCAGGAATAAATGATTTAGTTTATTTTGTGTTATTACTTAAGTACACGGTTAATATATAGAATACGCTAGGAGTCTAAAATATTGTTCTAACTACCACTGTGCTTTAGCAGCTTATTGAAATTAATAGTTATCAATTTATTATTTATAATTATCTACTTTTCTTGTGAGTAGATATAAGTATTATATCTAAGTAATATTATAAGTAGATATTATCTTGTTTTAGATAAATAAAAAAAATAAAACACAATATACATTTCTTGGAACACTGATTGAAACTCAATATGATTTTAATTATAGAGCATAATATCATGCATTACAGATAAATAGATTCAATTTCATCAATGGCAATATTACAAAATGTTTTTTTTTTTTATATTAATGCTATTAGATTATAATAAGTCCCAAATTTCCCAAAAATAAATATTCATGGCTCAATTAATTTAACATTTGTAAGAATTTAAATATAAATTGAGTACATATTATAATACATACCCATACATATTTGAGTTAAAAAACAAAACAAGTTCATAAAATATAATTAATAAAAAAAAAAACAAAAACCTTTAAATACAATTAAGCAGAACAAAATGCCTCATAAACATTTGCACTAAGCACTTTAACTTTTGCATCCAAGTGAACATTTTGTTTTAGACTGCAGTCTCCGCTTTCCGTAACTTTAGTCGATCTGTCAACAATTGGTAACCACTTGGCAAATGGCATTTTGACAGTAGTAGGTAAATTTGCTGACCGATTAGGCGTATTTACAGTAATAGCATCCATTAACTTATTAAAACTATGAGATGTGCAGTAACGAGCTACTGAAATTATCTCGTCGTTTTTTAATAGTTCTCGCGTTTCATTTACCATGTCTTGTAGTAGTGCTTCTCGCACTTGTGGCATTTGGTGTAACATGTATGAATCTATACATCGAAAAGGACTGTCTGTATCACTTGCAATTTCAGTTTGAATGAGGAAAAACAGTTTTTCTAATTCCTGTAAATTGTATTGTTCTTGGATAGGAACTTGCTGAACATACTTAATAACTTTACTATGTAAATATTCTTCTAAACGTCGAATACCGTCTTCGATGAAATAACTAAAATGTAACAAATAGTCTTCTTGAGTTTTTGAACAAATTGGAGGTGAATCTTGCGATAGACTTTTGTATACAAGACCTCCGAGCAGATTGAGTTGAATTTTCAATGTTATTACCAACATAGTTTCAGCGTAAACCAGTAAGCATGCTCGAGTAAAAACACATATTCTCATTTCTTCCCAAAGTGCCAAATCATTTTGCTTCTTCAATTTATCTATAATATTTTCAATGCGTAAATTTTTTGCAAAATATTTAACATGAAGTTGTTTAACAAATTCAGTTATCATGCGGTTTGAGGTGTTTTCTGTGGCTTCGTAGTGCTGTTGCCGTCTACTTCGTTCCAGATATTCTCGACTTTCTTTATCTTTTTTCTCTGCCAATTTCTTTTTTATAGTGTAAACTACATACGCAGTACTACAAAACAATGCGCCGCTTATTATAAATTTACGTTTGTGTCGCGAAACAAATTTTTTTACAGAATCATACATCGTTAGTATATAAAATTACTCTACGCGAACAAAATATGAGCATTTACGTTTAAACTTTATGATAACACTTGGAAAATTGAATGTTCAAAAGCGACAACTTATTCTAAAATCTAAATGCACAGTTCACGAATTAGATAATGCGAGTACATTCGATTTATTTGAATGTATTGATAAAAAAACTATCGGCACATGATTATTCGAGAATACCCATAATATGACATCATATTATGATTATTATATTACTATTCCATCAGACCGTATGCGTTAGACAATATGAATTATCATACAATATTGTAAGGTTCAGCGTCACGGAACAACAGTTAATGTCTATATAATATCAATTATTAATATTATATAGTCGATTGCAATATCGTTTAATTTTCGACTTCACAAATCAAACGAACACCGTAGTTAATTAAAGTTTAAAGCACAGCAATATTTGATTATTTATCTAAAAAACATAACCTGAGTTCTGACTTCGGAAATAAAAAAACATTGATAACATAGAATGCATGACGATCACGGTTTAAGATAATATTGTACACGAAAATCGTACGGTGTATTAATATCTATGTATTTGCCACACTGTTTTCACGAGTTATCCGCTCCTAAGCACGACTTCATAGTTCACGGCACCAAGACGGTCCCCTCAAGTGCCTATACTGTAATCCGTTTCCGCGGGTCAGTGTACACTGTATTGTGTGCTTCCGTCAGTTTTGACATTCGATTCGACGGTTCCCCAGTTCTTGGCGTGACAAAATAAATGGTTTTTTAGCACTTATACCTATGCCACAATAATAATTATTATTGCAATTTGCTTTTTTACTTTTTGTTATTTCGTCGATCGGCTCTAACAATTTTATCGACTTGGAATTATTTTTAACGAGTGTTCAAAACAGTACGTGTACTTCGTGTTAATGTTGACTTGTGAATTTGCATAGAAATAACAACTACACCATTGTTCGATCGACCGAAGGTAATGTATTGTAATTTATTTAATATTAATTAACAAACTAGGTAGGTACCTGATTGGTTAGTATTTTTAATTAGTTTTAAATCTATACCTATGTTTTAATATTATTGTTAAATCAATATCGTTGTCGGTAAAAACTTATTTGTATCTAATCTCAAAACAACAGTTTATACCTACTACTATTTTAATGAATTTTTTGTGGGCAGCATTATTCTAAATCAAATTTGCAAACGTATTTAAAAAATGTGATTTACCTATTCTTTATTAACTGATTTTTCAACGACCATTATATTATTTATGTAGGTATGTACCTCCAGACACTCAAGTTGAATCCAATTCAAAATTTGTTAAAGCTAAACAGACATACCAATATTTAGAAATTTAAAAAAATTGTAAAAAAATTAGGTACATTGAAATAGTACCTATAATAATTGCTATACCTATTAACAAGACTTATAAAAGTAATTATAATAAATCAAATGATGAATGATAGAGCCTCGTTGGGCCAACTTCATCATCTTATACAAAAGATTAGTTTTTAGATAATATGTACCTAGGACAAATGGGAATAGTAAATTAATGGAAATGGTAAAGGTTACAAGGAGGAACAAGGCAATCATGTTTCCCAATAATACTGGAGCATCTTATATCCGAATTAATAATCTTAGACAAAAACACCAGAATAAAAGATTACTATCAACTTTTCTATTAGCTTATGGTTTTTAGTCAAAGAAATAAAGAACAGGATTCAATCCTTAAAACAAAAGCGTAACCTTGAAAAATTTCTGATATAAACGCTCAAACTGATACTCGTCAGTATTTGTGTTAGGATTCTAGATTACTGTACCATACTCTGATATTGAACAAACAATTGAACAACAGATAGATTTATTAAAGGAAGATAACTTAAAATCAATCCATATCTCTCGACAAAGTCCAAAAATGTGAGTGCTATATTTGAACATATTTTAAATGTATTGACGGGAACAATTTTTTTATCTAAAATAAAACTTAGATCAACCACCTTATTTATCAGATAGGTACTATAATTACCTCGATAATTACATTATTTCCATAACAAAAAAAAAACATTTTGTGAAGTAGGGACCTATCACCTATCTACATTCTTTTATAATTTCTACTTGGGTTTAGTCTTAAGTGTAAGGGCCGCTTTCACCACTACTTTAAACTCCGATTAAAGTTAAACCGTGGTTTAATCGGCCGAATTTGCCCGGTTAAATATCTGTTATCAGTCGATTAAGCGTAATCGAAGTTTAAAGTATTTGGTGAAAGCGGCCCTAAGTGTTTATAGGTATTTCAAACATAATTTATTAATTTTGATAATAAAACTAGTAAAAAATATTGTAGGTTATGTTACCTAAACATTTTTTAAACTATAATCAAAAATTAAAATATACTTACTATACTCCGGCCCACGAGAGATCAGGATCGCTAAACGACCAAAACTCGTCCGATTTCGCGCATCTCCCCACTCAACCAACCGACAGCGTTTCGGCGACTGCCGGTGTCGGTCGGCAACGCTCAACTGTATACACTGTGACACATAGTGGGAAAAATTGGGTTCCGCATCGTCGCTGCCGGTCAGTCTGCATGCACCTGACTGTACTGATCTCTTGTGGGCCAGAGTATAGATGAAAAATATAATACAAATAATGTTGGTAAAGCACATACGAAATTAGACTGTTTTAAGTAAATTTATGTGCTAGGTATTTTGGTTGAACTCTGGCTTTTGGGTCTGACCACTGTGTTATCTGTCAAGTGACATTGTCGCATAGATAGGTAACTATTTAAATTTAAAAGTCTTATGCTAACTGGTTCTAATCAATTTATCAACAATAAACTTTTTTGTTGTAAATATCTAAACCTAATTTATTTTACATCTATTGTTATAATATCAAATTTTAACTCTATTACTTCATAGTTAAATGGCCGATTCTAATTTGATGGATCCTATAGTGGATTCAACTCAGCAAGAATTTAATGATGCTCAAAATAGTATGACTTCGTTTGAAAATGATAATGTAGATTCTAACGATCAAGATAGTAATATGAACTCAAATCGACAGGATAATATGAATTCTAGTAATCATGAGTCAATGAATAATTCATATGATCAAGAAAATGGACATCCTAATTCTGAAAATGAACAATCATTTGATGATAATGGGAGAGGTTCTTTCAGGTATTTGGAACCTATATTTTATATACTTAACAATATTGTATTCTTATAATTTACGTGTCAATAGGGAATTTGGAGATGGTAACGGTCAATTTGATAATAATTATGGATCTTCTGAGTATAGAAATGAGCCTAATTGGAACAATGGTAAAGGAAGTAATGAAGCTGGAAGATTTGGGGGATTTGGTAACAACAATCCTAAAGGATCTTCTAATTATCGAGGTGGTGGTTCATATGGTTTTAATAGTCCCACAAATGGAGGTTTTAAACCTCAAAGAAGTAGATGGTCCTCAGAAAATGCTGAAGAAAACTGGAATGGTGTTCCTCAAGATTCATCTCCAAATATGATGAATGGTCCACCTCCAATATCTCAAGGAGGTCCACAGTTTGGAGAAAGTCAAGCACCACCATTTAATGAACAAGATAGAAATGGTCAGGCTGCAGGTCCCCCAACAAATCAGTTGCCTTCATTGTTACAAGTATGACTTCCTTTAAAAATATGATAATTATACACATTATATTCATACTCATTTAATTTGTATTTAATATACGAGGTGTGTTCAAAAAGTACCCGGAATTTCCGTTTTTTCAAAAAAATATTTATTTATTCGTCTACATCAATGTGGTCCCCTTCAAAATAGTCCCCCCCAGATATAATACACTTATGCCAGCGTTTTTTCCAATCTTCGAAGCACTCTTGATATTCACTTTTTGGCATGTACTTGAGCACTCTCAGCGATTCGGCTTTTATTTCTTCAATCGAGGAAAAACGCCGTCCTTTCATGGGTCTTTTCAACTTTGGGAACAGGAAAAAATCACACGGAGCCATATCTGGTGAATATGGAGGTTGGGGCATGACTACGGTATTGTTTTTGGCCAAAAAATTACGAACAAGCAACGACGAATGAGCAGGTGCGTTATCGTGGTGCAAAAGCCATGAATTGTTTTTCCATAAATCGGGGCGTTTTTTTCGGATTGCTTCACGCAAACGTCGCATAACTTCAAGGTAATACTCCTTATTAACCGTACGACCTTGTGGTAAGAACTCTTGATGTACTATGCCATTAAAATCGAAGAAAACCGTAAGCATAACCTTGACATTTGATCGAACTTGACGTGCTTTTTTCGCGGCCATCTTGGAAACGCTTATACCACTCGTAAACACTTGTTTTTTTCATAGCAGACTCACCATAGGCTTTTTGTAACATTTCACATACTTTGTTACATTTTATTTCATTTTTTACGCAAAATTTAATGCAAATTCTTTGACTCTTCAATTCTTCCATTGTTTAAACAAGCAAAAATCGCCGAGCTCATAAACACACGTCGTACCTTAGCGACTACCACAGACAAAGTCAACAGTGATTATTGCTGAAAATGTTATCATACTTTAGGGGCATGTATACCAACACAATAAAAAAAAAATTTTGACAATCGGACTCTCCAGACCCATTAAAATAAAAAATTCCGGGTACTTTTTGAACACACCTCGTACACATTTGTAATCTCTAAATTAATTCTTTATACTTATTTTGAAATTATATAGATGCCACCTGTAATGCCACCAAATAGTGGAGTACCACAAGGCCCACCACCAATAATGTCTGGAGAAGTGTGGATTGAAACTAAAGCCGGTGATGGAAAATCATATTATTATAATGCTAGAACACGTGAAACTACTTGGGATAAACCGTCGGGACCTAATATTACTGTTATTTCTCAAGAACAGGTATCTTAATTTAAAGATGTGCAATAGAAAATAAGAATGTAATTATATTTTAATAATTTCTCAGGTTGAACATCTTGGAAATCCAAATCCAAATGCCAATAACTATGTTAAACCTAATGAAAGTGAACAAACTCCTAATGATGTTGAAATGAAAAATATTGAAGACAAATCACATAGTAAAAATATTTTTTTTAAATATTTAATTGTATGAAACATATTAATTAGATGTTATTAAAATTGACATTTTATATGATTTAGATAATGAACAAGTCCCTTTAATGCATCCTCCAAATGTTGGAGTACCTTCATTAGGTGGAGTTCCTGGTCAAATGATGCCTCCAATGATGGGCCCCCCTCCTGGTATGATGCCTCCGAATACCATGATGCCTCCACCAAATTTTCCGCCATTTGGTGGACCACCACCATTTGGTATGCCACCCCCAGGATTTCCACAAGCAGCTCCATGGGGTATGATGCCCCCAGGATTTGTGCCTCCGCCTATGATGATGCCTGGAATGGAACTTAATAGCAAAGTATGATTTTTTAATATTGTTAATACTCCAAAAAAATATTGAAGTATTAAAATGTTTATTTCAATTTATTAGATTGATCCAGTAATCTTAGCTAATGCTGCTGAATGGTCAGAACATCGTTCACCTGATGGAAGAATGTATTATTATAGCATGAAAACATCAGAATCAGTTTGGGAAAAACCAGAAGCTCTTAGAAATCTTGATTGTAAGTAAATAATATTAAAACAGTAGTAAAAATTGTTATTAAATGTTTTTTATGTTTCATATTATCATATTTTAAAATCAATTTATATTACAGTGGCTAGAGATGTTGCAGCTGCTAAATTAAGAAAGGAAGCTGAACAAAAAATGGAACAGAAGTCAGATCCTCAAATGGACATGGGTTTCCCTCTCAAATTAATGAATGGTTCAAATTCAGAAATGGGTTCATTTAAAAGAAAAGATGAAGAACTTCAAGAATCTAACAAAAAAAGTAAAATTGACGAAAAACCTAAAGTGTTAGAAAAACTGAAAGTTCAAGACAAAACTAGACCTGTATCTAGTACACCTGTTGAAGGAACTCCTTGGTAAGTCTTTTATTATGTAAAATTATATTTTTGCTGCAGTGAGTTATACCATGATTTTTGTGTTTTGACTAAAGATATATAAATTAATTTAATAAAAGAAATAATATATTTATGTAACTTATGAATAAAAAAGTATCTTTAAATAAATCATTGATTATAAAATGACTGGAGCAAAAAACACACTCTTAACTTTCTAATGAAATAAATTGAGTAAATAACTGGTAATATAATTGTATTTACAATTTGTTTCATTAATCTAAGTTATATTTTTAAAAAGCTAAGTTTTTAAAGGATAAAAATTATAAATATATTAGTTAAATTATACAAACATTTGGTTAGGTATGAGATGAATAAGAATGTTGTTTTAATTGTGATTATAAACTGTATATATAATTTATTCTTAAAGTTTTTGATTTTACTTTTATAGGTGTGTAGTATGGACAGGAGATGGTCGTGTATTTTTCTTTAAACCTTCAACTAGAACATCAGTATGGGAAAAACCAGATGATCTTAAAGGAAGATCTGATGTTGACAAAATGGTATCAAATCCACCAGAAGTAGTTCAAGCTTTAAAAAGTGCTGAAGGACAATCACCAACAAAAAAATCTAAGGCTGATAGTGGTATATAAAAAAAATATATAATAATACTCTTCTAATATTATTAAATTATTCTGTCAATATCTTGTTATAGATAAAACTTCTCAAGAAGGTACAAATAATACTAAAAATGATGTGGAATCTAAGGTTCACTTAATGAAGGATTCAGCCATGGAAGCAGAATTGAGAGCAGCTAAAGAAAGAGCAGTAGTGCCTTTAGAGACTCGAATAACACAATTTAGAGAAATGTTATCTGAGAAAGAGGTACTTTTAAATAAAATATTATTATTTGATAAAATTATTTTTTACACTATTTTATGGTTTTAGGTTTCGGCTTTTAGTACGTGGGAAAAGGAATTACACAAAATAGTTTTTGATCCTCGCTATTTGTTACTCACATCTAAAGAGAGAAAGCAAGTATTTGAAAAATATGTGAAAGAACGTGCTGATGAAGAGAGACAAGAAAAACGAAATAAAATGAAAATGAGACGTGAAGCTTTTAGACAGTTAATGGAAGAAGCTAATCTTACAACAAAGTAAAAAAAGAAAAATAAAATAAAAAGAAAGAAGAAATTAATAATTTTAAAATATATTGTTGCAGGACATCATTTAGTGATTTTAGTTCCAAAAATTCTAAAGATGAAAGGTATAAAAATATTGAAAAATCACGTGAAAGAGAAGGATTATTTAATGAATACATGGTAGAATTAAGAAAGCAGGAAAAGGAAGAAAAAGCGTTGCGTCGTGAACAGGTCAGTGAGCAATTTTATTTTATGAACTGTAAAACATTTATAACTTTAAATTATTGCTTTTTGTATTGATACTATTTTTACTGGAATTAACATGTAATCAATGTATTCATATTAATTTTAATCTAATTTCTTTGAGTGTACTCTTATTCAGAATAAGTGTACACCAATTTGTGAATGTACAGATGGGTGAGTAGAGTTAGTGTTTTTGTTGGCGGGTTACAGTTAGGAGGGGATTAGGTGCCACGGCCCCCTCCAAGCTGTATTTCTAAACAATTTTATACTGTTAAAAACAATATTACAAAAAAAAATCATCGATATTGTCTGAAATATTATACGACTTGTTGTCCCCTCCCTCTCTCCCTAACCATGTCTCTGGAGACGCCCCCTTGGCCGGTAGTGAGAATGGATGTGTTGACAATATGTTTTTTCGTCAAGTGTCGTCTGGTATACTCTTATTCTGAATATAGTATATTTATCATTAATTAACTACAATTTTGAAATACACAAGAAAGAAAAAATAGTATACTGTATAATCACAAACTTTATAGTTTAATTTAGTTTACGTTTGTTAAATATTTTAACTATTTAATTGTCATTTATGTCAATGCAATTTAAATAAATATATTTAAACTAATTTTTCAGATGCTTTTAATTTGCAGGTGTTAAATATTGACAAAATTTCAATATGAATATATTCACATTAGTGTTTATTATATATTAGTGTTTATTCACGCCAATGATATTAAAAATGAATCAACTCATTTTACTAATGATCTTTTGTCAATATTCTAACATTTAATTTGTATTATGTATTATTAAAATATATTTCAGGTTTATTTTTATTAGAGCCCATTTTTTTACTATTATTATTTAATAAAAATATTTTTTTAGGTGTTGAACTTTTAAATATTAATATATAATACAAGGTTTATATATATTATATACCTATTATTTTATTAAACATTTTAGGTTTTAGGTACTCGCTGATGATAAAGTTAAATTAATTTTAAGTTACTATCTAATTTTTGAATTGTGCTTTGTGCAATGACTAGATATTTTTTTTGGTTTAAGATTAAAGTATTTATAAATTATTAATATTATGGCTTTTCTTAAAGAATCATTACTCGATAGTCGTTGGTAAATTTAATATATTTTGTATTGTTATATGAATTAAGTTAAAATAATTTTGAATATTACAATTTACTTCTATAAATATTTATTAAATAAAATTATAATATTAATACCTAAGAAATTAATTAAATAACTTTGTATTAAAGTTTAAAGTAATTTAATAGTTAATATTCAAAAAGTCAAAACTTAACATTTTTATTTTTACTTAATAAAATTAAATCATTTTTATCTGACTGAATTATTAATTGATTCTTAAAAAAAATATTAGTTAACACACATTATATTTAAGATATAGTTGACTTAATCTTTTATTAATAGTTATGAATAGTCAAAATGTACCCAAAATAATTATTAAAAATATAAACAAAAAGTTTTTTTATACAACAAAATAAATTCACCATAATTCAAATTTAAATGTTATTCCTTTACCTATATTATTTTACAACTTTAAAATTTTAATTGAATGTGAAAGTGAGAGTATAGTTTTAAATTTCATATTACATTTTAAAACTTATTCTATAAATTGTACAGTTAAAAAAATATCTATTTAAACTCTTTTTACTGCCTTTGAGTTATTTTTAATACTGAAAATGTCTACATTAAAAAAATGGGCTTGTGTGTTGTTTATAATATTAATGTGTAACTTATCACCTATGAAAACAGTATTCATAATATGTAACTATATATATATATATATTTATATATTTTATATTATGTATCTCACTGCTATTTTTAAACATAAAACCATAAACAAATGTTTACATTTAAAAAAGAGATTAAGTGTTTGTATGTATTAATGAATGAAATTTGAATGTTGACTTTTGGTCGGTTAAATTTAAACATGAATGAATGCCTAGAATGTATGTATGTATTTGCATAAATCTTAAGTTTATCTGACAATTCTACAACCATCACTACCAATAATTGGATCATCTTGTAACATAATACCTTGAGGATGGATAGTTAAATGCAACCCTGGCGGCGCTAAACAAACCCAGTCAAACTATTCAAACACCAGAATCGAGGTAATACCTTATGGATTTTTTTTTTTACTTGGATACAAACAGATAACTGAAGTTTACTGTACTAAGTATTACTGCCATTAAGGAATTTTGGATCTTTTGTTTTTATGATTTTGAAGTGGCATTCCAAACAGAACAAGAAGAACGGACTGCAGAAAAATCAAAGTATTATTCATGCTTTAAAAAAAACAAAATCAATCTAACTTTTAATCATAAAAATTGAACTGGTTAATCAAGCTGGCTGCTAAGTAATAACATTTTGTATATTTTGGTTTCTTTATTAATCATTGCTTCAGTCATAGTATTTTAAATGATACAAATACCTTAGTATTATTATTATAGAATCTTTACATTCTATCATTGTTATAAAAATGAAAACAAATTTTATATGAGGTATAGGTATTTCTGTTGTTTTTGGTATGAATATTATAGAATATTTGACTGTATGATTGACATTGAAGAATAAAATATTGAATTTTATGTAGTTATTTAAATAAATGACTACCATATTAGTATTATACTATTATGTAAGACTTAAACATTATTTGTTTTCCACAATTATTTAGACTACCTACAGTATTTTTTTTATATAAAATAAATGTTAACCAAGACAGTTTTAATAGATTACATTAGGATATTATTTACAGGTTTGTACTTTTAATTACATTTGTACTGTATAAGCATATATTGGTTTTATTGAAAATAAAATGATTTTAAAGTTATTAAACCAAAAAGACTGTTTACATTTAATATTTTAGTTAAACAAACTATTTCATCAATATTTTCTAAAATTGTAATGTTTGATAAGATTGGCCAACATATCGTTTAAATATATAATACTTCTGTTTATTTCAAGAATTAAATATGCATTAATATACAAATAATTTATATGTATAATATGATTATGTGTGTGTAAATTGTATAGTAAAATTCCATTTTTAGAAAATTATAATTCAGCTGTATGTGTACAATATACAACTGATTATTGTTTTTTATCTTGGCTTTTCATTTACAGATATATTTGACATACTAATTTAATTTTCAGGTTAACTATTCTCTTCATTAATGATATTTTTTTCAGCATTTTGAATGTGAGAAATCAAAATTGTAATTTTAATAAATATTTAAAGATTTAAAATTACTAAATTTATAATTGAATACTATTTAATTGATCAAATTTGTAAGTATCCATTTTGATTTCTCATATTAATATTTATGTTTATTTGATGGTTTTTAAGTATTTTTCTCATAAAATACATTGTGTTATAAATGTATAAATAATTATGTTTATTACTTTTATATATTATAATTTTTGATGACTGCTTATAATATGTTGTGATTACAAAATGAATGATTATTTGTTATATGATTTGGAATGTTATGTCTTTATGATAATTTTAAATTCCAATTAATTTGTAACAAATTTGTTTCTAACATTTAATCTAATCAGTTTTCTGTCAATACATTTTATAGGCTCGAAAGCAGTTTATAGAATTATTAAAGGAGCACACTGAAATTGACCGGCATACTCGTTGGCCTGAGATAAAAAAGAAATTAGATCATGACTCTAGATATAAAGCCGTTGACTCCAGTACGTTACGTGAAGATTTTTTTATTGATTATATAAGAATTTTAAAGGATGAAAGGAAAAAAGAAAAGGAACGAGAACATAAAGAAAAAGACAAACATAGTCATAAACGAGATAAACGTGATAAAGAAGAAAAGGAATCATCTGCTAAAGCTGACTCAAAAGTAAATATTAACCTCAATTAAAATTAATATTTTAATAATTAATTATAATCAAACATTTAAAGCATGATGATAAGTCGCCTGAGAAACAAAAAGAAGAATTAAAAGATCTCAAGGATTCTAAAGATTCTAAAGAAGCTCGAATTGAAGCTAGCTTAAAGGAGCGTGAAAAAGAAGTCCAACGTACTTTAGCAGTGCATTTAAAACACAGAGAAAATGAACGGGAACAACATAAACATGATGAAGCAGTTGTTCATTTTAACGCACTTTTGGCAGACTTGGTTTGTCTTTAATTATTACGATTTTTAGAAAAGTTTGGATTTTGTAGGCCAGTGGCGTCCGCAGGGCTAATGGGCTGAAGCCCCCACCCCCATTGCTATATTATTATAACTTAAAAAAAAGAAAATATTTATCAAGTTTCAAAGTTTCAATTGCCAACTATAGTAAGCAAGACATACATTTTATATACATCTTACCAGAATGAAAGAATGAATTCATTTTTGAAATAACATTGTATTTGCACACAAATTTTCATAAATTATCTGTAATATTTCTGTAAAAGTATGAACTAGGTACTTGTATAAAAAGACCTGTGGTTTTGACGAAATTTGAACTATAAATGTTTTTAAAAAATAACCATGATGCCTATGTATTGATAATATTTTAGCTATAATAATAATATTACATTTTTAAGCTATTTGACCGGATAAATAGTTTTTTATTGACAGTTATAGAAAAATAAAAAATTTAATTAACTAAATGCAATCCAAGTGAGGATATCAGTATAACCAAGCTGGTTGCCAAACAATTTTAATAAATTTTCATTTTTTTTTCTCCAATTATTTTAAAAAGCACTGAGCATTTTCAATTTTGACCTCCTAAAAGTACCAACTAGAATACTAGATCCAATTTTCTTCCAAAAACATACATCGGGCATCAAAGCTTATAGTCAGAGTATTTTTTCTACCAGAAAAGTTAAAAAGTTACAAACATTTTGAAATACCTTAAATAAATGTCTGAAATCATTATAGCTGGACAAAATAAAAATGACTAATTTTCAAGCCCGCTGCCTTGAAAAATCCTGCGTACGCCACTGTTGTAGGCATTTGTTATTTTCTATTGGTCTAAAGTAAAGCTTTGTCAGCTATTAATTCAATGTATACTACTTAGAACAAAATTCTTGTAATTTAATTTAATTTAGTTAAGTTTTTTTATTTTTTTACTATTTTAGCCATTATTCTTAATCGTTAATTCGGAATATCGATCCCTTAATTTTTTTTATATGTATATTGTGATTCAATAATGCACAAAACAAAGCAAAATCAATATTTAAATACGTATCGTTGAAGAAGCCTCATAAATATGTTTCGAGAACGTGGCTCGATCAATTTTATCTCGTATCGATGACATAATGCACACATGTTGTGCTTTTTTGTTTAATTTTATATACTTTTTATGGTTTTATAAAGCTACAAAATCCAAATTCTAGTTATTAGTATTGGTTATACCTCAATACATGTAATTCCCTTTTTTTTATTATTTTAGGTAAGAAGCAATGATATGTCTTGGAAAGAAGCTAAAAGGCAATTGAGAAAAGATAGTAGGTATGAGTTAGTAGATTCATTAGATTCTGAAGAAAAGGAAAAGTTGTATAAGGTTCATGTAGAAGATTTATCAAAGCGAAAGAAAGAAAAATTTAGAGAAATGTTGAATGAGATAAGTGATTTAACATTAGATAGTTCTTGGAAAGAGATTAGAAAATCCATTAAAGAAGATGTGAGGTATGTGAGATTTTCATCCAGTGATAGGGTAAGTAAATACAAAATTATTTTGATGACAATTTATAAGTATTAATTCAAATATTATTTTTAGAAATGTGAAAAGGAGTTTAGAGAATATTTAAAAGACAGAATGATTACTGCTAAAAACGAATTCAAGAATCTTCTAATGGTAAATTGTTAAAAATCTTATCCTATCTTGTTTTTATTCAATATCTATTTGGTTTCAGGAAACTAAATTGATTACTCATTTATCCAATACAAAACTGCAAGAAAACCATGAAACTTATTTTAAAGAGGTTGAAGATATATTAAGCAAAGACAAACGGTATTTATTTTTGGATTGCATAGCTGATGAACGTTCCGAGTTAATAGTTTCCTATATCGAAGAATTAGAAAAACGTGGTCCACCCCCGCCACCTACTGCTACAGAACCCAATCGACGACCACCATTAAAATAAATTGATATTTAATTTTATAGACCAAGTTATTTCTGCTTTTATTAATATCGTAAACTTCAACAATAATCATTACACTTTTTTTCAGACATAATTTTTAAATATGTTTTTTTATTCAATTTATTATTTGTGATGTTATTTTTAATTTTTTTTTTATAGGCACAAGTATCAGTAAGTAGCAGATAACATAATATGTTATCATTAAGATCTATTTCTTATTACTGTACAGGATAAACTTGTTTTTTAGGATTCAATATTACTATGATATTTTAGTGTTGACATTAATAGGAAATGGAATAGAAATAATATTTAATATTTTCTCTATACAATTTTCTGACATTAAATGGCTACATTTAATTTTGTTGAATATGTCCCATTTAAAAATGTAATGTAATAAATAATAAATATAAACTAATAACTTAATTTTATAAGATATAAGATATAAGATCAAGGAAAAGCTATTATAAAAATCAAATACTTTGTTTTATCAATTATTTTGATAATAATATTAAATTAGTAATCTATGGAACCCCTTGGAGCTGGTTTATCCTGTCAGTACTTTTATATTCACTTACATAGTTTTATAGTTCAAAATATTATTGAAAATTAAAATTAACCTCATGTATTTGTATGGGTCTGTAAATATATTTAATATGATTGAAATTATACTAAATTGTAATTTGAAAACATATTTCATTACTTTTTCACCATATCCAATTATCCATATTATATCCTGTTATTATTGTTATAATGTTCTATGTAACAATATTGAATCAAAATGATTAAAATTTCATATCAGATTTATGTAGGTATCGAACTATCAACTATAGGACAAATAATACATGACATAATCTATACAGAATACCTCATTACGTATGTGTCCCACTTTCAACTTTTTTTATACAATATATTTGGGCTAAAACAATTTGGAATGTCTATAATGTCTATTTATATGAATTCAATTATAATAGAGATTACTTTGTTGAGAGTCAAGAGTTTGATTGAATATTAATCATGTACTAATGCTATAAATTAGGCATTAGATAAACTAAATGTCTAGATACAAAGTAATAGTGATAAATCACCCCTTGGTCTAAAAAAAACAAAATCAGTTTAAAGGTAATTGATAGTCTGTATTACACCACTAAAACTCCGTTATGTCGAGTTTGTACGGTTACAACATTCGTATTTTTTTTTTATAATTTTTATGATTTTATTCTAATTTTATTCTATTTCTTATTTTTCGTAAGGGTCTTACCCGAAATGATAAGGCACGGCGTAACGTATAGGCAATATAGGTACCTTAATGCGTAGAAAAACATCATCGAACACTCAGTTGTAAACCATCATCCGATATTCTTTTCGTCGCCAATATAAACACAGGAAAGCTTAAAACGCTAGTCTATGCGTATATTACGGTCATTATTATTATCTCTATACACTTGATAATAAATTAGTACTTAGAAAATCGTTCATATGGTGAAAACCACAACGCATAGAGGTACCTTGGTCCCTACCTAACATCAAACATGTAAGTATGTACATAATTTTATTAATATTATTATAATACTAGCGGTGTTATAATATAATACCATTGTCTATACATATAGTCGGGAGAATGAAAAGTGGCCGCTGATGCTCACACTTCTGGTGGTGAATTTCTGTGATGGTTTCGCAGAGCGTGCATTTTGAAATATTAGATTTAGATATAATCACATATTACAAATGTATTAAAGAATAATGGTCTATATGATTTTTAATACCCCTGCTTACCCAAGGAAAAAAAGATTGCTTACATATATGACCAGCGGCCACTTTTCATTCTCCCGAGTATAATATATACTATTGGTAGAAACCGGATTGTATATTAATAATCAATAAGATGGTAAGATGAACGAACACACAACACACACATACACCACCTACCTATACTGCAAGGACACAAATGACGCGTATATTGTTCCTTCGAATACTAAAATAAAATCTCCGAAGTTAAAAACGTAGAAATTGTAACAGTACACCGTCATACATATAAAACGGTCCACCAATCAGGGCCCAGAACGGTAGCACAGCCCGGCGGAATGACTTTGCGCCCTCAGTACGAGGGTCCGGGGTTGTTCCACACTCTGGAATACAAGGGATCCAAAGGTGAGAACAAGACCCATCGAACAAAACCATCCCCATACCTAGAGCCCCAAAACTGTGCGGACGACACCACTTCCCGCACAGAACCTAAACACAACGACAGCGGCGGCAACACGGGAGTTTACTAGTCGGTACGGGGCCGGGTATATATACCGGACTTTTTCACCGCACCGATTAATCAGTCTTCTCTCAACACACCAACCTTCAACATCTCAACACCAGAAGAAGTGAAGACCCGAAGACCTGACGATCCACGAAGCCGCCATAAGTCGCCGACAACCAGCGGGATATCGTGAACGACGAACGCCGGCCACAAGTCGACCCAAGCCCGAATCATTCAAAACCGCAGCCTATCGTCGACCGCCACACGCAACCGGCAGGAGAGCCGCGTCGAGGTAGACGGCATTTCAATACGCCCACGGCGCCGTACTCGGAGAACCAGCCGCACACACGCCTTCCCGACCGGCAAGTACCCGCCGCACGGAGTACCAGGAGCCAAGCAGTTGCCGCGCTGCGCCGGTATCCACCGTCGCCGTCGACTCCAACAGTCGGAGACTAAAACACCACCCATACGTCGTCCCCTCCTACGGCCACTTGATCAAGTTGTGTCGAAGCCCGGGTCTAGTATATCACAGTAGCCGCTTCTTACGAGTCACGCGCCGTGGTATACTGACCCCGTCCATACGGCGACTGTTATCGTCCGTTTCCCCCGCAAACATTCCCTTCATATTTGTAATTAGGGCCTAGCAATTGCTGGCCGTGCCGAGGTCTCACCGCGACGGTCCGTCTCCATAGACCAACCGTCACACCCGTGATCCTCGCTGCCCCCACATTGTACAAAATATATTTGTGTAAAAATACAGGACAAGATGTAATAACGAAAAACCCAAGCGTTATTATTTCGGACGCCGGTCCATTGTGATCGTGCCGTTTCAAAATATAGTTAAATAATATTATGACCACATATATTTGTAAGGACCATATTCAAATTATTGAGGAGTTAAGAACATATTATTTCCATTTAAATAACGAGTAGATACCTATACAGTGTGTAACAGAAAGAACTGAAAAAAAAAAAAAAATTGATGCTACTTAAATGTATGACAAAAATTGTTGAAATTATATGATTAGTAAATAGTTTTAAGAATATACCCATGTTATAAAATTTCCAAAAATAATATTTTTAAAAAAGCTATTGCGTTCCAAATTGATTTTATCAAAAAAATATTGATATTTAAAAAAATTCTAAAAAATAAACTACTAGACTTAGATTAATGTTTTTACCATCCAAATCGTTCTTAAAATCAGATTCACAAGTTTGCTATTTTGAATTTATTCAAAAAAATTTAAGTCAAATTTAAAATTTTTTATTTTTAGTATAAAAAAATAAAAATAATTTTTTTCTTCTTACACGTGTAGAACAAGTGGCTATAAATTATATACAAAAAAAAAAAAATTAAAAATAATGATCATAACAAAAGTTATTCCAAAAGTCAGTTCTATCTGTTACACCCTGTATGTCAAATTACCCCAGCGCGGCGTGTACTTAAGTACTTTTATGAAGATTGTTTTTCACAGCACCTACCTATAGTATAATAAAATAAATTGCGTATACAACAGTCTACAAGTATAAAATAATTGCTAACAAATACTATTATCCATATATGCAAAAATAAAAAGGTGGGTAAGTGGATGTCGCTCTGCTGTACAGTAGGTTACAAGTGGGTCACTGTATAATGGATGCTATTAAATTTGAATTCAATGATACAATATCATTGTATAAAAAAAACGATTCTGAGCGAAGACGGTATGTCAGTCTAGGTTTAAGACAAATTATATACATATCTATGGTATTAAAAAAAAAATTGACCTATAATAAATTCCAAATTAATCATATCACATTATCACAATATCCATTAGGTACTTATAACACGTTATACATCAACGTCAATAACAAACCCTGATACTATCATAGATATATAAATATAATAGTACACTTTAGAAGTTTCAAGTAGGTACCCACGAATAATATTATATAATCACAACAAAATAACTAGGTTTTTTAATATGTAATTTCGGCCAAATTTGAACATAAAATGACTATAAAAATAAACTGTGATTGTATATTTTTTAGATTTTTCGGTAAGAGAATTAACTACTTACGTGGAATCTTGTTTTAAATTTTCAATCCTTAGCTATAAAAACTGAAAATTTTATAATTTATTAATTACGATGGTTAATAATTTTCGAGATTTTGAAAAATTCTGTCAAAATTCGATGTTTAAATGCTTATAAAAAAAATTGTGCCTATGTATTTTTAATATTTTTCAACTGATATTGTAACAATATATCAGGAGCCTTGTATTAAATTTTTACACTTTTTGGCCCCACAGATAAAACTTTATTGATATTCATAGAAAAAAAAAATTGAAAGCTGTAAATGTCCGTAAACAGCTCAAAAGAGTCAAAATATTTTCAAAATCGTATGGTGTATAGGAAATGCAAATATAAACATTCAGTGAAATTTTCATGTATCTACTGGTCATTTGTTTTAAAGTTACACCAAAAACCAAATTCAATTTTCTGAAAAATGGATTTTGCGTAAAAATTCCCGTTTTTCCTTAATTTTTCTTTTGATTTTCTTGGCGCTTTTGAAAAGTACTGGGAATTTTAAATTTTGACCTCCCCAATGCACCAACGATATTCACTTTCCAATCGAACAAGATACCTACTGAAGTCGAAAATCGAAGAATTATTTCGACTACTTATCGTGTACACAGACACACAAAAAAATAAAAAAAAAATAAAACAACACACATCATTGTAAAATCAAAACATTCATCGTTTCACTCAGAATCTAAAAAATTTAGTTTATAGTAGTGTATAAATAATTGTTGAAGCCTTTCAGTTTACGGTATTCACAATCTATCATTGAATTTAAATTTAACACATCCATCACAGTGATCTACTCGATACGTCATGCTGCACAGCATGCCCATCGCGATACCCATTTGTCCACCTTTTAGATTTCAAGTGGAGAGATGAATGTATTGATTTTACAATGATACGTGTGTTTTTTAGATTCTGAGCGGAGCGATGAATGTATTGGTTTTACAATGATGTATGTTTTTATATTTTAGATTCTGAGTGAAACGATGAATGTATTGATTTTACAATGATGTGTGTTTTTTTATTTTTTTTTTTATTTTTTTTTTATTTTTTTTTTTATTTTTTTTTTTATTTTTTTATTTTTGTGTCTGTCATCACGTTTTAGGACAGTAAAAGTGCTTGGATTTTCTTCATCAGTAGCTTTTCTGATAGGAAAGTGAATCTAGTTGGTACTTTGGGGGGTCAAAAGTATAAATTTCCCAGTAGTTTTCACAAGCGCCGGGAATTTTTACGGGAATTTTTACGCAAAATTGGTTTTCCAAAAAATCGATTTTGGTTTTTGGTGTAACTCTGAAACAAATGAACGTATATACATGAAATTTTCACTGGTTGTTTATATTTGCATTTTCTATACACGATAACATTTTCAAAATATTTTGATTTATTTTGAACTGTTTAGGGACATTTTCATTTTCCATTTTTTTTTAGTTTTTTTTCTAAAAATATCAATAAAATTTTATTTGTTGGTTGCGAAAGCTTGAAAATTTAATAGAAGGCTCCTAATATATTGCTTCAAAGGCAGATGAAAAATATTAAAAATCCTTAGTCACAATTTTTTTTATAAGCATTTAAAGTTCAAAAATTGACAAAATATGGGAAAATCACGAAAATTAGCAAATTATTTTGAGTTAAGAATTCGTAAAAATTTTTCTTTTTAAATCTAAGATTTGAAAATTAAACACAAGATTCCTTATAAGTTTGTCTACCTTTATCAATAAAAAAATCTCTACCGGACAGTCAAGTTAAATTTTTATGAGCGTTTGAAATTCAAATTTTTACAACATTGGATATTCACTCGATTACTCATGTAGCGATTTCTTTATTTTGTTGCAATTCAAAAACGAACAACTGTAGATACATGAAAATTTCACTGAATGTTTAGATTAGCATTTTCTATACACCATACAATTTTGAAAATATTTTGACTCTTTTTGAGCTGTTTATGGACATTTACAGCTTTCAATTTTTTTAGTTTTTTTTTCTATAAATATCAATAAAGTTTTATCTGTTGGGCCAAAAAGTGTAAAAATTTAATACAAGGCTCCTGATATATTGTTACAATATCAGTTGAAAAATATTAAAAATACATAGGCACGATTTTTTTTTATAAGCATTTAAAGTTGGAATTTTGACAAAATTTATCAAAATCTCGAAAATTATCAATCGTTGGAATTAAAAAATTATAAAATGTTCAGTTTTTATAACTAAGAGTTGAAAATTTAAAACAAAGATTCTCTTAAATAATTCATACTGTAACCAAAAAATCTAAAAAATATATAAACACACTTATTTTTTACAGACATTTTAATTTCAAATTTAGACAAAATTTCATATTTAAACCAAGAATTACGATTTTAGTTATTTTGTTGTGATTGAATAATACTATTCGTGGGTACTTGAAACTTCTAAAGTGTACTATTATATATCTATGATAGTATCACGGTTTTTGTTGATGTATAACGCGTTATAAGTATCTAATGGATATTGTGATATGATTAATTTGGAATTTATTATAGGTACCTATTATAGGTCAATTTTTTGTTTAATACCATAGATATGTATATAATATGCCTTATACATAGACTGACATACCATCACCGCTCAGAATCGTTTTTCTTATACAATGATATTATATCATTGAATTCAAATTTAATACCATCCATTATACAGTGACCCACTTGTAACCTACTGTACAGCAGAGCGACACCCACTTGCCCACCTTTTTTTTAAATGTATTTTATTTTTTTGTGGCCATGTATTTCTACCATGGACCTATAAAACATAACATAGTGTGAGCATCCTTAAAAAATCACCCTGTAAGATATTTACGCCAAGCCTGACTCTGGTAACCATCCGTTTAATAATAAACTATGCAACTATTGAAAAATTTGAAACTACAAAATAATAATTTATTATTATTATTTACATAGAAACGAAATTCCGAAAACCAAAATTATATTTCTATTATAGAATTTTAGCTTTGAAGACAAATTCATAAGCTATGACTATGAGCATAATATTATTTAAGTAAACTATCAAAAGTATTCAATATTTGCATGATCGCTGAATCCACAGCAGGACCGCTGCAGAGACTGCAAGCAAGGATCTTGTTGCCTCGTTCTAGCCCATTGTTTTTAAGAAGAGAGAAATGTTGGGTTAATGCAGTAGCGCAATTAATCCAAAAAAAAACTCCTCCTACTTGTTACTTAACACTTGGTAATATTATGCCTTGCCTCATAGTAGATGAGTCATGACTCATGAGTATCTGAGCCCTGTAAAGAAAAATTGCGATTACAATTACGTATATGGTTAAATATTTCGATAAATAATTTACAGAGTACCTACTCCCTGTCTCCCTATATAGACTAGGAAGACGCCAAGCAAAAAAAAAAAAATTACGAGACCCCAAAAATAAAAAACGGATGGGCCCCTGCCACGATCCTGTCCATGGCCAGGGTGATACTATCGATGCTCGTTTTTTAAAATATACGTTCCATATACCTATTTTTAAATCATAATCATAATTTTTATTTATTGCATTTTTGCATGTTTTAACAATTTTAAATTTTAACTTCATTATTTTAATTGTTTAAAGGTGCAGCGTTTCTCAAACTTTTTCTCTGCTGACCCCTTAAGAGTCAGTGTTCGGAACGTTCAATAAAAAATGAACTCGTTCACGTTCAGTACTTAAAAAAAGGAATTCGTCAAGTTCAAGTTTGTGTTTTTTTCAAACGAACGCGTTCACGTTGAGGTTCATGTTTTTTTTAAACGAACGCGTTCACTTTCACTTTATACCTACCCCGCAGTGGGGCTATACTGCCGCCGCCGCCGCTTACGTCCGGTATTACGTGGGGCCGGCGCTCTATATATGTACACAGCCGCTAACGCCCCCGCCAAGCGTCGTTAGGGCTGCAAATTTTGCTCACCCCCCGCCTCCTCTGCCGCAGTATTACATCGGCCCGGCAATTTTCGATGTCATGGGGCCGTAGCCGATGGCCGTGCTGTGTGGCTGAATCCAGATTCACGTATCTGCCGCCGCCGCATTCAGGGTCATTGTATCCGTATCCGCCGCCACCGCATGCAGAATTGAAAGTTCTAATGTAGGAGAATCAGCAATAATATTTTTGTTGATTGCTCTCTAAAATCATCATTCATCATACTTTGGAGTATTGTACCTATAGTTCAAATGATGGTTCCGGCAGTGATCCATCTGCAGCTCCAGGTGTGGACGATTCAAAAAATACATTTGCCTACCTATAGAGAATGTTTATAATCGATTATTTTTGCAAATGATAAAATATTATAGTATAATACATACAAGATACAAAGAAAATTAGCTAAAACAAATACCATAATTTTATACATTATAGTTGAGTCCAGGTTAATCACTTTTGAAAAGTAACAATATCACGTCACTCGTTAGTCGTTACATTAGATTTTTTTTTTATTACATTAGGTCATTATTTGTATTACCTACCACGTTACTTAATTTTTCGTTCAAAAAGTATGTAGTTTTAACCGTAAATAAATTTAATTGATTATTAATTTTTTTTGAATATCCTAGCCCTAGGTTTTGTCATATATTCTACATTCAAAACTTATTTTAATAACGTGGAAAATAACACGTAACTCCATCGTTTATGTACATTGCGTTAATTGAAATAAAATATAATGAAATAATAATTACTGCAGCGTTACCTACTGCAAAAGTAATTTTGTTACAGTAATTTGTAGTTTTCGTTACGCGTTACTACCCCGATACTGTAGTTGATTCACTATTGGATTGGTACCAACTATAGTGTCAATTTATACAATTTATACGCATTCGTATTATAGGTCAACAGCTGATAATATGTATTGAGCTTTTGAAATAAAATAATATTATTTACCGTTCAAAGAATAGTCCAATGTGATTGGTTATTGTACTTTATAATATGCAGTGTCCAACTCTATGAATAAAACAATCGAACATTTTTGATAAATTAATATACGGATACAATGACCCTGAATGCGGCGGCGGCGACTTAGAGGGCGCTACACCCGCATGTGTTGTCTCCATAGACCTTATACTAAGAAAAATATAAAATTACTAAGCAAATTGGAGAAATTCGATGTGTAATAAAGCTATCCGTCATCCGTGGATTTGAATTTCTCCAATTTGCTTAGTAATTTTATATTTTTCTTTAGAATTTTCTATATTAGAGTATAGTTTTGCTATTTAGAATTCTTGTCAATCTTGTTGTGAGTGGCGCTCATTCAGATTGTATTGTTATCAGTATATGTTTATTCTATAATAATATTAGCTAACTAGCTAACAAAATATATATTATGCTGTATATTATACATACCTATATGTTATTGCACAGAGCCCACTATAGGGCATAATATTTTATCAATAGAAATAAAGTATTTGTAACGTGTTCAATACGAGTACTACCTATACTAGATAATATATAATGTTATATAATATGATTATGATATAATATTAAAAAAGCTTGAAAATTAAATCGAAGGCTATTAGTATATTGTTTCAAAGGCAAATGAAAAATATTAAAAATCCTTAGTCACAATTTTTTTTTATAAGCATTTAAAGTTCAAAAATTGACAAAATATGGAAAAATCACGAAAATTATCAAACTATTTTGAGTTAAGAATTTGTAAAAATTTTTCTTTTTAAATCTAGGATTTTAAAATGTAATACAAGATTCCTTATAAGATTATCTACCTTTATCAAAAAAAAAAATGTGTATGAGAAAGTCATATTAAATTTTTATGACCGTTTGAAACTCAAATTTTTACAACACTGGATATTCACTCGATTTCTCATGTAGGCATGTAGCTATTTCCTTATTTTGTTGTAATTCAAAAATGAATAACTGTAGATATATCAGTTGAAAAATATTAAAAATACCTGTGAACAGTTTTTTTTATAGGCATTTAAAGATCGAATTTTGACAAAATGTATGAAATTTAAAATTGAATAATTATTTTGTAGTTAAATATTTTTAAAATGTTCAACTTTTATATCAAAGGATTGACAATTTAAAACAAGATTCCACGTAAATAGTTAATTCTGTAACCAAATAATCTAAAAAATACATAGACACAGTTTATTTTTATAGTAATTTTAAGTTCAAATTTAGACGAAATTACATAATGAAAAACCTAGAATAGCTATTTTAGTTATTTTGTTGTGATTATATAATATTATTCCTGGGTACTTGAAACCATGAAGGCATGAACTACTACTGTAGTAGTTCATGCTTGAAACTTCAAAAGTACACTATTATTATATAATATCTATGATAGTATCAGGGTTTGTTGTTGATGAGTTGATGTATAACGCGTTATAAGCACGATTTAAGATATATCTTAAATCGTGGTTATAAGTACCTAATGGATATTGTGATATGATTAATTTGGAATTTATTATAGGTACCTATTAATTTGTCTTATGCCTAGAGTCTAGACTGACATCAATCTCCGCTCAGAATCGTTTTTCTTGTACAACAGTGGCGGCGCCAGAACTTTAATACCAGGTGGGCCAGGCTGGGGCCCAAATTTTTTAGGGAGGGCCAAATTGTTGACTTGATATATATACATAAACAATAATGATGACAGGCAATTGCGCAGAGGGGTAAGGGGGAGGGTCAACTTCCAATTTTTTTTACACTTCATCGTGTAAACTTACTAAAACAATGATTTGTAAACATGTATTGTATTAATAGTATTTATTTCCTAACAAAATATATATTCATGTAAACACTTTTTAATTTGTATACTCCCTAACCCATAATTACACTCAATACCAACGAATATTTAATAATAATTTATTATTTTCGTATTCAGCCTCTGGAAAATACACGTTATTTATGAGGCTTGAAAGCATGTATAGAGCATAGTTGTCAACTCATTCAAAATGTTGTTCATCTATTATGACTTAATATTTTCATATTTTAATAAATCATGGTTTATTCATGAGATATTTTTTAGTATTCTAATATGATAAAATTTAATTTTTGGGGTGGGCCACAGGGGGGGCCTGGGACTTTTTAAGGTGGGCCCGGGCCCACCCTGGCCCACCCCTGGCGCCGCCACTGTTGTACAATGATATTATATCATTGAATTCAAATTTAATACCATCCATTATACATTTATACAGTGACCCCCTTGTAACCTACTGTACAGCAGAGCACCTTTTTTTGTTTAAAACTGGTTTAGAATAAAGCATGAAAGTAGGTACATATTATTATTTTTATAGGTGCATTATTTAAAAATGTTTAGGGTATAAATTCGTTTTTTTAGAGGATTTGTTGGGATTTTTATGGAATTACATTCCCAGTCTTAACCTTTAACACTTATTAACACTAATAATATAATATAAACCAGTGGCGTGTCGAAGGTATTATTTTGGAGCAATTGCTCCTTCAAAATTATTGTTTGGTGGGTGGTCCCCTGACACAAAATACCTAGCCACCTAGGTGCTTAGGTGTTAGGTGACTAGGTATATCTAGGTATATCATATCCGATTATACAAATCATTACAAATGTATGCATATTTGTACATTTTTTATTTAAACTTTTTTGCTGAGTTGGAAATGCCGTCAATACACATCAAGGGGGTGGGTGGATGTGTACCTACCTTATATACATTTTTGCTCATCACCAGTGTCGGACTGGCTCGAAAAGGCCCAGTCCGCGATTTGGAAAAAAGGGCACCCAACAGGCAAATGGCAAATGTTTTAATTAGCCCAAAAAAAACTCGCTTCGCTCGCAATACAATTTTCATGTACTTACATAGTCACATAGAACATTTTTTTTCAATACAATTGCCAACTTCCATATTTATCATACAGCCATATAGGCACAAATAACTAAATACGTAGGTACCTAACTGAAATTCAATCTTTTGATATATTAACTGGTTTTACTATATTTATTATTTTCAATATAGAAATTATATTGAGCATATTCTAAAATGCTAAGACATATTCTGCAGGTCCTAAGTAAATTGACGACAAGAGACCCATCAGACTGTTTTTATTATCAGACAGGGGAAATCCCTCCTATCCAACCCACAAATTACGCCACTGGGGCGTAGCCCCTATATTGGCTACATCACGTTCTGTGACATCAAATAAAGAAAAACACCGGTTCAAATTGTGCACGAGTACAATAATTATCCAAAATATATTAATTCAGTTAAAATCAGTTATAATGCGAAATAATACCAAGTCATACGCATACGTCCGTATAAATATAGTATTATAATATTGTTTAAGAAGATGTCAGAGCACTATTTGTTTTCTCTGTCTGGCCCACGCACAACACAGACAAAACGCATTACTCAGAATCTTTTTTTCTATGTTTTTAAGTAATCTTAGAGTAAAATCACCTATTACAAAAAAGATAGAGAATAATATTTTCGAGGGAATGACTTATCGATTTGTCTAAATATTGTTTCAAAACAATTTAAACATAATTTAAATTTACAAATTTTTTTTAGATTCTGAGCGGAGCGATGAATGTATTGGTTTTACAATGATGTATGTTTTTATATTTTTATATTTTTATATTTTTGTGTCTGTCATCACGTTTTGGGACAGTAAAAGTGCTTCGATTTTCTTCAATAGTACCTTTTCTGATAGGAAAGTGAATCTAGTTGGTACTTTGGGGGGTCAAAAGTAAATATTTTCCAGTAGTTTTCACAAGCGCCGGGAAAAACAACATAAAAATTAAGGAAAAACGGGAATTTTTACGCAAAATCGATTTTCCAAAAATCGAATTTGGTTTTTGGTGTAACTCTAAAACAAATGAACGTATATACATGAAATTTTCACTGGTTGTTTATATTTGCATTTTCTATACACGATAACATTTTCAAAATATTTTGATTTATTTTGAACTGTTTAGGGACATTTTCATTTTTCATTTTTTTTTAGTTTTTTTTCTAGAAATATCAATAAAATTTTATTTGTTGGTTGCGAAAGCTTGAAAATTTAATAGAAGGCTCCTAATATGTTGTTTCAAAGGCAGATGAAAAATATTAAAAATCCTTAGTCACAATTTTTTTTTATAAGCATTTAAAGTTCAAAAATTGACAAAATATGGAAAAATCACGAAAATTAGCAAATTATTTTGAGTTAAGAATTCGTAAAAATTTTTCTTTTTAAATCTAAGATTTGAAAATGTAATATAAGATTACTCATAAGTTTGTCTACCTTTATCAATAAAAAAATCTCTACCGGAATGTCAAATTAAATTTTTATGAGCGTTTGAAATTCAAATTTTTACAACATTGGATGTTCACTCGATTTCTCATGTAGCGATTTCCTTATTTTGTTGTAATTCAAAAACGAATAACTGTAGATACATGAAAATTTCACTGAATGTTTATATTATCATTTCCTATACACCATACAATTTTGAAAATATTTTGACTCTTTTTGAGCTGTTTATGGACATTTACAGCTTTCAATTTTTTTTAGTTTTTTTTTCTATAAATATCAATAAAGTTTTATCTGTTGGGCCAAAAAGTGTAAAAATTTAATACAAGGCTCCTGATATATTGTTACAATATCAGTTGAAAAATATTAAAAATACATAGGCACGATTTTTTTTTATAAGCATTTAAAGTTGGAATTTTGACAAAATTTATCAAAATCTCGAAAATTATCAATCGTTGGAATTAAAAAATTATAAAATGTTCAGTTTTTATAACTAAGAGTTGAAAATTTAAAACAAAGATTCTCTTAAATAATTCATACTGTAACCAAAAAATCTAAAAAATATATAAACACACTTATTTTTTACAGACATTTTAATTTCAAATTTAGACAAAATTTCATATTTAAACCAAGAATTACGATTTTAGTTATTTTGTTGTAATCGTATAATGTGCCCAAAACCTGTTTTTGGTCGCTCAACAATCCCCTCTGATGATTTCTCACTCTATGCGCTGTCCATTAGTTTATAGGTCTATGCTCTATGGTATAACATAGAATATTAGAATAGGTACTATATAATATTCTATGGTATAATGGACATGGATTTTGTATAATAAATGAAATGTTTTGCTATCCGACCAAGGTTTATCAGCTTCATTTTTACAATGTACTATGACGTACATAACATAATGTAGAAGTTATCTACTGTAGTATAGAAGTCTGTGTAAATTATGGACCACATTTTACAATAATCATAGAATATAAATAGGTATGACCACGAATTAAAATATACTGGATACCCAACGACCTATATGAACAACTATTTTTCTTGGACCCAAACTGACTCGTCAGAACAGCTGTTGCAAACTACACCTAGCGCTTGTTATCATATTTGTGGCAACTTTTACAAAATAATTTACCGCCAAATTTGTAAATATTTGGAATTAAATAAATTACCATGACAAAATAGATTCGTCAATTCGTCATGTTAATTACTATCATTGGACATTATTTAGAACCAAGAATTAAAATAGATGTTTATCTTAATTCGTGTTTATAACTGTAATAGATTTCCCATCTTGGCCATTTTTCATTAATTCAAAATATTTTTTTGTTGGAGCATGATTACGCAGACTCTACAGTTTTTGACTGTGTTGTTTATTTTATGGCTGGGTAAAATATTTTATGAATTAGGTAATAGCATTAATTAAATAACACTATTATTTACCTTATTTACCTACTTCAAATAGGTACATTTCTAAACGATTGGTAAAGAGTACTAAGTGCCAGTTATGTATAGTAAGTATAAAAAATTTAAATACTTCAACTGTCGGTAGTGAAGCTGATTTACTTAATAATAAAACTAGAGGATACCTAACTCATCCAGATCGAAATTTATACTTAATACTAAAACATCTTGAAACATGTTTTTCAAAACATGCCACTTCTTGTGATGTGTTTGAAGATACATATAATGAATTTTAGATTCTGAGCGGAGCGATGAATGTATTGGTTTTACAATGATGTGTGTTTTTATATTTTTATATTTTTATATTTTTATATTTTTTTTTGTGTCTGTCATCACGTTTTGGGACAGTAAAAGTGCTTCGATTTTCTTCAATAGTACCTTTTCTGATAGGAAAGTGAATCTAGTTGGTACTTTGGGGGGTCAAAAGTAAACATTTTCCAGTAGTTTTCACAAGCGCCGGGAAAAACAACATAAAAATTAAGGAAAAACGGGAATTTTTACGCAAAATCGATTTTCCAAAAAATCGAATTTGGTTATTGGTGTAACTTTAAAACAAATGACCGTAGATACATGAAATTTTCACTGGTTGTTTATATTTGCATTTTCTATACACGATAACATTTTCAAAATATTTTGATTTATTTTGAACTGTTTAGGGACATTTTCATTTTCCATTTTTTTTTAGTTTTTTTTCTAAAAATATCAATAAAATTTTATTTGTTAGTTGCGAAAGCTTGAAAATTTAATAGAAGGCTCCTAATATGTTGTTTCAAAGGCAGATGAAAAATATTAAAAATCCTTAGTCACAATTTTTTTTATAAGCATTTAAAGTTCAAAAATTTACAAAATATGGAAAAATCACGAAAATTAGCAAATTATTTTGAGTTAAGAATTCGTAAAAATTTTTCTTTTTAAATCTAAGATTTGAAAATGAAACACAAGATTCCTTATAAGATTATCTACCTTTATCAATAAAAAAATCTCTACCGGACAGTCAAATTAAATTTTTATGAGCGTTTGAAATTCAAATTTTTACAACATTGGATTTTCACTCGATTTCTCATGTAGCGATTTCCTTATTTTGTTGTAATTCAAAAACGAATAACTGTAGATACATGAAAATTTCACTGAATGTTTATATTAGCATTTCCTATACACCATACAATTTTGAAAATATTTTGACTCTTTTTGAGCTGTTTACGGACATTTTCAGTTTTCAATTCATTTAGTTTTTTTTTTTATAATTGTCAATAAAATTTTATTTGGTGGGCCAAAAAGTCTGAAAATGTAATACAAGCTTTCTTATATATTGTTACAATATCAGTTGAAAAATTTTAAAAATACATAGGCACGATTTTTTTTTATAAGCATTTAAAGTTGGAATTTTGACAAAATTTATCAAAATCTCGAAAATTATCAATCGTTGGAATTAAAAAATTATAAAATGTTCAGTTTTTATAACTAAGAGTTGAAAATTTAAAACAAAGATTCTCTTAAATAATTCATACTGTAACCAAAAAATCTAAAAAATATATAAACACACTTATTTTTTACAGACATTTTAATTTCAAATTTAGACAAAATTTCATATTTAAACCAAGAATTACGATTTTAGTTATTTTGTTGTGATTGTATAATATTATTCGTGGGTACTTGAAATTTCTAAAGTAATCTACTATATATATCTATGATAGTATCAGGGTTTGTTGTTGGTGTATAACGCGTTATAAGTACCTAATGGATATTGTGATATGATTAATTTGGAATTCATTATAGGTCAATTTTTTTTAATACCATAGATATGTATATAATATGTCTCATACCTAGAAGGACATACCGTCTCCGCTCAGAATCGTTTTTCTTATACAATGATATTATATCATTGAATTCAAATTTAATACCATCCATTATACAATGACCCACTTGTAACCTACTGTACAGCAGAGCGACACCCACTTGCCCACCTTTTGTTTATTTTGAAAGTAGAATACAAAGTCAAATAACAATAAAATACAAAATCGATATGTCATTCCCTCAAAAATATTATTCTCTATCTTTTTTGTAATGGAAGATTTTACTCTAAGATAACGTAAAAACATAGAAAAAATGATTCTGCGTTAATGCTTTTTGTATATGTTGCTCGTGAGCCAGAGAGAGAAAACAAATAGTGCACTGACATCCTCTTAATAGTCACAACAATTTTACACAATTTAAAATCAATGATACATATTTGTATATAGACACTAGATAGCTATTAAATTCTTAGAATGATAATGATAATGTCATTATTTAATTTTTTTTTTTTCCTTTCATATTTCATTATTTTAATATTTTTTGAGAACGTCTCAAGATTGTAAACAAAAATACGTTTCTTGATTTGAAAAAAAAAAATGTTTATTTCGTATTTCTATTTACTCTAAACGAATAATAATAATATTAATAGGTACAAAATCAGGGGCCCCCAATTACCATAATTAAGCCAGGGCCCCGTCCGCAATTGCGGACTAGCGGTCCGGGCCAGTCCGACCCTGCTCATCACCAAAAATGAGTTCAACACGCCACTGATATAAACTATATTGCCTAAAAAAACAAATAACATTGAACTCCCTAATTTTCGATTGCATAATTTTTGTTATTCTAGGGTTGGTAGCTGTACATTTTTTTATAATTTTTCAAACTGGAATTTTTTTTTCACAGGTTTGACGACTGGGTTTTGCGATACGCACAAAGTCGAAAATTCTGTTGTTCTGATAAGGTGATAACAGTTATTTATTTGAAAAAGACGTGTGAAATTTTAAATTATTACCTAAGACTAGAAGAGTAGAGTTCCCCGACTGCCGATCGTTTTTACTGATTTCTGTAGACCATAGTTCGTCAACATTCATCTGTAATCAATTTTATAGAATTAATGGGACGCACATTTTAACTGTTTGGTCTTTGAAATAAAAACGAAATGGAGCAGGTGCAACAGATATTGCAAGAACTTGAAGCGGCCAGCAGTATAATGCTTGTGAGCCTTGCTTCTTATTTTATTTCTCTCGGTTTATTTAAATATAGTTAAAAAAAAATGAATATTAATTGTATTTTGTCAATAGGCGTCACCTTCACTCGTGACAAATGACCAGCGTAATGCTGCCGAGGCAGTTTTTATGAGTTTTCGCAAGACCAATATGCCCTATTCAATATGTCGATATATTCTCGGTAAAGTTGTGTTTATATTAATTTATGATGTAGCTATGAGTTTTGCCATAGATATATTATCTCGTTCATTAAAATATATTATTAAAATTAATATATTTCACATAAATAAAGTTATTAGTACCTATCTTATTATATCAATAATAATATATTACTAATACTATTGTCTATTTTATAATTTATAATAGATTGTTATTTAACTTAATATTTAATACCTAGGATTAAAATGTTTTATGAGAACACATATTTGAGATCTTATTTTTTACACCTTTTACATCTACTATATTGTAATGGTTTGATGATGTATCTTCAATACAATTTTTATGATAATAATAATTTATTTATGTATATTGTGTATTTGTAGATTGCAGTAAAGTAGATTTTGTTTTATTTGAGACTGCAGGAACATTAAGAGATGCACTCATACGAGATTGGATTTTGCTCTCTCAAGATCAAAAGAATGAGCTTAGACAATATTTATTTCAATTTATTATGCGTGATGGGAAGATGGCTCCTTTTGTTAGAGAACGAATACTACAGGTAATTAATATACCTAATGTTAAGATATACATATGATAATATGATTATCATACCATACACTTTTTCGTAATTTTTTTTGTTATTACCCATTTACTGATAAACAAAATTGGAACTAATTATAGGGATGCACATAGTGTTTGTTGAGGGATATATTGGCTACAATTTAATGAGCAGGACAATATTATAGTATTAATTATATTCTACTAATCCCATTCAACATTGAAAAATATAATATCCATTTGGAAATTTAAAAACGTTTTGGGTAGTAAAAGTATGTCATAATATAAATTTTACTTTGAATGCACCATTGTATATGTAACTAATGTTCTTGAAAAGATTTAAAATTTTTATCATAACTTAGTTTTTTTTTAAAAATATATTTGTTTATGAATATATTATCATCTAAGTCAGAGGTTTTAATACAATTTTAATACTTTCCAAAATGGGTCGTACCATAAGAAGTTTGGGAACCTCTTATCTAAGTCTTATATTAAAAATTAATTTAAATATGTTATTTTAAAAATATTCCAAAATCAAAATAAGCACTGTTAACTGAATTACATATTTTAAACAATGTTTGATGTATAAAATATAAATTTCCATCAGAGACCACTGTCTGCCTATGCTCTATTAACCCTACTAAAACAATTTCTGTATGTAGATTTGTACATATTTATTAAGTCATTGTTGTCCAACGAACTTTAGTTAGTTATCATTAGACAAAAAGGAAAAACGAATTCTAAAAAGATAATTTAGACTAAAGATACTTTATAAATATTTTTTTATCAATTATTTTTAAAAATATGGTATGTAGTGAACATTGAAGAGGACGTTATACTCGCTTCTGTTGTTTCTGTCTTACAAACATACAACATTGAAAATTTGCATTCAGCAGAACCTAGTTTGTGTTTTAGTTAGTATTTAGGAGTGAATTTAATGAACCTATTATTAAACTTAAAAGTGAGCATATTATCTGTATTTGTTGCCATACTCTGTTCAAAATAAGATCGTGACCCGGCGGCCGAGTTGTGCGCATGGGCGTGGCTTTGTTCCGTGGCTGCGTCCGACGCGTCGCTGTAGTGGGGACGGCATCTGGCCATATGTCTGACCGCCGCCCGACGAAAACTGGTCGCCGCCGGGTCACGATCTTATTTTGAACAGAGTATAGTTATCAGCATTTGTAACTTGCAATATTTTATATGTTTTAAACTTGCTTAAAAAGTACGCGTTGTAAAAATTTGTCTTGCTAACACAAATAATATTATTACCATTAAGCTTGTTAATAGGTCATAATAATTCACTTATATTAAAGCTAACAATACAAAATTCAAAATTGGTTCTACTGAATACAATTAAGTTATGTTGTACATTTGTAATACATAGACAACAAATGTGGTTGTTAAGTCCTCTCCATGTTGGTATGAATTAATAATATAAAAATTAAAATTTGATAAACATTTATATGCGTATTGTAAACTTTAATCGGTTTGTATATATATATATATATATAATATTATATGGTAATTTATTTTTCATATAAAAGGTGATTGCAATTATGATTAAAAGAGGAAGTGTTGAAGATGGTGGCCAAGAAAGAAGTAATATTTTAGATGAAGTAGAAAAATTAATTTTCAATGGTGACCTAAAAAAGGTAAAATTTAAAGTCTTCTGTAACTATTATATTATCTACATAAATCTTTATAAAGAAAATTATTTTAGAAATTATGTTAGTATACATATAATAAAATATTTATAATTAAGTGGTAAATAAACAACCAAATGAAATTAATTAGTTTAATTATGTTTTGTCTCCTTAGTATAATGATATGTTTAATATATATATATATATTGTATATTTTAAATATTCAATGATAAAGGTAATACAAAATATTTTGATCACATAACTATTTTTTTTAACTGCTTAAAAATGACTTAATATTAAACTTACATTTTTTTAGTTTGAATTATATTTATATTATTTTTGTACTGAACTTTGACTCTTAATGTTTTTTTTCGATTTTAAAGATTGACTGATTGACAATAAGTCATATGAAATTACATACACTTTATTCAAATTAAGAATGTGACTCGGCGCCCGACGCGTCGCCGTAGTGGGTACGGTGTCTGACCATATGTATGATAGCCTCCCGATGAAAACTGGTCGCCGCCGAGTCCCGTTCTTAATTTGAACAGAGTATAGAAATATAGTTAAATCGTAGGTACGCTAAAAAATGCAATAAATACATGTGTATATAAATTTTGTTTTGCTATGCATGTGCAGAAAAAATATGTTGAAAATTAGTGTGATACTAAAGTCTTTTATGCTGTAAAAAATATTAATTCAATGTTATGTTTGGTGTATGTTGTGTTACCTTTAACACTTAACACACTGTATATTTGCTTAATTTATATTTGTATTTCAATTTCAGCAAGTTTTGGGTTGCTCTATAATTTTGGCATTAATGCAAGAATATTCTACTACTATTAAATCTACCGATGTTGGTTTGACTTGGGAATCCCATTATGCTGCAAAAAAAGAATTTGAAGTAAAAATTGATGACTTATTAAATTGATTATTTGATTAAACTATTTGTATAACTTATTAAATTGTTTTATTGATTCATATTTATGTTTCAGGCTAGAGATTTGAGACGTATTTTTGTATTCAGTACTCGGGCTCTGCATGAAATACAAAATCTTCCTCAGCCATTATCAACAGATATTATGACTGTTCTTAAGTATTTACTAATAATTTGTGAATCTATTTTAGTATGGGGATTTATTTCTACTAACAATATCCTTTTTACAATCAGTATTACATATGCCTAAGTATTATAGTTTTTAATGATATAAAAGTTATTTTTTCAATTAAAAAGTGATATTTTATTTTGATTTGTGTTTGTTTGTATTATTTGAACATTAAAATTATTAATCAACTTGTAGTAAGTCATGATTAAATTAAATATTTTTCAAAGCCACAAAAAAAAACATTTTATAATTTATTATTCTTGAACTATTATTCTTTAGAACAAAGGTATGAAACTTATTTTAAATTGTGCTCTTAGTAAGCCTTGTTATCATGACTTAAAGAATAATTGTTTAATTTAATATCATAGATTTAATATGTACAGCTTACAATTTGGAATTGTAGAATACAATTCTGAAAACCATTTTAAAAATTTAAAGCTTTTCTAAATTAATTTTATACTCTGATTATTAATACAAATATTAGTTATAATATTATTCCTTAACTAAATAAATACTGCCAAAATATTTGATTGGAATGTTTGAGGGAATATATAATTCTGAAAACAGCCCTATTTTGAAGCTTGGATCAGAATGGAAAGATATCATTACAAATCCTAGCACTGTTGATTTATATTTTCAGGCATGTAACATAATTATTAATTATATATATGATGTAATAAAAATAGCTGAAAAATGTAATTAACAACCTATGCAATAACTTTTGTTCTAATCAATTTTTTAATCTATAAATTAGCAATAATCATACTATAATATCTAAATTATGAATTATTTAAAATAATTACAAATATTGAAAAGAATAAAAGTTATTATATATTAATTCGATTAATTATACATCTGTCAGTTCTTTCTGTTATGCTATGTACATAATATGTACCTACATATAAGAATTTGATGATTTTTATTTATATATATTTATTATTTATTACATTAGATTTATTGGATGGTAAGAGATAAACCACAATTTTCGCACCATTGTTTGAGTTGTCTTGTACAATTATCTTCAATCAATGGCAATATATGGACTGACACAAATGTTCGAATGAAATATATGACAAATTATCTACAAAATTTTATTAAACTAGTATCCACGTAAGTGAATATTTATGTGTTCTATTTTTTTTTTATATTAATATGATGTATTACTTTAATTCCAGGGTTAAAATTTTAGATCGTGAATCTATAGGAATTTCTACTATCATAAAGAGAATAATAAGTGGATATACTCCTTCAGGATTTATGCAATTTCCTCCAGATATTGTCAAAAGTTTTTTGGAAAATACAACTCATCTTACATGTCAGTTTGCTGAGGGTGCTGCTACCGAGGAAAACGTAATTTTTATAATTTTATTGCTAGATTCAATGTATTATTATATGTAATGTAATGTATTATATTATTATACTATCCTATAGTTATCTCAAGATGATCAAATGTTTTTTGAAGCATTCAATAATATTTTACGACCCTGGGTGTCTATTATTGCAAATAGTAACCAATCTTTTCCAGAAGAATTATGTAAGAGTGCATCCATACAAATTTTAAACACTTACTTAAAATGCCACATTTCACCACCAAACGGTACAAAGACTCCTGAAGCTGAATTTAATGAAAACGAAGAGGATGATCGGGTGGTCAGCAAAGAACAGCTTCAATATATAGGAATATTTGGAAGATTAGTAAGTATACAGTATTTTAGAAGTATCATAAAATTAATTTTATTAGTTGAATCTGGTGAAACTTTTTTTGTTTATCGACATATTATACAAAATTTAAACAGAATTATTGATGGCCAGTTTTCGTCTTATAGGGGATGGTTGTGGCGAAAGAGGATCCATAATAATTTATTTATATTTAAAGTAACGCCCGCGGGGGTAGAGAGTACGGTACAATATATATATACTTAATACTTAATAATTTAATATTACCTTAATACCTGAAAATGTAATTTTATATAGTATTCAAAGTAAACGTAATAATAATTTTTTTATATTATGTTCTAAATATTTTATTTTAGATTCCAGAACATTCTTTACCTCTTTTAGTAACTTTAATAGAAGGTCAAATTAAAGAAATGAGGACAGTAATTGAACATGTCCATAGTAGTGGGAGTTATCAGTGGCCTGAGTCATTTCAACAGAAAATAGATGCTGTGAATGAAGACATTCATTGGATGTTTCTTATAGCAGGTAATTTCTTAATAAGTTTGACAGTTTGGTTTATGTAATAAAATCACAAATTCCTTTTATTGATTTTTTCAGGGCATATACTCACAGTGGATAGTGAGGGTGAACCTAGTATGATTCCTTCGGAAATCATGCATCATAGTATTAAGCAGAGTAAAAATGTAAATTTAGATTTAACATTGAAATTTCTTACTAATCAAATGTTGGTTATGGACGTACCTGGATCGGCAGAAGCTGTTGATGATGTTATCAAGTAAAATAATTAATACAATTTTTTTTTTTGTTTATATAACTACAAATAATTTAAAAAAACGTAATGTTTAATATATATTTTTTACTTAGGTTAGTGTCTATTGCATTTCATCTATGTGAATTAGAAAAAAAGCTAATAGAAGCTAAAATGGAAGGTCTTTGTAGTCCATTGTTAAGTGGTACTGTTGTATGGTTTTTGCGTGAATTTTTTCAAGCATACTTGATGCCAAACGAGACTTACTACAATGATGTAAACTATGATTAATTACCTTGTTTTTTATATCTTATATAATATTAATAATAAAATAATAACTTTCAGCTTAGTATGCCATTATTGCAAGCATTTGGTCAACATACAGAAGCTGCTAATTGGGTTTTAAATTACTTACTAAATAAAGTTGAACATAATATAAAATCACCTCTGTGTGTTGATGTGAGTCTCATTGAAGATACAGTTGGATTATTAATGTCTATGGTAGATGTTAGACACAAGTATGTCTTATAATATTTGTATTAGCTTTAATTTGTTGTATAATTTAATTTGAAGCGAATAGGAATGATTTTAATGGTTTTTGAATATTTTGAGCACAGTTTTAATTGTATCGTTATCACAAAATATGGTTAAAAAAGCCCTTGTATAGAGAAGTATATAATATAATACACATATAAAATAAATAAAATAAAATTATAAGTTCAAAAGTTTTTTTTAAAAGTGTTTTAAGTCAGTTACCATAAGGAACACCATATAAAAATACAGTTTTTTTTCCCTTTGTAATGTGTCCATGGTAAATATAAACAAAATTTTGATTAACGATAAAAAGTTGAATTATTCATAATTTTATGATGATTGGAATAAATTAATGTATGATTTACCATCAGTTAATTATTGCATTTGCCTAAAAAATAACCCCGGAAAAAATAACCCTATAATAAAAATGTATTTATTCGACGTATTGTTCCACTCACGTTGGTTTCGTCAAAATATTGAAATAACTCCTCGGCACCAAGAGGAATAATTAATTTTAAATATTCAACACCTTCTTGTAACCTATTTAGTGGTAAAAAAGCCAAGCCATCTACATAGGTACACAGAATTCATTAAAATCATAATCTCCTTGGTATTTTTTTTTTAATCCTAATTCTGCCAATTTTCTGTGAGTACTCTGGCATAGGTGATAGAAACATCTGTTTATTATTAAATGTTCACCTAATACATTTTTTGCTGCATTTATTACTGCCTTTTCGAAGTCTATTTTTATATTTTGTGGATATGAAAAAAGATTGTTCTTTTCGCAGACTGATAAAATAGCTTTGAATATTATTTTGTAAATAGATTGATTTTTTTTTTGAAGTAAACAGTAAAAAATGCACTATATTTTTCAATTTGTATGATGTAGAGTTCTGATGTAGAGCTCTGAATTGTTTTTATCGTGGGTATATACAATAATTTATCATTGAATCCAAAATTAATATTGTACGTAGGTAATAGCCAATAGGTATGTTATACATTTTGTATTGATTTGAGATTAATTTGCAAAATCTCATATTATGGCAATATGGCTTATGGGGTTATTTTGTCGGTGGTTATTTTTTTGCGGTGTTATTTTTTCGGGGTCTAAATTTCCGGGGTTATTTTTCCTTGGGGGGTTTTGTGGGGTACCGTTAATACATATAAAATCTATTAGATAGATAATAACTAATTCTAACTAAATAATTGTGAGTGGGGGAATTACATAGTGTAATACATGTCAAACAGTATGTAGTAAAAACGATAAAAGGGGTTTTAAATGTATTTGAAATCTTGGTCTAAGCAAGTAGATATTGTGTGTATGGCCGCTGTAATAAGTAAAAATTGTACCTTATTTAACTGTTGTATTGGGCAGATGATATAATTGTTTGACATTATAAATATTTTTAAATTACTATAGAATCCATTATTTTTTTGAAATATTTAACAAACTTGTGATTTATATTGTTAAATTTATTGCAATAAAAATAAACATGTTTTTTGATTCATTATTTTTTTTATTTACTTTAGATCTGAGATTGTTATCAATTGTGAAGGGTTTTGGAAACTATTTGAACTACAAGATCATGTGCGTCAAGACCAATTAGTTCCAGAAGTGAAAGAAGGGTTGTATAAAGCATTTTCTTTAGCTGCAGATGCCTTTGTTGAAGAAGATAAACAAAAAGATTATTATTCTCGTGTAAGGAGATTTTATTATAGACTATATTTTAAACTGAAGTAAAATTGTTGACTTTAAAATTATATTAGTAATAGATACAATTTATATTAAATATGGAATAGTTTCTAAGAGTTTATTATTCCAATTTTTTATTAAACATTAGTACATAAGATAAATAATAATAAGCCCAACTTTTACCAATTTTTTCAATAATTCTATATACAACCTAAAAAATGATAAATTTAGAAATTTTTATACACCAAGAATAGGATAGTTACTGCCATCATACATATTTTTATAGGTTGACTAGTTTTATTACTGGAAAATTTTATTTCAGATATTCTAATTCATAGAACTTTTTTCCAATGACATTTCTCTAAGAGTAAGGGTTGGGTGGGCTGTAATATGCTGATTAATAGTATTTTGTTACTTTGTATTTCAGATTACTTTGATACTAATATTATACAATACAATAATATGGTTTTCTTTAACTAGGTGATCACTCCAATATTAGGCAAATTTAGGAAGATATTAATTGATGACGATTTTACAAAAACGTACAATAATGATGTTGTAAGATTAGAAATAATGGATATACTCCATAAATGTATCGGGCTGGCTAGTGGAGCAGTTATCAATACCACAGCAACTGTTTTTGATATGATACATCCAATGCTAAATGAATTTCCAGCTTTAATTGGAGTATATCATAATTATCAAATTATTGTTCACCTAATCATTCAACTTTTTGTTGAATTTTCCAAGAAAATGTTGTGTTATCTTAGAATGGTAAGAATTACATTTTTATAACTGTATTTTAATATTTTTAGAGACAATTTATGTATAATATTATATTGTACCTATAATGGGTGTAAAATCAACCAATTATAAATGATAAATAGATAGATTTGTACAATCTAAATTGAAAAGTTTATTTCATGCAGCAATGGTTATTAAGTTATCCAGTTCCCAATAATTGTATTTGATTTTGAAAAAATTATATTTTTATAATAATGTTGTATGCATGGTATGTATATTATATTGTATTATATTTTTTTCTATAGGAAGAAAGTGATAAATTCTACATGTCTTGTTTTCAACTGGTGGATATGTATGCCCGCTACAACATTAATCGAGTTTCTTTAGATTCTGATGCTGAAGATCAATGTTTTCAAGATCTCTATATATTTTTAGAACTTCTAACCCATGTTATGTCAAAAGAGCTTTTAGATCTCAGCTCTGATGGTAATAAATTATAAAATATTATTTAATTATGTTAATTTAATATTTTAACTGAAGCTTAATTAATAATTATACTTAATTGTAAAAATAGGAAAAACTACTACTGGTAAAACAGCTGGGGATGTTTGTGTTTATGGGCTTCAAGTTATTTTGCCGTTGATGACCATAGATCTCTTGAAAATTCCTGCACTTTGCTTACAATACTATAAAGTAAGTTTTTATTATTTTTAAATTTTAAATGTTCAAAGCCGCTTGTAAACTAAACTGCATTGTTTAACAATAAAAAAAAAAAAGCTTAAATATAAGATGAAGAAAATAATATTATAGTTTTATATGCTATTATTTATATATTTATATTTGTTTAGGGATCCATGTATTATTTAAAATATAACAATTGTATATTATTTATTTTGTAGTATGCTGGATATATGTGTGAAATGGTTCCATTGAAATTATGCATTGAAAATGTTGATATTTTTAAGGGAGTTTTGTCTACAATTGAATTAGGTCTGACTATGTTTGGTCATGAAATCACTCCAATATGCACAGATTTTTTACAATCAGCTGCTTCGTTTATGTATAAACATGAAAACTCTACAATGCATGAAGCATATAGTTTGTTGAAGCCATTTTTAAAAGTAAGATATAATATGATCTGTGTAAAATCTTTAATTTTGTATTTTATTAATGATTAATTTTATAGTTTTTGATGAAACTTATATTATCCTGTCAAATAAATTCGGATGCACTCTCAAGTACTGGTCACGCACTTTATACATTAATATGCTGTTATCCGGTAAGAATAGTGAATATTTTATGAATAAAATAGACTGCTCATAACAATAATGCAGTCAACAATTAAGATTAGAATTTTTATTTAAAATTTCGTTCTTTATTTCTAGGATGAATTTCAGCAAATATCAATGCAATTGATCAATGATCAAACTGATGCATCAGTAATGGATAAATTACATAATGCTTTTACCTTTTTAACCACTGGTATTGACTTCAATGGTCAACATGCTATGAAATGTCGTTTTAAAAATAATTTTGATACTTTCACAACAAATATACGTGGGTTCCTATTTATTAAATAGTAAAAATAGTGAAGTAAATAAAAGTGTATATTATTTTGGTTATTAATTTTGTTTTAATATATTAAGGATTTTGTTAAAATTAAACTTAAAAACTGAATTATTCTGTGAATTGTGAAATACATTAAAAATTGTTCTTTCTGAATAATCAAATTTTAACGTATGATTGTGTTTGTAAACTTTATTTTTATAACATATTTCAGATTTAGTTATGCCATAACGCCTATAACACTGTTAATATTATTATTGTTGTAAAAAATACATAAACGAAAATAAGACTAATTTTATTAATTAATATTTTTTTTACTAACATATTTTTTAAATATTGTTAAATATTAAAAATTAAATAATTGTTTCTTAATAGTTTTATACTAATATTACCAATATTTTCTTTTTGGATATGAACAATAAAATTTTTTCTTTATTTCAATTAATTTTTATTGCTAGCTGTTACTTTTGTTTTATAGTAATAATTTATTATTGCCTAATTGATTATGATTAGGGTTCAGGACTTGTTGCACTAAAAATTATCGAAATATGCAGTCAAAATATGCTTTAGTATATGCAGCTAAATTTTTATACTATTTTTGAAAGATGCATAAAACATAACAATTTTGGAAATAAAAAACTAAAAAATAAGTAGGTATATAAAACATAATAAAATTTATACACAGGCTTACCAATTCGGATATATATTGATTAATATGATGGACAGTGGACTCCATTTTTGAAATTTTATATTTTGATATTTTTGTTTTGTGAATTTTTAAACTACCGTGTAATAAAATAACATAATTTTTAAAAACACTGGGTTAAGGCCCCTGCAAACCTTATTAATTTTTCACCAAAACGACCTTAGCGACTGACAAAAATTAAAGTATTTCTAGTGGTTCGATTTAAAAAATGTGGAACAAGTCTAGTTTACCGGGCAACCTTTTTTTTTGAAAAGGGTTGTTTTGACGAGTTAAGAACGATGGTGCCCAAAAATGTGCTCAAATGATTATTTTGGAAGTTATAGCTTCCCAAAGTTAACGATCTTACTCTTACGTTTATACGCGTGAGCGCAACACTACTATAATACCTGCACTACTATAAGGACCTCGAGATTTTTATTTTAAAAGTTACAAGTCCCATTTTGTTTTATAATGTTTGATTTTTATTAATTATTCAAAGCACTCATTTTCATTGTCATCAGTTTCACATTCATTTTCATCTTCATCTTCAGTTTCATATTTGTCGTATAGTTAATTACCTACAGTGCTTCAAATAGGGCAGTGATTACACAGTTTGCGGTACTCGTCAATGCGCTCCTCGGCGCCGTCTTTCCGCTCCGCAAATCGAAAATATCCCTCGACTTGCTATGCAACAACACCTCAAGTAGTTCACGGGGTAATTAGTAATTACTTATTGTTGTATCAGTTATCATAAAAGATAAAAACAATTAAAAAAGTCCTCCGGTCGCCAAACTCGAGGTCCTCCGCTCGGCATTATAGTAGTGTTTTGCCCGCGTAAAAACGTAAAATCGTTAACTTTGGGAAGCTATAACTTCCAAAATAATCATTTGCGCACATTTTTTTGCCCCATCGTTCTTAACTCGTCAAAACAACTCTTTTCAAAAAAGAATTTAAAAAAAAAAAGGTTGCCCGAAAAACTAGACTTATACCAAAAACGTTAAGTTGTTTTAATTGGTCAACAAGTCTACTTTGCATCAGTAGGAGCAAATTTTTTATATTTTAGATAATTTTGAATATATTCAATAGGTACTAAAAATTTATAAATTTTTAAAATGTAAAATATTTATTCTTGTCAAGAATTTACTAAAATTGAAAAAGTGCTCCGACCGATGCAAAGTAAACTTGTTTACCAAGTACCAACAGGAACATCTTCACATTTTTTAAATCGAACCACTAGAAGTACCTAAATTTTTGTCAGTGAGACGGCTATTTCACGTCCATAAATTGGTTTTGAATATTTTGATCTAGACATTAAGGGCCGTTCTTACAATGTCCGGTAAAGTGTCGGTTAACGCTAACCGACTGATAACAGATTTTATTACCGGCAGAATTCTTCCGGTTAAGTGTCGGTTAACTTTAACCGGACGTCGTAAGAACGGCCCTAAGTGAATTGTTCATGTGCGTTCGTGCGACCATAAACCAGATAAGTAATAACAATGTATTGTAAATTGATTTGGGTCGCTGGTGATGGTAGGGGAGTATACACACACTAATGATGATTTTCTACACACACAAAGACGATCAGTAATCGAAGGAACGAAATAATTGCCTAAACACAACTCCTTAAAAATGCCACATTTGCAGGGGCCTTAATAAATAATACGAATAACGTGACATTCGAACACCGTGATAAACGAACAAGTATATCTACTGATTTTAATGTCTACGTACAATCTATAATCTAGATGTCAATTATAGTTATAACACAGTAAATCATAATACAGACGTACAGTATTCCTAGTAGTTCTGATATCAGATTCGAATGCTATTGCATAACAATTAAATCTGAGATAGGTTCCATCACTACACCCAATGCAGACCTAGAGAACATTGACAATCTGGCGCTGGAGCTAGTCAACCGATGGACGCAGGAGAAGGGATTACGGGTGGTGCCATAGAAATCAGAACTGGTTATCCTGACCAAAAAACGGGAGTTTCGGAATCCTATCTTACCTTAGGGGGGCAACAAACCCCAGTGAAGTCCTCAATGAGGTATCTCTGGGTCCAATTAGACGTGAGGCTGGACTTTGGTGCTCATGCCAAGTTGGTGACCGCAGCGGCCAGACGGTCTCCGCTCTTGGGAGGTTGATGCTCAACGTCCAGGGGCCTTCAGCATGTAGAAGGTGACTGCTTATGTCGGTGGCTCACAGCAATCTCCTATACGTATCGCCGGTCTGGTGGGTGTTGACGGCTGCGAAGACAGCACTCAGCCAGGCCCAAAGAGGTGCCGCCGCTATTCTGGTTGCGAGGTGTTATGGAACCATGTCTGATATGGTTGCTCAGATCCTGGCTAGAATGCCCTCAGTGCATCTTCTGGCCGAACAGAGGCGCACAATTGAGGAGTGAAAGCGGGAAGTCACAATGGTAGCAGTCATCAGGAGCTGGCAGGACTTGCATGAGGCAGCTGCACGTACACAAGCAAAAAATCGGGAGTGGGGATCAATGGGTCATAGTAATTTTAGGGGGGAGGAGGGGTTCATAGACGATTGTTATAAATTAATTAGAATAGGTTTTGATCGTTTATTCAAAAATAAGTAACATCTAAACACAGGGGTCGGTAATTAAATTCTAGGGCGGTCCAGATAAATGGAAAAAAAATTTTCGAGGGCCAGAAAAAATGTAAATTAAACTATTTAATATTAGTTAATATAATGTGTTTATTTTTGTGTTGAAAATACAGTTTAAGGTATTTAGGTAAAGCAATTTTTTTAATACAATATAATATTAACCAGTTTTTTAAAATGTGGTGGATATCTACTCTTGGAGAACAATAACTAATGGGCAAAGTGTTTTGAAGGTACAGGTGATTAGTTAATATTGAACGATATTTATTCTTTAAAAACGTCCTTTTGACTAACTGAGTTTCGCATAATGTGGAGCCAAAATACATCCAAATACAACTTAAAAAATAGATAAAAAATATTATTTATTATGTGCGGAAAAGCAACATTAAAAAATATATTCTTGGTACCGTATTTAAAAATCATTGAAGTATAAACACCAAAAACCGACAATTTCTATAAACGATAAGTCGATAAGTACCTACCAACCAATATACGTATTTTGTTTTACCACTGATCTGAGTATTTGTATGCAGTACCTACCTATTAATGACAAACGACAATAAATGCGGTACTTGCGCAGAAATTTTGCCGTAACTGGTCCAATTGTAATTTCGCCGAATTTTTTTTGCACTGCACTACACTTTACGCACTCACGAATGTCGACGCGAATATGGGTCGATCGAGAATTGGACGGCACTGTCGCTGTGGCCGCCGTTTTCCATAAAATAAATGGTATCTACCATCATAAGGAATATGACGCCACTGTCACCGCGGTATAAAACCTGCCGCTTCGAGGAGAGTGGTATAATGTCTGCGACCGTAGTTCAGATTTCATTAGGTGTACTCGGCAAGTGGGTAACTGCGATATTTGTATTTGTCGGTCAGTCTGCGGCCGGCCTCAGGAAAAGTTGGACTTCTTCTGGACTGGGCCGTTCGATCTTTGATTAAACCGTTTTGGCGGTCGTCTTCCGTATAACCATAGACATTTTCTATGCGTGTAAACTTACTCCTAGGATATTATTATCAATTATGGGGGGGGGGGGATTTTCCTTGGCTTATTTTACCCAAGGTACAATTATTTTACTAGGTTATCTTTACGTTAGTAATAATTCCTAGGAAAATCATAGAGGGTCAGAGCGGCCACGTATTCCTGGAAAATTTACACCGCGAGTCAGATCATCCTAGAAATATCTTACCGGGGGTAAAGATAACGTATGAATATTTTACAGGGGGTAAACGCATGCCTATATTGGAGATAGAAAACTTATCCATTTTTAGGCCGGCGGGGGGGTGTACCTCATAGATAATACATACATGGATAGGACAACCCCATATACCTACAACTGTACTCGGTATATTGTCAGCGAAGAGTTTACTCGTTACCATGATGGTTATATATGCGGTTAGACATGTTTATGATAAACAACATTTTTATGAATCTGATTTTTGCCAATTTTTGAATAAAATAATTAATTCCAATAATATTACTTTTTTTTTCACTTTTGTAATTTATTACTAGTTAACTATTAATTTTCCAAGTTGCTAAATTACAAAGTACCAATGTTTATATTGCGGTTCCACTTCAAAAAATAATAACAACCATGCCTTGTCTTTTCATTCGTAAGTATAGATTTTATTGAATTAACATCTAACGTACATTGTTAGTTATTAAATTATTATTATTTTTTTTTATTATTTAAGATTCTTGAATGATCAAAGACGAACTTTATGGCTAGATGCCTTAGGCTTGTAATGCTGGAATGTGGGATACAATTGGGTGTTTCAAAAAATATACTATTGGGCGATGCAGTACCTATGTCAACTGATTTTAAGAAGTAAATGTCTAATTATCATATTTAAAGTAGGTATATTCACAAAAGAATCATTTTATACACTCACCAATATTGTAAATAAAGAATCAACGAAAGTGCAGTGTAATTTAGAAATCGATGAAATAAGTATTGGGTTTTTTTTATTTGGGAACATCTAATGATGCGCATCAGATCCAGATAAAACTAATGCAAATAATAAATTATTTTTCCGAATGTTTTCGTTTGTTCATTGCTCGCCAAAAATTACTTTTTCGTTATCACTTATGGTTGATACCACACCTCAATTATATTTAACCACTTTGGTAACGAGTATGCTCTTCGATCCACAGACATACAAATATATTATAATATATTAATACATTGTCTATGCTTCGATCATACTCGAATACATGGTAGTCCCATTCATGTATAATGTATATATTATTATCGCGGTGGATCTGTAAAGGCGGGTTTCCGCTATACACGGATGCGAGTACGTGCATACAAATCATTTGCTGTGATTGGTTGTTTACGATCAGTTACCACACGGTTAACCATGATACCGATTTGTTGGACATAGCTGAACATTTTTCGTGTAGGTACACGGCAAACGTGTATAGTGGAAACCCGCCTTAACGGGCTATTGGAAGAATAACATATAACCCGTTACCAGTCGTGGTGCAACTAACCACTAACGATTTAACCCACCCAAAAATATTCCTTATTGACTTAGATATAAGTCGCCTATTGATTGTTATTTAAACTAATAGTTTTGTTGGTTGGGCTGTTGTAACACCTTCCCCAGAATTTTGACCTTAGTTGCGCCCATGTCCCCGTTACAGCGTATCACTTTCTATCGCCAATAGAAAAATCTTACCACTCTGAAAAAAAAAGATTCGATTGTGCCGTTGGAGTGCTTATTTTAATATTATAGTGATGTGCCTGTGCAGTGCGAGTGCGACGAAATTCCAGCGAAACGAGTCTTGTACACATATTATAATATGTCTGCAAGTCTCATCATTTCCGGTCGGACGACTGTCTTCGAAAATCACGAGTCAAGGACGACGTGTAAAGGTAAAATGCACAAATATAATATTATAATACATCATGTCTCCAATATTATTTTGGTACAGGTTCCTATTGTGGGGAATGATATTTATTTTGATAGTTATTAATATATAGGCACGCTTCTATATAACCTAACGTTATTGTTGGCGTTTTATTTTACACTATACATAGGTATATTTAGAATGAATTGTATTTACACCTAATGTGTGTTAATTATGTTTATACCTATAATTAACTAATGTCTTACTTACATATAAATATAGATATTTGTAAAAATCAAGTTAAATCTTGGTACATAGAATAGATGGTCGCGTAATACGCTATGGCTGTGGCAGCATTGACTATTGTGGATTATCTTCACTTCGTTTATTGTATATTTTACGCATATTAAACGTGTATTCTTGCTGTTAGTAATTTCCAACCTAAACTTTAGAAACATTTCTAGTAATACGTCGTGTCGCCTTCCGTTGATTTTTAGTGAGTTTTATATCGTTAGAGTGGGGTAACTATATAGTATAGTTATTGGCACAAATGTAATTTTGGATTTCGTATAAATAATGTTTGACTGTGCATTTTATCCCCGAATAGTTCATCATTCGATTGCACTGATACTGCTATATTATCAATATTTTTGTTATGGTATTATTTATTTGATTATTCGCAATTTGGTGTCGTAATTGATTATGGAAAAGGTGCCAATAACCATACAAGTTGACCAATAATTTAATAAATGTAAATATAAAATCAAAATGTGAGAATATATACATTGTATAATGTATACATATCAATATATCCACATAAAAAAGTTTTCTTAGGTTGTATAGACTATAGAGACACTACAGATGTTACTCTTGAATCTTCTAATACCTAAAATATGGCTCTATTATACATCGTTTATTATCTGATTATTTTTCTTTATGTTTTATAAATATTATATTATTGATCATGATTCATGATACACAATATATTATATAGGTTGGTGAACTCAGTGAACACTGAACCGTACCCTCGACTGTACCTATATACTATATGCAATGGTGGGCAAGTTAATGAAAATAATTAACTGTGGAAAGTTAAGTTAATTCATTTAAATTGCCTTCAGTTAAGTTAAAAGTTAACAAGGAAAAAAAATTAACTAGATAAGTTTAAAGTTAAGAGAGAAAATAAAATTAACTTATCTCAGTTAAAAAAAAGTTAATTTTTTTGAAGGTACAATATTTTTAAGTCATATACTACCATAATATTTTGTTATACAAAAACATTTACCAAGATATTTAATACTGTGTAAAAAATTAAATTATTATAATACATAATTCGAAAATAAATTACTAAAATCGTAAAAAAGTCGACCAATCGGTATTGCCTAGTTGATTACGCATGACTCAAAAATTAAATTAACTTAACTGCATGACAATGATAATTAACTATAAAAAGTTAAGTTACTACAATAAACATTTTAACTGAATAAGTTAATAAGTTAAAAACAAAAATAATTAACTAGTTAAGTTAAAAAGTTAAAAAAAATTAACTTTTTAACTTAACTTTAACTTTTTAACAAGTTAATGCCCACCTTTGACTATATGTCTGTATATTGTATACATAGTTGAATTGATGAATTTCTAAAAGATTGTGCTCAATATACCTACGAGTTACAGCTTATAGGACATCTGTATCATATCAACAACATAGTTATAATATAGTAATAGGTATATATCATTGCATATAGGTTCTATAAAAATGCATTCTCATCGGAAATTTTATTACAAGAAATTATAAGCAGATTTTGATAAGTTGAGTTTGACAGCTATATAACACGCCCAAGCGTATAGGTATATTAAACTTGAATTATATTGTAACATAAAAATTAAAAAGTTAGAATTTGCATACTAAATTTGTGCCTAGCTAAATAGTAAATTATACGGGTAAATTAAATACTTCATTGATGTGTGCATTCCGTATACGAAGCGGGTGGGCATATGAAAATAATTATTTACAGGATCGACTAGGTACCTACTGACACACTGATACATTTGTAGGTATACTATAGGTTTTACAAACACGTTTATTGTCTATACGTCATACGTGTATCTACTCATGTTTTTAAATTGCATACGTGTATAATGTGCTGCGCAAAAAGAAATTTCAATAGTCTTCCAAATATTTGCAACTAAATATCACGATTTACGAATATTAAAAAGTAAAATAAAATATCATACCTATTACACCTCTATAACACCTATTATAAGAATATTGATTATATTCCATCGATGATTATTGTATAGATATATAGTTAGTTATTATTTTTCCGTTATAATTAATTTGAATACGGACCATAATACGTATGCCAGATAGCCCAGATAGGTATCAAATTATATTAAAATAATTTTATCAACGTTTTATATTAGGTATAGGTATAGGTATAATCGAGGGTATAATATTAATAATTTATTTAACAACAACTATAATAGGTATAGGTATAACATAATATACCTATTGGCTATTAGTATAGTAACATTTTATATCTTTATAGATAGATAATTGAGTTCGACGTTTGTATTGATTTAGTAATAGGTACTTATATATGGTGGTTTTAAGTTTAATATATTATTATATATTATTAACTAATTATGCATGTTTTTTACTATGTTAACATGCGCGTAGATTACAGTCACATTATAAGCTGTAAAAATTTTTTTTCAAAAGAAATAATATAGTCATATTATGTTATAGATAAGTAATTTAAATTATTATCATTCAACACGGTTATGCCACTAAAGCGTGAAGTCGAGATTTAAGGTGTTCGAACAATCAAACGTTATAAACAGTTAACACATTTTAAACAAGTGCTTACTAAACTCACTCATTAATTTGTATCAATTTAAACAAACTAGAATTAAAAAATGCATTATATGTTTTCTCATAAAATACGTACTATGGTATCAAAGAATTCACCGATTCTGCAGTGCTAGTATGTCAACATTGAAAGTCGTATTTTAGATTTATTTATTGTATCTTTTTAATCCCCATATAAAATAATTTAAAGAGAATATTTTAATGGCCTATTTGCTTATCTTTAAATGCTTAGGTGTATTATAGGTAGTATGTGCAAGACAATAATTCTCTAATATATTATAGTCTAATAGACTAAAGTATATTAATATGGTATTGCATTATTGTCTTATCTCGTAGGATTAGCAATGATTATTTTACACATAAAATTAAAAATTTAAATAGAAATATTTATATTTTTTAAAGTATTCTTATGCCTACCCGAATTTGGTCGTATAAATTATTTTTAAAATAATTAATAAATATTATAGGTACAATATTGCAATTTGAATTGTGTATTATGTTACCTATTTGTGTACCTATATACTTACCCTATTTTATATAATATATTTTGCCCACGACAAATTTTATTTTATTGTAGGTACTAGGTATATAGGTACCTATTTAAAAATTATATAAAGAAAATCAGTTATAACATGTTTATATAAATCAGTGTATCGCTGTATTAATCAATATCAAATGTCAACCGTAAGTAGTAGTAGTAGTAGTATTATACAACCAACAAAATATGTAAAACATAACGGCAACACGACGCGATTTGTTTGGTCGTATATTCATTAATATAAACATATATTAATATAGTAAACCTAAAATAATATCGACATCCTCGAGGCGACGTGTCTGGAGTATTATTTACACAACAATAATATTAACGAGTGTTTTATGATGGCACGCGTTTGTTATAATGTATGCTGTACGCATAAAATATAATCGTTTATATTATTACTATATTATTATAAAAATGTACGCACACGGTGAGTGATGATTTAAAAAACAGGCCTATAGCGAGTCGGGTTACGAAGGGTTCCGTGCCATCATCAGCTATAAACATGTTGGCAAGTATGGCAACACTGTTTATATTATGAATTATAAGATTTTTAGTATTTGTTGTTATAGCGGCAACAGAAATACATAATCTGTGAAAATTTCAACTTTCTAACTTTAATGGTTCATGAGATACAGCCTGGTGACAGACGGACGGGCGCGGAGCCTTAGTAATAGGGTCCCGTTTTACTGTAAGGAACCCTAAAAACCGAGTAAAACCATTATTTTACGATTAATTCGTATTAGCTTTCTGTATAGGCATTGAAGCAAGTTATAGGAAAGCTCACTCAGCTAGCTTGCTTAACTCACGTTTTCTAACGTATTTAAGTACAACACAATAATAACGTATATAATTCTATATACAATCTAAGAAGAATTTAGTAACCTTTATATTTTGGTACTTATTTTTTAATATTGTCTGGTGTAGTAGTATGCATCTAAATTGAATACTCATAGTTTGATATTTTTCAATACCCCTAGTGGCTTTTATGAATTTCCTTTGAATAGAACAGTTATAAAATTATTTATTTATTCAACTGTAGTATTGAAATATTGATATTAATAAGTCTCTTGTTAAATGTATTTCTATTTTTTTTGAATTATGAATACTATAATATGGAAAAGGAAAAATTAATATCAACAATTTATTGTAACCAGGGACGGACTGGGGCAACTATTCGGCTCGGGAAATTTATATTTTGACCGGCCCTTAAAATGTCGTCATCACTAAATGTAAGACTTAAATATGGTACCAAAGTTTTGACAAATAATGGTTGCATCCTCCACCTACTCATTTTTAATTTCCTCAGGAGACAACTTAAGATTCTCAATGTACCTATTTAGTATTTTATCTTAATTAAATGTACTGCACAGTATTATGTATATATCACTTTTTCTATTACCTACTCTATAAGTGATCCATAACGGATGAAAAAAATAGGTTCGTTTAAACTACTTTAACTTGATTTTTCTAAGAGTATCCTTCTCTCTCTCTCTGATTTTCTCAACCCCACTCTTTCTTTTAGTTTCCATTTTAAGCAACAAATAGATAAGTAAATATTACAAAATCATCAAACGATACACTAGTACACTACAATAAAATAAAAAAGAAGTTCAAGAATTCACTTTTTTGAATTAAGGACGTTACATTGAACGTACGAAACTGTACCTTTAGTTATCAGCTTATTAATTCCCATCGAATTATCACAAATTATCTTTTATATTTTACTATTATGTACCTAGATACAATATATTTATATTATATTTTTTATTGTGTACAATTTAATGTTAGTTATATTAAGTAAATACTGGCTGGCTAGAAGTGGATATATTAATCGACTGTAGAATAAAGTCATATTAAGTTATAAATAGGGCATGGATATAAATGCAATAAAAAAACAATGCCTTAAAAATACGATTTTATGCACAGTAACAATATTACAAAGCTTAGTAAAATGCCCAGAAAAATGAAAAGCCAATTTAAATGAAAATAAAATAGAACTTAAATAGGTATAGTCATTAGTCGTTAGTTGTCATATATTGTGTTTCATTATAATCACTTTTCAATCAGAAGCTAATCAATATTTTTGAATAAAAAACTTTGACAGTTAGAATTGGCAAGTGTTGTTTTGTATAACTGAAGTCATAGGAGCAAACAAAATAAAATAAAACGTAATAAAATAGAAATATTAGTAAGAAAAAATGATTTTTAATTATATTAAATTTCTTGAAGGAACTTAAGCTAATAGTGTTTATAAAATTGTATATATACTTATAAAATTTACGAAAAATTTCTTCAAACGATAAAAATGTCATAAAAACGTCAAAAAAATGTTCTATAAATCAGTAAAGTTAAAAAAATGCTAAATAAAAATTTAATTTTTAAATTATTTTATGTATGAAATACATTTTTTGATTGGAAAGCAATGTTTAAGAGAATCCAGAAAAAAATGCAATTTATCTTCAAATTCACACCCTAGTAGTTATAAATAATAATTTCTGTTTATGCATTGATGCCGAGGGGCTGGTCAACCAGCTGAACCGAAATCTAAAATCTTTAACACCAAATATAATATAAACATTTTGCACACTCAACAGTTATGATATGAAAATACAAAATATTTATAATTTATATTTATACCTACTGATTTTGTTATAAATAAATAATATAGGTAACTAATTATTTTTGAGTAGCGGCCCACCGGGAAAGTTCCCGGTATCCCGCCGGCCCAGTCCGCCCCTGATTGTAACTATGTTCCTACTGCAGTAACTACCGGACGGACACAACGGGGATATAAGGTGTTCGAAACTTATGTGTAGAAACCTAATATATACACGACGATATAACTATATAATATATTATGTGCTGGTCAATATATTTTTTGTAAACCTATAGACTATAGTATACCTATATAACAATTTAATCGTTTCACACTTATATAAAAAAAACACATGTTAATAATAATATTATTATTATTATCATTATTTAATATCTACTATTACGTATTTTTTTAAAACGAAAATTAACAATAACCGCCGCGGCGGTGGCGGAGGGGATGTCGACGTCGACGTGATGGTCGCGAAAACGGAAAAAAGGCGGACCCACAGCCGCCGCCGCCGCCGCCGCGCGGAGTCAGTACACGAAGACGATGGTCGTTCGTATAGGATTCCGGCCGCGGCGCTTTATTGTCAGTACGACGCACGTGGTGTGCGCTCGAACAGACGTTTCTCCGCCGCCGCTTTCGCCGCCGAAATAAAACTCTCGTCGGCGTGAAAAGTGTAATTTCATTTGTTCGTTTCAAAAAAAAATATTTAAATCAATCGTCCCGATTTCTTCGTAGCCCGCGATTTTTTAACGGAAAAAACGGTTTTTTTTTCGCGGTTTAGGACGTTCGCATCGGCCGTTTCGCTGTAATATTATTTACACTTTTTTTTGCAATCACCTAGTACCTACCTGTTATACGCGTCGGTATCGTTGATTTGTCTTGTTCGTCGTTTAGTTCGTTTATTTCGTGGTAATTTTTCACCGTTTGGCCGGGGACGAGGATATCGAAGTATATAAAAAATTATATAAACACGTGTCCACCGAATGAGGTAAACACACGAGATAATTGTAATTTTATATAATAATATTGTAAGACCAACGATTATTATATTTTTTCGGCATCTATGGTATGATATTATCAAGTCCTATAGATCGTTCCTATCAGAACTTAATGTAGGTAATATAAGAATAGACGCACAAAACAACAGGTTTGTTCAATCGCGTTCTACAATTAGGTACATAACGTCTTATTACACACCTACGAATACATAATAATAACAACAATAATAATTATAATAATATCACATATTATGTAATGTACCTTCGGTGATGCTGGTAACAGAGCCGCCTCGGAGTCACAGACAACTAATGACAAAATAGTCAATAATAATGATAGGTACGTTTTATAAGCGGACTTCCGATAACCTTTCGTCTTCATCGTCGTCATACACGATACACGTATCCATACTGTACATAAGAATAAGAATAGACAGTATCCATATTATTTTATAGTATGGCGATATATATGTATTATTATGTCATCGTGTCCGACAGCGGAATCGGTCGCCCAACGGACAGGAAAACTTTCAAAGGATAAAATAAAATAAACTTTGATAATGATATATATATCATATTATATTATATCCGGAGCCTCTGCACCGACGACTATGATATTCGTTCGTCTATCGCGGATAAATTCCGCCGACGTGTAATGTGTTTTTCCGACGACGACAACGGCGACGACGACGATTACGACAGAATACTGATGTGCTGTGATATATTTTATATATATGTATATAGATTATAGGTACGGCTGACCGTATAGTATTATATCCGCGATGCTATACAACAGTGATGATGACGTCGTATAATATAATATTTTATCGGTCCATAGTAATATTTCGACAACAGTTTTTGTTGCGACACTGTCCGCGTCGATAAATTGATTTTAGTAAGCGAAAAAAAATAATTTTTTTTTCTCGACAACTGAAAATCCTGAACGAACATATTATAGTATAAGTACGCTATAATATATCTATATGTATATCTACGCATTGGGATTTCGGCAGGCGGGTTAGCAAACAAGTAGTGTTCTGATGTTATTCCTTTGAGTTTATTAAGACGAACTATAGGTACGAATGCGCATGCATATTATATATATAAGTTTATAACGACGCTAATTTAATAGTAATAATAATAATAATATATAGATTTAACTTTTTGACAAGAAACGTTACCGGAAAATACGTTTTCCTGAATTTATTAATGACGAAAAAAAGCTCGGCTGTTAATTAAACGATTGTGATGCGTACCACCTGCAGCAAAACTGTAATGAACAGTAGATGTATTTTGTAGTTATATTACATCGTTTTAACATGACTCGCAGCAGTTGAAAAAAAGACTTTTGAATTCGTTTCCTACAGACATGCAATTATGTAGAAAACGTGAAAAACTATCTTTTTTATTTTCAAATTCGTAGATTCATTATTAGACACTACCTATTTAAAGAATAATATAATATTTAAAATCGGTATGCACTTTAGCGTTACAGTAAAATATCCGATAGTCACAAAAAAAGTATTTTAAATCATTAGCGTTATCGTTAAACTTATATATATAATCGCTACACAATAATGAAATAGAAAAAATAAAATGCACATGAATATCAAATAAAAAGAGCCGAGATTTATTATTAATTTATATTAGGACTGATAAAAATCTGAGTTAATATGCTTTCTATGGTGAACATTTAATTGTGACACTCTTGTAAACTTCCGAAAGCCCTTAGGGGCATCCATAAAATTAAATAGTTTATCTTGACCAAACGCGTTATTATATTGTTGCAAATTTAGTTTGGTTAAAAAAAAAATCGCGTATAGCCAATTATGACAGCCAAGGATATTAATATATCGTAAACCCAACTAAAAAAAAAAAAATAAAATAAAAAATAAACTATAAAGACTTGCCGAAACTCGTACATCTCGTTTTTTTATAAAACCAATCGACTTTATAACAACTAATAATCGTTTCTATTAGATATTTAGATTGTGAAAGTTGTTGCCAATAATTGATCATGGTAAAATAATTAAACAAAGACGAGGAGAATATTTCGTACTCAAATCTTATATAATTTATCAAAAAGTATTTGTTTCCAGATGTCAACGATTACAATGATGTGACGATTCTAAAAAATCGTAAACAATATCGTCACTAACGACGATTAAACGAATATAAGAATTTTTTAGATAGGGAAAACAAGTCTACAAATATTATTTTATACGTCGTAAATGATATAAATTTAATATTATAACACGAAAAATATTTTGCAGAATTTTCGTCTAGTCTAACTGCAGGTCAAATGAAATTAAGTTGTATTTGACATAATAATAATGTTAATTGGTTTTGAATGATAGCACAGTAGTTAGCCATCTCTTTCATTTTATTTGATTTTACAGTTCTGGGTAAGCTATGAACTCAGTATAATATTATAATATAATACTTATAATAAGCTAGTTAACGAACCATATTATGTGCCCAGCATATTTTGTATTTAAATAGCCTTCACATTTTAATGGAAATAAATATGGTTAGGATTAATTTTTGAAGCTAACTCTTGTGATTTGAATTGTCAGAATTTATGCCACCTGTGATTTAGGTATATTATATTTATATCAATATGTGAAGAGTAAAATTTATATTTTTGAGAATACAATGTTCAAGTAATTAATAATTACTAATTTGATTAAAAAGTAATTGAACATTTTACATGTAGGTAAGTCGTAATACTTGCGAAGGAATTATATTATATTATACAATATTATAGTAGGATAGTAGGCATCTATTATTACTGATTAATACTTTCATTTTCAAGTATAAAATTAATTGTGTTCACTGTTCAGTCAAACCTAGTGTATCCGTATATTGAACATTGGTATTTTTGTTATAAACTAAAATCAATTGTTTTTGAATACGTCAAATTAAATTATTAACTTGTATAGTTGTATTTATATTAATTGTATTAGGCACTCAGTCACTAACATAGATATATACAACAACTAGAATACTAGATAGTCGTAATTATATTACAGTTATGACCAATATTGAAATCGGCATTTACAAAGCAGGCAATATTTACATTTATTTATAATACATATATATTTATCTATACATATATACTATGATAATATTATTTTGTAAACATTGCCTGCTTTGTAAATGGCGGCCGACTTCGACGACAAGAAGTTGTTGTATATATCTATGGTCACTAAACAGAAAATTATCAATATCGTTAAATAATTATACTAATGTAGATATAACATTATTAAATAATATTTTCTACATTGAAAATTGATTTTCTTATTTAAGAGGTTCTATGAAAGTTGTATTATATAGGTTTTTTAAAGTAAATGTGTAGGACTGTTAAAAATTATTTTACTACCATATATAATTATAATAATATCATCGTCGTTTTACTTGAGAAAATAGTGTTTTTTTTTATATAGTACTTACCTACTACAATGTTATAGATTATAATCGCTATATTATACCTATCTGTAAATTATTATTTCGACAGTTTTCCATTAAGTGTCAATCAGGAAATATTATATTAGAAATTACAATATATTTTTTAATTGCATTTTTATCACGGACATAAATTGTACACTTTTATTATTACGTTGATAAAGTAATATTTGATATTTCAATTTAATCGTATTTTTCTGTTTGTAGCGGTTGCAAATAATGCATTGACTGATCGATGATAACCAGTTTTTGTTGTTCTAATAATTCACTGTACCTTTCCGCAAAGTGCATTTAATAGTAATAATAATACACTCAGGATGCTGGTCGAGTTTGTTCTAACATGGTTATTATTTATTATATTTAATATATAGGTATATATTTTGTATCATGATTCAGTTTTATTAAACGACATTATCATTATTGAATGTAGATTAAGTACTTTGTTTCTTGTATAATCGAAGTATGTAGAATATTGTAGAGGTATATAAGTAAATACGACTAATTTTTTTTTATTATTAATTTTTAATCACATGCAATGATTAATCGTGTTTAATCTTTATATAGGTTAAACGATCCGGACTCAGAAAAAAACATTATTAATTAATTTAAATATTTTAAACTTAAACAATTAAACGCATACATACATACATACGCCTAAGATAATGCTGTAGTTCAGATAAAAATTATGCGATCTAGTTATATTATTCTAAAAATGTCTTATTGACTTCACAATGAAATCACAAAACATAATGTAGAAAACGATTCATTTTTCCAATCAATTGTCCACGTTAATCACTTGTCATGCTCTTTAACGGCGATACTGGTTCTCTACTATATTTCATCCAGGCACCTCGAGTCCCTCTAATTTTTCTCTTTTTATGGTCCAATGCATCTCGGTGACCGGATTTATTTGGTAATTTTGAGACAAATAGCTTTATCCACAGTCGTCTAAAGCCGCTGCGTGTAATATCATCCAGCCGAACAACAAAGCATTTAATCATTGGCCACCGAGTTTTTATTCTCTTTACGAACATTATATCAATATCTCTACTTTAATAGAATCGACTAAGTAGTAAGTACAAATAGTACAATAATAGTATTATAGTTGTGTTTGCGATGCACGTGTAGGCCATTCGTCCACTTTTCCAAGCCCCCTGATAAATATTATACAAGACAACAGTCAACCTTTAGTTGGATTTAAAATCACACGATTCGTATGTGTTTAAGAGCGTCGTAATTTCATGGATTTGTCCAGTATTCATTGTCATCACGCTGTGGCTACAGAGTGCAGAATGTAATACTGTACAGCAATCGAAATGGGCCGAAGAATTCTGGAATGCAGTTTGTAGAGGGAAAAAAAACGAGTTACAAAAAAACATTTATACAAACCAATATATTATATCGCATGTGTGAAGAGGATCTTACGGGTTGTAAGTAACGTCGATTAGTGTGAGACATTGGAATATAGTTGACATGTACGAAGAGAAAAAGTTTTTTTTCCAACAACGTTGGTCCAAGTTTTTGAACGGTTGAGTGAATTCCGTAACTAAAAAATTTCCTATTGATTCGAGTAAAAAAATAAAACCGTGTTGCTATTCTTTATTTTATTCATCGAGAATAGATAGGTACCAAATATATAATATGATATACCTACTGAAGTAATATACTAATATATATATATAACCTAACCTATATATATTATATGTCCCTCGCCGTTTTATCAGATTTATTAATTTGACTTGGAAAATAGCGTAAACGAGATACGAGTATTATTATTCATTGTTAGACGTGTATCTTATTGTATTATTTAATTATCGTTTGCGCAGAAAAATAAGCATAGATATATAAAGTATTCAGTATTTCAGTACTTAATGCGTTTTGAGAAATGGCCCGCTTTTACGACTTTAAACATGTAAGTGAGAAGTGTTTTATAATAATAATAATAATAATTCAGTAAACACTTAAACGTTTTAGAGGTGTAAAGACTACAAAAAATGTGTTTGTCAATATCAAATACAAACATTTTATTAACTTATAGGCTGTAGCTATAGTAATATCAACTATGGACTCTTTGAAAGTTTAAGTAAAATGTTAAAATCGAACATATGATCATATATTAATAATACGATATCCGATATAGATATAAATGTACACAAATGTGTATATTTAAATTTAAAAAAAATAAGTGTTTCATTTTTATTTGAATTCATTCAATTTTTAACATTCATAAAAAATTATCATTAAATGTAGGTATAAATGCAAACATTTATTTTAATATGTTGAGTATTGAATACACTGTAATTACCAATCACAAATTAGTCATCTTAAATTCAATCAAAATTTCAATATTCAATTGATTATGACATTGCATGCATTGTATGATATGGATATTACAAAATTAATATTCAATAATATAAATTCTCAATGTATCTCTATTGCATAAGACACAATATTATTATGTTGTAAATAATGATTAATTACATTTTTTTCGTTGAAAAAATTAACTCTATTTTTATTTTATTAATGTATGTTATGTATGTTGTAACTATATTTTTACGTCAGATCATTATTGCTACTTAGGATGCAGTAATTATTCTCTTAGTTTACTTGAGGTCTAAAATACCATTGTTAATTATTATTAGGTGTCGTCGTTCACTGGTTTCTGAACCATTAAAAAAAAATACTCTCATCAGTACGTTATGAAAAAAAAAATACCATGCGAGTAAATCTTGATGTTTTTACTAATATTATTCCATATGTATCTTATAATAACCGGTTCATTCGGCATATAAGAGCCATTGACATTTCGAGTTTCCTCCCTTTACCGGTCGCTATAATATTATAGTCATGAAAGTATAATGGTTTTTCTTAATATCTGACGCCTTTTTACTATTTAAATTTATATATTTAATACATCTCGTATACCTATTATAATATTATGTTTTATCATCATTTTTTTAATTGGCTTATTAATTCCACGTGGGCTAAGTGAACGAGACGGGTTTTGTATTTAAATGGCAGATACCCATATACCATATACATTTCCAAACTGTTCAATTTGTTTAAAGTGTAATAATATTATTGATACGCCCATCAATCATCATCGTTTGGATTAAACATATATATTTTTACAACCCTTCCTCGATTATGATCATTAGGTGTTTTTAGTATTTGCGTTCAAACTGCGAGCACCATAGTTCAGTACTTCGGTTACAAACAAAGCCACGTGCAGCTGCGTTTACTTTATGTCGATATTTAAAAAATAAATGAATACATATTTATACTACCTATTTATTTTTGCCATTATTGGGTTTTACAATTTTTACTATTGTATATAACAGTGAAAACAAATTTGTTTGAAAGTATAATAATATTGCCTTATGAGTCTTTCTGGATGTAGAACTGTACATAATATACAATTTGGCATCATACTCAAACATAACTTTTATTAACGTTGTATAGTTGACGTCTCTGGATTATATGAATATTTTTTAGGAAAACCAAATTTTACGACTTTTATAAGAATTATAACCTTGTTTGTTAATAGGTGGGACTATTTATTAAACGTGGATTAGAAATAATATCTAATGTCGCGGTTTTTTGAAATTTTAGATAGAGAGAACTCGTTCTACAGTAATTTCTTGTTTCATCGATGACCTGCAGCTGGAAGCATTCCAGTAATAATGTGCGACAGATGTCAGAGATATTTTTGTCAACTATTCGTGGTGGATAATTTGTTTGTACAATTAAAAGTGCATCGCGTTGAAGCTATTTAGTGCATGTTTGACCGTCACAAGTTTGGCTCCAATCCGAGGTTATTGTCAAGAATAAATGAATAATTTTTCGGACAATGCGCCGAAAAATAGTTATTATTCCCTTGCAAATGTTCAATATTCTCACTGGTTTCGGTCATACGCCAATCTCAGCTGGCTGACAGATTAAAAACGAATTCAAGACGCCATATTGCACAGCATAAGATATATATATATATATATACATATTGTATCGGAATATAAAAATTTCTATTTGTGTAGGTGTAATACAGATATATAACATTGTTGGTCTACAGTAAATACAGACAAAGAAATTAATTCTGCGATGTATCCGTATAATATTATAGCAGTATACAGAATTGTGTAGCTTTGAAATATTACGTAAGTCTACATAAAATATAATACATTTTACATAGTACCGTAGCAGTCCATGGCCATACTGTACGGACCATAATGCATAAGACGGTGGAAACAATAGTTTATAAATATCGTCTCGTTTTTGCGGTATTCTTAAAAATGATTTCATCGTCTCGTTAAAAAAAAAAAACAAAAACACTAAGATTTTAAAACAATATAAAAATATTGTCAATTTATACAAAGTTTGTGAACGGCCATGAAGTATTTAAAGATTAATATATTATCATTATTGTGATTCAGCAGTATACATTTTACAATGCAATATGCATCCGTTTATTCGTTAAAGGCTCATCGTTTTAAAAAATGTTTTTGTTTACCTACACACAAAGATATTTCAACAGCTGTTATTGATTTGAAAACAATCTGGTCATAATATACCAATATATTATTATTACAGTGAAAAACGCATAATATTATATATTTCATTTTTATGGTATGTTGATATACCCTTATAAGGGGAAAGAGTTGTTTTTACCCAAAATGGACTAGTATGCAAAACTGTATAAAAATAATTTCGAACATAAAAGCTTTAGACGTCAAGATCCCGAGATTCTTATTCATCACTATGTCATATCATTTGTGCTACGTTTAAAAACGTATTAGAAAAATACAGTAAAATATTATCACCTGACATCGCACGCGCACATATAAAAAAACATTAAATATTTAAATGTTTATATTATGTCGTGGATATAATATATTATTATAATACATTTTTTAAGAAAATTGTCGTTTTCAACGAATAGAAAACAGTTTATAATCGCGCGTATGAGTCCGTTACTCCGTCCGTCTGCCATAACGATTTGAGGACGTTTAATAATAGTGAACTACAACATCGTACATAATATTATTAAACGATAAATATTCAAATATTTTGGAAATCATTCAGTTTGCATTTTACAGTTAGTTGCAGCAGCTACATACATATATATATATCCATATCCCCATGTAAGTACATGTGGCCAAGGTGTGGGTGATGTTCAACGTGACAACGTGTGAGTTTGAAGTATCCCGCAGTGTGCGATTATTCAAATAATGTACATTGGTATATCGAATATGTAATGTTGAAAGTTTTTTATAACATAAATTCTTTCGTTGACTCATCTTAATAGTTCTTCTCACTGTAAACTATAAGCCAAAGATCTCTGTCACAGTGAAGAGTATAAATAATATACTTTCCGAGGACATAACATAGTTAATATTATTATTTATTAAATGGTTATTTTTATCGGACAACGTAATTTTTTAATTACTCACAATACTATTGTACGCATTGTTTTATGTATTAATTATCAGGAGTACAACTAGAGGTGTATGACATCAACACGTGTCGCGGTGCATGTTGTGTATAATATACAAATCACAGCTGGTGAGTAAACTATAAACTATACCTACCGTACATAATAACATAATGTTTAGGTGCAATTACTGTGCAATTATTATTAGGACCTAGTGAAAAATAAAAATCAAACGACGACGTTTGTAATACCTTCACAGATTTACGCGCGACGGCCGCCCGCCGTTTTCCGCTTGACGTCGGAGTTAATAGACTCGAACAGCAGTCGAACGTGCACAATATATTATTCCGTGTCGTCACCACCGCGTGTGTGTACCTATAATAATATATTTAATACCTATACCTGTTACATGCGGTATGACAGCCGAGACTTTTATATCATATTGTGTATCGCGTACGAAGAAGAAACGGGCAAACTACGCGTTATAGGCATGCCTCGGCGCAGAAGTTATAATCGCGTGTCGTCTCGGCCGGTGTATATGGCGATCGGCGGTTGGATTTAGCGATTCCGCTCACAGACGACGAGCGGCTTACCCGAAGTGTATTATCGAATGAATTGTTTTCGTTAGCCGTACATGGGATTGTCGGTGGCGTACGAAGGAAATGAGAACAAAAAAAAAAAAGAAAAAAACCCGATAACGAGAAAAATGAGTAGCGATTTATTTTTTTATTATATTATTTTAGTATTACCCGACTGGCTGATGCCTATAGAGAGGATGATTGCGTTGCATCGGTATAGCTCTTCAAAAATAAATCCTTTACAAAGGTGTGTAATTTTTATTCATATACACTATACAGCGTATTTCAGCGTGTTTGCCCCAGTCTCTATATAGTTGTTACGCAATATACCTATTACCTATATTAAAAAAATCATAAAAACAGTGTTATACACTAACTATATAAAAAACAAACTTTGAAAAATCAGAAACCAATATACAACTACGTGATTTAAACTTTTACTAAAAAAAAATCACGTTATAAACAAAAATAACAGATTTGTTTTAATATTTAATAAATAATAATGATATACGTAATCAAAATGCACTTTACTTTTTAATAATATACATATTATACATAATTAGAGTTAAAAAGTTGTGATTTCAATAAAATATGTAATAATTTTTTAAAAAATCTAGCCTGTTATGACTATCGGTTATTATGATTTATTTTCTTTGAACCTTATTATAAACGATTTTCACTTTATATAGCTGATTTTTCAGGTTTTATGGTAACTAATTTTAGGAGACGGGTAAAGGTCAGCCTAATTTATATTTTTTTAACACTGTGGTTATGAAATTACGAAGACAATCACCGTAGTGAGACACCCTCAGTGGCGTGGGCCGTGGAGAACATTTTTTTCTAAGGTGAGACCCAGAAATTTTCCATACTTACCACTACTACCATATGATCAAATCTGTAATTATTAAATTTATTATAGATTTTTATTTTTATTACTTATTCCAACTAAAATTATCATTCAATTATATATAATTAACTATGAGTGGTTTGAATATAGGTCCACTTCATTGCAGCTAATATAGGGTAATAATACAATAGTTATGTTTTGTTATACTCCCTTTCACTCAATCGTTCTCTCTCAGACGACAGAAATTGCACAAAAGCAAAGTATAATATAAATGTTAACATATTATCATGTTTCTAAAAACGTTAAGTGGTAGAATGTGTAGAGTTTTGATGTCTAAATAGGTTATTTGTAGTCCTAAATACAGGCAGTTACCTATAGAGACTATAGAACTTGGGAGTTGGGAGCCTAATATTATAACTAACCGTGTGTCGGTTATACAACGGGGCACGGGCCATGGCTAGAAAAACCTCTAGTAATACACTTTTATGAACTGTACTGTAAGTTAGAGGACGCACGACGCAATACATGTTTATTAGTTTATTACCTTTTACACATCTGAGTATCCGACCACCCATCAATCACATACGTCCGAGTCGTCCGACAGACCCACCCAACCGATTTTGGTCAGGTGCATGCCTCACAAAACAGCCTTCTTCACGCCACTGAACACCCTGTATATTGTATATATTATTTATTATGTGCTCCGTCAATGCTCATATATAATATATATAGGTACGCATATTATAGTGTATAGAAATAATAATATAGGTACCCTCGACTGATAAAAGTCGTCCTCCTGCACAAACACCGGCGATCGGTAGACCGTGACGACGGCGCCTCTGTAAGTCACCCAGTTAGTTTTTGTACCCGTACGATAAACGACGGCGGCGCTTTCTAAAAATAATTTGCGGCCGATAACGAGCAAATACGCCCGCGTATAGGGTAATATTCCTAGACGACCGCCGCAGATTAGCGTTCATTTGCATATACCTATACTTTTGTTATATTATAGTACTACAAATTACGTTTAATATACTTAGTGCACACGCACGAAATTACGCCAAGTCAATACAATATAACTCTCCACGTACGAGTATATATACTTTAATGATTATACTTACGCGCGCCGCACAGGACGATTCGACAACCGCCACCGCGGAATCGTTTAAACACGTGGTGTCATAATAATAATATAGGTATAATATTGTATATTAAGTTCTAAACAAATAACTAATACAGTCACGAATACACTGTACACTATATAAGCTATAATATAAGTGTTAGTATAGTCTGTAAACAATACACGGTTTCGCGTATTCCGCGTATGCGTACCTATATAATATATTATAGGTACCCACCCATAATAATGTTTTTATTATTATATAGTCGGTACGCGCCTATATTATGGAAATTTCCACGATGACGTGAACGGTATAGAACACCAATAAAATATTATGTATATTAGGTATCATTTTGTTGAGGAGATAATAGCTGAGCAGGAAATAATAAATATTGATCGAAAACTATATAGTAAAGTGCGTAGGTACATATTATTATATACTATGTAGGTACCATTATTATTTTTAAAAACTCTTTTTTGTTTATTAGTTCACCCTGTTTATCAGATACAGTTCTGTCGTTTCGGATCCATCCACCATTATAGTGACTATCAAATTTTGGAAAGAGTTCAACGTAAATTCCTACGTTTTGGATCATACATCTTCAAAATTGACTACCCTTCTAATGACTCTACTCTCCCGTATAAAAAGCTTTAAATCTATCTTATATTTCCGATCGAAGACAAGCTGCTAATATACACTTTTTAAGAAAACTCCTGGCAGACGAGGTCGATTATCCTACATTGCTTTCCCATATTAATTGCTTAGTTCCCCCTCGCCAACGAGAACCAATTTTAGTTTCTATTTTCCGTTTTCCTCGACCAAATATTTATTGCACTCTCCAACAACACATCTAAATGTCAAATGCAACTTTCAAATGATGACATCCCGTTTTTCTTTAAAAGTTTTGAAATTGTATTTCAATTATAAATTATTAGTTAATAATTACTACTTTACTAGTGATAATGTCCACTTATTATATTATAATACATATATATATATATATATAAAAATAAGTGTACATTTTGAATAAATTTTATAAATCAAGTTCCACCAAACCGATTTCAATAAAAAAGCATATTAAGATTAATATTTAGATAGTTTCTTTGAAGTTTGTACTCTGTGGGATAAGTGGTTCCGGAGTTATGGCCCCTTAAGTGCACACCTGGCGACATGGCTAAAAAAAAATATAATAATGGTGTATTATATTTTGGTTGCTATTGGTTAATCGGGCATGTTTGTTGATTTGTATTATTATTTTTTGTCAATATATACATATTTATTATGTATATACTATATATAAAATTGAATGTTTGTGTGTAGATTAGACCTCTGGGAAGAAGATTGGCTAATTTAGAAATGGCTAAATTAGGTTTTTTTTTATTCATCTGATTTTAGTACGGTTAGGTTAGGTTAGGTTAGGATTTTGTATTGATTAATTATATTAATCCACCCATAAGTAGAATACGACAAACTTGGTACAACTTTGATACTTTAGAGTTAAATCATACACTTACGTACAAACAGCACGTGGTTCGCGATCTACCGCAGGTAGATTGCCCACCTGATAATGTACCGCAGCGAACCAGAATTTTTATTCAGGGCAACGGAAAAGTTAAGATTAATTTTGAAACCATACACTGAATATTAAATAACGAATTGAACAAAGTTTGAGTCACATAGAGTTGGTACACTTAATGGGCAACGAAGTGCATGTGTTCAGCTAGTTAATACTATATAGTACCTATTCTTGTTTCATCGGGTGTCAGCCCGTACTGTTATAAAATAAATAAAATATATAAAATATATTATATATTTTCGTAAGTACCTAAAAGAGCTACCAAGACCCATATAATTCGTAAGTTATTGGCCATAAACATTGCAATTGTGACGTATATTATACGTGTTTATGTACTATAGTTAGGCATCGATAAGTTGAAAACGGGTGAAACTGACTATAAGTTCGCATATTAATATTGCCGGAGAAGAATGCGTTAGGTTAACGTGTTGCAGCAATGCTGTACCGGGATAGGTATTATAAAATAATAATAACAAAAAACACGTAGTATCGTTTGAAAAAATATAAACTCTATTTAGCATATTATTTAAACACATAGGTATTTTTAAGTGGTTTTTATATAAAAGTGTAATGTAGATATCGACGTAAGAAAAAAAAAATAAACGAGTGCATATAGTGATACAATACGATTAAATTTAAAAAACCATTAGACATATAGAATTTAAACATACACCGCTCACTCTGTTCAGTATATACGATTATGTAAATTACAGAGAAAAAAAATGTAATTTATTTTCATGATTTTTTTTTTCCTGCGTACATCAACCTAGCTGATTCCTCTATCCTGTCTATGTTCAAAACTGTGCGGAAAATTCTATTGCTGAATCTTTTAACGTCTGCACGTACTATAATTTATAGGTTTTTAAAAATTTGCATGCATACTTTTAAAAAGTTGCTCGGCTGGGAAAATGTACTCCAAATAGTTTTCTTCTTTTCACTCACGCGCGATTTATTTTATTATTCAACAACATTTGAGTGTAATGTATAATAGCTCAAATCAGTGAAAGCCAAAAAAACTGCCAAACTCATGTGAAATAGGGAACGAAAAACGTTTCTGACGTGTTGTACGTGTATTTTATATTAATTTTTATCGATAACGTGCATAGGTTTAGGTATATCGTCGTGTATATTTAATTATATACGACAATTTAATATAATATATACACAATAAGACGCCCAGACATGTAAATTCGACGTATTTATTGCAACAGAAATGCATTCGAATAGTGCAGTTATATAATATGATACTGATTATTTAATATTTGGCCAACATTATCGTGAAACCGACGACCTTGCAGAAAGTAGAATACGAAAGGACCTTTTTAAAAAGGCCATATACAAATATGAGAGCGAATACTAATAAATAAGTATATATTTTCGAGAAAATGTTTGAATTTTCACTATAAAATGTTCACATGAGTACATGACATGCGTACGATGAAAAATAAAATTTTCCCTGAATAACAGTTTTAAAATATATACACATCTTTCATCTATAGAGAACTATTTATTAGATGTTATAACTGCGTTTTTCAAAAATATAAAACATGGTTTAAATTCAAAGGCATCCGTAAGAAACATTTTTTGTTACCATTTGACTGTAACACGCTCAACACCTACATGTACCTTAACTTTATGTAATACATAAATGTATATTATACAATATGACATTTTCATATGTGTGTATGCTTTTGACGAACTATTGATAGCATGAAAATAGCAAACGATATATTTTTCCCAATAGTAAACTATTCACAGGAATTTTTTTCGCTCGTATAGTTTGATATACATTTAATTTTATTTGCGCTCACTTTTATTGGGACCTTTGTATGGTTCACGGCGTTGGCGGTTTTTGAAAATCAAGGATATTTTAGAAGAACAACATTTGAAACGTGTACAAACTTTGAGATGAGTAAAAGCGTAAAACAGATGGCAAAGTTATTTTCTAACGACTAAACCATCGTCCTATATTTTATAACGCGAAGGAATTACACAGTAAACAAATCAAACCGTGTAATATATTGCAGTTTAACACAATTTTTTTTACTAATTTTCTACGAGGTAGTAGGGAAATTGAATTGAAAAAGTTTAGTTAATGGGGTTTGCAAAACAAACCATGAAATCAAGGACTCGTGCACTTCAGTGGTACAACGTTGCTTGATGAAATGTATTAAAATCACAGCAAAATTCGACGGTTTTATATACTTGAATATTATGATATTAATCGACAGTATTATGAAGTATTAAATAACGAATCTTTTTGGGAGCAATTTTTGGGATATAAAACTATAAATTATAAAATCAAATATCTTCAAATTTGAAAAAGGTATTTAGCTTAACTAAACCCGAAAGTGAAAGAAGGCACAGACCGTTTTAATTTTTTTTTTTTCAAAATGTTGATCGTTTTGAATAATATTTACGGAAAATACTTTTCGGGTCAGGAGAAGTAGGTATTTAGTTTACTTGAAAAATGGCATACAATTTATTATTTTTATAGATTTTGAACTGAATATCGAGATTTATGACCAGATATTTAAAAATAAAATTCCGGTAGTTTTTTTAGTGAACATAACTGTAAAACGATATTATTGTTTCTGTTCGGAACCAAATGTGTTGAACGTCGTGATGATTGTTGTCTGCACATTTAAATGTATTATTGACAATGCGATTTATGGAGCGAATCTATATAGTCTAGTATTATTCTAGTATTGTTTCTATCAATGTCTATTGGGGCTTAAAATTATTCATCAAAATGTAATTTATTTATTAAACTGTATATTATTATAAAGTTTGATCTGATAAAAATATTCTAGTGCAAGTGACTATAGTTGCACTGAAATCAATTTTGTAATTTGAATAAGTTGAAACTACTTTTGTGAATACTTTAACACTTTTTCACGGGATTTGAACTTGTACATACGTATTTGTTTATCTACTTCAATACTTTGAAACTAGCCTATATTAATATTTAACACAGAAAATCGTTCAATGATATAATATTAACATATAATCTACAATGGTGGTGGTTATGTATAATTTCAAAATCAGAATGTTGTGTTAGTGGGTATAAGACACAAGTACTATAACACCCAATTGTTTCAATGTTTATAATATACAATATTATCCTAAACCTATATAGGTATGTGCAATGTGTGCTTCAGGCATAATATCTTAAGCGTCTGTATACATATACATTTTTAATGAAGACATTTGAAGAATGTTCTTTATTAAAAATATTATTAATTTACAAAACGTGCATTTCAAGGTCGTAGTATTTTGGGTGTTACTGAAACAGAGTTAATTTTGTGATGCCGTTCTCGTTTATATAGAAGGTATTACGTATTACAGTACGTCAATACTTAATAATGTATTAATTTTTTGATAAAAAATACGCCCATCTAATTTTTCAGATGTTTGGAATTTCAATTAATAATCCTACCTGTTTAAATTCTTAAAAATCGAAAAGTGCTATTCTTTTTAATATATTTTTAGTTCTTTTAAAACGTCGAGAAACTAAGCTAGGCTTATAGTTATCATAACCACGGTGTTGATTACATATAAAATATAATACTTTTAATCTTTAACATTAACATGTAAAATACTAAACAAATACGAATACTCCAGTTCATATTTAATATACAACACAGAATGTATATTAACATAAAATACTTATACATTTAGTATTAAAGAATAATACTTATAGTTATATATGTATAGTTAGACACTATAGTACAAATCGGTGTGCATTAAAGACCATATGTCATTTTGTATAAACTGCATTTAAAATACTTAAAACCGTGACAACTTTTGCTGTAGGTACTGTTCACGTGCGTTGATTAGATATATATTTTTATTATTGTTCATATTTTGTTCAGAATATTGTTGAGTTTTACCAATATTACCTTATTATAATATATGTACCTATATGATTGTTGGAGAGTTAAACCAAATGTTAACGGAGTGTGTTTGACGCATATTATAATGCATAACAACTATAGGTTTCGTTTGAAATTTGAATCTATAGCATTTATTTTACTTTACATGTTGTTAATATAATATCTTCAGGCGGATTCGCGTATTCATTATTAGTATTTCTGACCGCATTGGCTTGATTTTATCGTATAATTATTAATTCGTAGTTGGTGAACCGCAGAAACCTGCGTATTCCGGTATTCGACACATTTTGGCTAGCAATTTGCATTTTAAAATTTCTTCGAATAGTTGATTTTATTTAGTTTTACATAACTGCGGTATCTATACGTATACAAGCCAGTGCAGTATACGTACTATATTATGTCTATATGTCCTACATGCCGTGATAACATAGACGCAAGCCAATCGAACCGATTGTTATGTAGGGTGACGAATTTTTAGTTGCAGAGTAAGCTACTTATACTTTACGCTACTTATATTTATTATTATCCTGACGCCCGATGGACGCAAGCAGACATTTTTATTAAGGTACTTGGAGTTGGAACAGTCGGAATAACTTGTGTGTAGCAACAGTCGTTCAAACTCGATCGTAACGTGATTGTCGTCGTGTTACTCGCCCGACGTATATGAGAAAAGGGTTTGTCATTTGGTCGATTAGAAAAAAGCCCTAAGTTTCGTAGCCAAAGAATAATCAACTTGTGATGCACTGCAGCACAAAAAATACGTAGCTTTTAAACATCTTATTTTAGATTCTAAATGGAACGATGAATGCATGACAATTTAATGCAAGGCTTCTGATATATTGTAACAATGGTAGTTGAAAAATATTAAAAATACATAGGCACAATTTTTTTTCATAAGCATTTGAAGTTCAAATTTTGACAAAATGTATCATATATAAAATTTAATAATAATTTTGTAGTTAAAAATTTATAAAATGCTCAACTTTTGAAGCTAAGGATTGAAAATTTAAAACAAGGGTCCACGTAAATAAGTTATAAATTCCTTTATTCACAATAATATCATCAAATATACTTAATAATATCATAGGCTGACTGACTGTTTTAGCTCAGAACCGTTTTTCTTATACAATGATATTATATCATTGAATACAAATTTAATACCATCCATTATACTGTGACCCACTTTTAACCTACTGTACAGCAGAGCAACTTTTTCTATTTTTATTTATCACACAATATCATATTATTATATTGTACAATGTACAGTTATATTGTATCTTATGGTTATGATTATGCATATATTATATTCACTCAAACAAACCGACACACGATGACGACCTGTTGCGCCTAACGACTGTCCTGCTCATGTTATTTCTCGTATACATACCTACATAGGTTGTACAATATACATACATATAAAAATATAATTATTAACATAATATGGCACAAACCGAATTGCTACGTTTATGTGTGTATATTACATTTGCATATATACACGCTATACAGGGTGATATATCAAGCATGCATATGGCACACCCCCATTTTTCATTTAATAATGAATTTATTCAAAATCTGATTTTTGGAATTTTTAAATATACTTCAAGACCATATTTTAAAATTCTTAAGATTTTTTGAACTTGTTAAGGAATGTATTGTGGCGATACAAGTTTCAGTTTTTCAAAGGAGAACTTTACACTTTGACTACAAATTATTCAGTGAATAATTGTTTAAACATTTTAATGTATACTTAGGTAGGTACCCAATAAAAAATATTAAATAGGTATGAATAGTTTTACAAAAATATAAAATACCTATAATATGTGATATCAGATATCAGATACAGTATTAACTATACTTGCGGACCGATTTTTAAATTTTTATAATTATAAATATTGATAGGTTAATATTAATTACTACAATTTTCATATCACCCATTATCATGGAATTATCCTTAGTACACAAATTTGAATAACAAAAACTACTTGTTGGAATTTTGATTTCAATACGTCAACATTTTTAGGAAAAATATTAGCTAAATAATTTACAGTATAGAAAGGGAGGGGTTGTTTAAAAAACAGAAGTTTATATCTCTACGGGACACTAATTTAGTAATACAAAAAAATCTCAATTATTTGAAAATATGGTCTTTAAGACTTAAGTATATTTAAAAATTCCAAAAATCAGATATTGAATAACTACGTCATCGAAAGAGAAAAAGGGGGTTAGCATGCTCGGCGGATTACCCTGTATAAAGTATATTATTATATATATACCACTTGTTATTTATAATAATATATATATCACACGTATAAACATTATACGTGTCGTACTACAGACATATGGGCTCGCGCGTGTACTTAAATAAATTCAAATAATATTATAATAGCTTACAATATTGTTATTATTCTGATATTCTATATTATGTTGTATACGAGCATACATCGTATACACAGATTGTATATATTATGTTATCATATTATGCATTTATATATAATATTATGTATACAGTGTCTATATCGCTGCCGTTTAGCCAAGACGACGGCAATGGGTTCAGTATCAATCTCGTCCGGCGCCGCATACGTCTATGTGCTAACTGATGCTGCGGCTAAGGTTGCCGCAGCAGTGATTGAGCGATCCTCGAATAGATAAATCACGAGCGGCCAGCGTGCGGAGCAGACATTTCGTTTTTTTTTTAATATTATCGGTTGTGTATTAATATTATTTTATTTATTTACAATCAATTGTTACATAATTATATTATTTATAAATATATTGTATACCTGCGTAGCTGCGACGCTCGTGTCCTGCACTCCTGCAGTATATTATTATCATAGGCGTGTCCAGACCTTGTTCGCAGGTCATGCACAGTAGTGGCATATTCAGGGGAAGTAGGTTTCTGCACCCCCACCCCCTAAACAAAATTTGGTTTCGGTTTAAGGATATGACCTCCAAATTTCTTAATAAGCTTCATCATTATTAATTATTATCTAATACTTCAGAATGAAAACAGTATTCCTTTTATTAGATAAATAAAATAACAAGGCAATATAAAATTGTATTTTAAAATATAATTAATGTGTACCTAATACTTTTTACAAATATTTTTATAATCAATAATGGTCTTAATACTTAATATATATTATAATTCTAAACGTCGTTTTGTTGGTATCATCACTTTAAATTTCTCGATAACTTCGTCTTAATTAATATTTGTTGTCATCTGTTGTTCTATGAATAGAAACATTAAAGCGTCAAGTCTTTCTTGAGTCATGGTGCTGCGCAGAGGCGTACTGGGAGGTGTCCGGCCCAGTGGGAATACGGGGTTACCGGCCCAAATATAAGTTAAATATAAAGTAGCATAACCCCCCTCCCTCCTAAAAAAAGTATACATATTTTCTTTAAATCTTTAATCACTTCTATATTATAATAAAATATATTGCTAATGTCTTGTAACTAAAAATTTTATTTATATTAGAAGGCAAATACTGTAACATACTAATCAACAAATAGTCATTATTAGGCTAGGAATCAATATCAATATCTCTAATTAAATCATGCTCGTTTTGTTACTATAGCAGTAGAATTCCAATCACACTAAAATTTAAAAAAATATAATTTTATGCTAAATAGAAAATGCTTATAATAAATAATTTAATAATTTAATTGTCAATAATGTTAAAAACATTAGGTAGGTACCAATGATTTTTCTGTGGCTGTGCCTGCTTGGTTTTTAGTCACAGTAAATGCTAAACTTGAATCAATATCTCTTATTAAATCATGCTCGTTTTGAACTATAGCAGTAGAATTCCTATCACACTAAAATTTAAAAAAAATATAATAACATGCTAAATAGAAAAGGCTTATAATAAATAATTAACACATTTTTATTCTTTTTTTTTTAAGTTGAATTATTTTTATTTATTTTTATTTAATTTAATTATTAAGAAACTTACTAATAACTTCTCTGCAGCTATATTGTTTTGATCACACTAAAATGTAAACAAATATAAACCTAATTAATATGCTAATATTAATGTCGTATATTATGTGTGTAATAAATAACTAAATATTTTTACATTAGGTAGGTAAATGTGTAAATTAAAATTATAAAATAAATACTTACTGGATTTTCACTATTCGACTCATTACCACTAGGTTTTGATTTCTTAAATAGGTACATCTAATATGTTTTGACATGATTGGGCTGCAATTTGTAATTAACATTTTTTTTTCGCGTCCTTTGGCAGCTCCACCTTTTGGCTTTTTAGAATTCATTATTTAAAATTTTTACAAACAAAAATAAAAAATAAAGTAAATATATCCAATATAAGGAACGACCCACTATTATAATAATATATGTCTTAATACAGACTAGTAGACCATACTAGATAAGAATACTATTATAGACAAGACTAAAGTTTGTAATGTGTAGCGTTTATACTTGAGCAGCAGTGTGCAAGTCGTCACTTCGTCACTCGTCAGTCAGCAATCGGAAATTCTGAACTCGCGTAAAAATAATTATTAATTGTTATTTTTTGGATGTATATGGTATATCTATTATCTATGCTCACCCACACTGATATGATTTCACACATTTACATAAATGTACAATAAACACTAGAACACAAATACACAATACTACTAAAAACCCGTCAGCCACCACCCGGCGACCAAACGATGACCTGCATTTAAATGGAATTACTATCCATATTACATTGTTATTTGTTTATTAAAAGTTATAAATAGAAGTATCACCGTACCAAGCTGAATTAAATGTATATTTTCTTTATTTTGTGTTAATAAAAACTTGCATTTATAACCATTTTATAATATAAGATAAACATAATAGACTTATTTTGATATAATTATTATTATTTTAGTTAAAATATTTAAATTTTAAATTTACATGGTTCGGCCCGGCGGCCTTAGAAAGCCTGCGGCCCAGTAGGACTTTTCCTACCGTCCCACCTGGCCAGTCCGCCTCTGGTGCTGCGGAGTTTTGTTTTTACAATTGTCAGCTTAGAAAATGCACGTTCGCATGAACAAGTTGTTACCGGAATAGTGGTAAAAAGTACTATTACTTTATAGAAGTGAAGAAAAATATAAGTTCTATTATTTGAATTTCAAAAATCAATCCATTGATGAAGTGTTTTAGAAGTGGTTCCACAAGGGAAGCATTATCAATAATTGTAATAGATATTAAAAGTCCACATGATGAAAATCAAAAAATTTAATATGAAATCAGAATCTAAGAAAAAAAGTGTATATTATTATGAACCGCAATTTATAATGTAAGTTAGATCAAATTTCGCCGGTCATGCCTGTGCATTACAGGCAAGACCCGTAGACACGCCTATGATTATTATATAGGAATTATCGAAAAGTAAAATTACCATGTCGTATTTACCAATATTGTGCGATGTTTTTTTTTTAAAGTTCCGGATCCGAATCCTTATTGGGTGCACGCTCTGCGTGAATCTTTTTTTGCATCGAAATGATATTTTCGTAATCATCCACATTCACTTTTTGCGTTAACCTTTACGTTAAAATTATTTTTTACTATAGTTATATTTTATTTTTTAACACTTCTACAGTTCTATGATAGAACATATTATTATATTGTACACTATACAGTATACCTACAGCCAACTTCGTATCGATATTTGTGTGAAAATAGCCTACCACCCGTAAAAGAATGACAGTATGCGGATGTTGGCTGTACCAGAGTGCTGTATAAAACGTCATATACTTAGTAATAATGATATTAATACCTAGAAATATACTAACTAGACCTTCGACATACGACTTTTATTATTTTATACGTAGAAATACGTAGAAAAGATATTAACACTGCAGACAAATACGTATACGTGTTGTAAGATGGGACTCAAAATAGATTTACTAAAAAATAAAAATAAATACATATAAAACCTGAGCTGTTACCAAAATGAAACTGAAACATTATTCGGGAAAAGCAATAGCGGTGGACATAAAATAAAAACCGAAAAAATGATGGGATATAAAAGTTAATTCATTCTTTTGTCTGCGTCATCAAATGTATCGATTGTAAAGTATTACAACCATTTTACAAGGTGTGACCCGCTCCCCCTGCCACACACGATGCGTCAACAATATCATGAGCATTAGCAAGGGTTTATCTCTAAATGTAAATTATGTATTGTTTTAATTTATACATCATATTGAATTATTTCACATACTACATAAATATAATATATATATATTTATTTTTTTTTATTGGATAACCCGCTGCAACATAGGCCATTGGGTGTGGGGAGGGAACTGTGGAGTTTTAGGTTGGGTAGGTTGGTACACGTGTGTGTTGTGTTTTGGCAGAATTTCTAATGGGGCACCCGTAGGTTTCTGCCATGCCCCGGGTGGGGGATGGCGGCACTTGTTCTCCGGACACCGTGACTTGCCCGAAGATAAATGCCGCCCGCGGGCCGAGATATCGAACCGGCGTCGCCTTAGTCCGCTCGGCCACTCCGTCCCCCATGTATAATATATATTATAATCATATCTCCGGTATTTACCATAAAATACATTGACGCTATTGGCAGAAATCTTAACAAAATCGAGCTTTGCACCGGGTTTCGAGAAACATACTTAAATTCGGTCCGTGGAAAATTTAATTCTGTTTTGAACGTTCGTAAAACGTGCTAATATAATATAATATATAGCACATATCGCAGCTGCGTACATATAATAATATAAGCATTAGGAGGTGAAATTTGAAATTAAATACCTATTCTCAGTTTTCTTGAAAATTTTGTTGTACTCGAGTTATTTTAATTTTTAACAAATAAAACCACAATAATCCATAAATATTACATTATTTATCATGTTCTTTAATTTATACGCGTCGTACTCAATTATATACGAAGTCCTCGTCAGTCCATATCTCGTAAATCTTAAGTTTTTATTCAATTATAAAATATTAGAAACAAATAGTACGCAGACGTACAGTATATACTATTATACTCGCATGGGTACTCAATTTAAAATAACTATTTCAATTTCTATTAAGATAAAAATAAATATAAAAAACACGAACAACCAAATGATTGTTCCGTTTAAGCACTGTCATCCGACAATATGCGTTTTTAATTATAATTTAGAGTTAATGCAATAATTGTTAATTGTACTCCGCCGCGACTGCGAGTGAACCGGTTGTGACATTCCGGTCCTCTTGTCGTTGATTTAGGGCATAAGGTCACCCTTTTATTTATACTGTTGTATAATGAAATCTTCTTTTTTAGTAGGTACCTACCCAAAGAATGAAAAAAACGAATGAAAAAAATGTAATACCATACGAATAAAATCTTACTATATCATGCCCATTAATTATTTTCAAAAGACATAATATTTTGTTTTTTCATTTAAATATTATAATAATTAAAATAAAGTTTTGATATGACTGTGAAAATGAGATGTTTAGTTGTAAAATATTTTGAGTACACACTACACACTACAACATTATGTATCTGCCTTCTGCGTTCTGCCATAGATGGAAAACTTTATTTCAAACCTTAATGGGGAATGATTATTTCCCGAATATAAGTCTCCGTTTCTTCGGTGTTTATTTTTTTGTCTCCGTGTAACGCATAATAAATTACACACGCTGCTTCAATATCGTCCAAAATTTCCATCTTGACGTACCTAACAACAGGCGTCTACGTTAGACGACAATATACGAGCAACACTAATTTAATTTTAATATAATTTTGGCGTTCTCGTTTGTTTGAAAAATTGAGTTAACACTCGTGTGTATACGAATCGCCGAAGTGAGATGCGTTCAGGTTTTTTAAAAACAATGACGTGTGGGTTCGAACCGCCTAGTGTACAACTTTAATGTATTTAATGCACTTTATGCACTTTAAAGCATTATACAGCTATATTTAACTAGGCAACCTATTCTATTATACATTTTTACTGATTTTTAATTAACAGGTAGTTATATAAAATATATTCATGTATATGAAATATTGCACTGTCAACAAAAAAATGATTTGAGTACTCTAGCACTTGCAAGTGATTATAAAAATTATATTGTATTTTAGTAACTATATGCAATAATTCACGTTTACACTTGCTGTTTAAATTAAATAAGATGTGTACCTATCATTGAACTACCAAAGTGTAAAAATATTCAAATACATCTTCCGGTAACCAATATACATTGTACATAAGTATAGTTATGTAATATTTAAATGTTTATAGTCAAAATATTTCTTAAAAAAAAAAAAACTTAATTGAAAACAGGTTACGAGATTATCGAAACAATTTATCAAAACTGCAGATAAACCTTTAATTTAAAGAGTTAAATTAAAAGAATGACAATTTAGTATGTAATCGGGGCGTGTTCATAAATCATAATTATATACCTATATGATATTACTGACATGCATCACTATAAATTATTTCGATTTAATTTCGTTTTAAGTTTTTAACGTATATAATTAACATATTTCATAAATTGTCAAAGAATAATACAGTTATACCAAACAATTTATAAGTATACAATGTACATAATACCTACTATAAGTACCTATATTATATTATATATTTATGTAGGTACCTACACCATATAAGGTACCTACTATGACTGCAACGTGGTTTTACATTGTTAATTCTCAAATATGTAACTTAATTTGTTTGTATATAATATAATTTTAAACCATTTTTAAATTTTATGAAAATAATCAAAACTTAATATTTAAATTTTTAATATCAAAAAAAAAAAAGTCATTGATTAATAATCGTTTAGACTGAAATTTAAATTATTATTCCTAGGAATGACGGAATAATATTTTTGTCGTTGTTTTATTTTTTATTTTATTTTTATTGTTGATAATTTACAAGTTACAAGTTAAGGCTTTTAATTTAAACATATTTTTATAAAACTTCAAAATACATTAAATTAAATTTTTATTTATATATAATAAATTATTTTTATTATTAATTATTATATAATAAGTAGGTATTACACTCCGAGAATCCATTTGACATGTATATATATATATTGGATATAAATCAAATAAAATCAAATAAATTATTAATATTTCTAGAATATACATACCTCTACACTATTTAAACATTACCAACCGACCTATGTGCTTTATGCTAAGTAGTTCTCGTAATTATGTTTTTTAATTATTACGTTTTCTTTACGGTTTCAGCTGATTTATTATACCACGTATAGGTATACAACAATCAGACTCTTAGTAACGGATTGTATCGCATTTATAAAAAATAAATCATTATACGTAACGAAAAAAATAAAAATGAGTAATTTTATTGTTCTTATTTATTTTTTACGATCGTTTTATAATACCGAGTTGTTATTTTTTGTTAGGTTGTTATTGCCGATTTTTATGTATCTGTTTTTATTTTATCTTTCAAATTGTTTTTAAATACACGAATACATGTCTGCAAAAATGTGTAAATTCTATTTATAGAATAAAATACTGTTAATTGAATGTTTGACATTTGGTTTAGTCCTGATTTCAAATCAGATTAAACGTTATGTGTAAAATATCAATAAACTGATTAATGTGAAAATAATTGTTTATAGTTTTTACTAAAAATTAACAATGCACGCGAAATAATGGCTATGATATTGGTTGAAACGTTATATTTATTTTTAAACATCGACTGTTTGGATAATCATTTTATTAATTAATATTCTTAGTTCTTACTAGCACCTATAAACGTTAGTATCAAAATAGTTAATATTCATTCAATTCTTTTTAAAGATGGTTAATAATTTTATAATAAATCTACTCATAGTATTGTACAGTATGCTACCAAGAATCACAAACAAAAATTAGTAAAAAATATACGGTTTTAACAAATAATTTACATTAGTTTTTTAAGTTTTTACTAATATTACTTTCATTGAAATAGGTTCATATTTTTATAATAAAATAATAAATCATTAACAATAGACGACACCACTAGAAACAACACAACAGAAACTATTGATACAATTTGAACATCGTATTATTTGAATAGGTAAAAAAAATAATTTAAAAAAAATGGTTTTAGTGTTTAACTAGGTTTTGCGATTGATAAAGTGATGTCTAGACACTATCAAGATGCACCTTATCAGAGAGTTATTAACGAAAAATATTTAGTGATAATTTCCTGCAAACAAATTACTAGAGTACCTAGTTGTAATTCATGCTTTTTTTTATCATATTACAGTGCTATTTTTTTGTTTTGTTTTTGTTTAGACTAATGTGTCTCTATCGGTATTATTTACAATGTCCGTCATCGTAATCCTCTAGTAAGATCGATTGCTCTTCTCATAGTGTTCGCTTTATCACTTTAGTTATACAACCTATATATGACGTAAGCTATTATACTATATGGTTTCATTACTGTTTGTTTTATCCTTAGGCGAAAAGTAGGTGGCCATAACCTTAAATTGTTTTATTTATATCTGCCATAATATTTTCACTGATACCTATGTCAAAGAATCCAGATGAACATTTTCATAAAATATTTCTCATAACAAATAGTCTTCATTTTTCCAAACAGTATATATTGTGTGAACTGTAATAATATTACAGTATAAAACTTATAGATATATAATATTGGCTTGGCATTGCATGTAACGGCTAACAAGTGACATGTAATATAGTAATATACAATAACTGTATATTGTATATACCATGTGGCTATAGAAAACGGTTATAAAAATAAAATATGTATTATTATATTTTATATTAAATCAGACTGTTTAAAATATTGAATTATTTATAAACACATATAGGGTATACGAGTGGTTTTTTAAACGAATTTAGCATGTTTATTTCCCAAGAAAACCGTTTTGTCATAATATAATATTATACGTCCTGTAACTATTTTAGCACTGCAGAGGGCAGATACTAAAGTTTAACTTTGATACATTTTGTAGGGTAATACCTACTTAATCATAAAAAATAATTAATTTTTAATCAGGATGACCTCAATCTTAATCAATAATCGAATTTCAATGTTAATTATGACATCATATTATGTGCGTAATACCTACTGATAAGACTTATGCTGTTAGAAAGCGTTAAGACTTTTAATAGAACCCAATTTTTTAATGAGAAATTTGACCAGACGAATAATTATTATTATTAAAGCTTATAAGTGGTATAGGTAACTTATTCTACTATTCTAATCTAAAATTGATTTAAAACAAATAATTCTATTACTATTTTATTATAATATATTGCCATTGCCTATCTACACGTTGTGAATGCGTCTTGTGATTTTAATATTAATTATAGTCTAATAGCTACAATCTTACTGAACCTTAAACGTATATTTAATATTTATATTATATAAATATGATTTAACTTATGTTGTCGAAATATTATGTTGGTCCTCGACCGACATTTCAATAAAAATAAAATATATTATAAATTACAATATTACCTCCAGGTGCTTGTTATAAAATATTCTGTAATTTTTAGTGCTTGCATATAGTTGCATTAGTTATAGTAACTTATATTAATATGTTGCGATAATTTATTATGTTTTAGATTTGTATATAATATAATAATATACGATAGTATAAAGAGAAGAATATTAGTAATTCTTTTAAAATTTAAACCACTATAATACTACTTAGTTACCTTAAAGAAACAAATATCGCATTACCTAACTCGTATTTATAGTCATATATATTCGCATAATTTTGTTCTCTTAACAGTAATTACTCATGCTCAAAATGATTTATTGCACAATTAAATTAAATGTGGTACAAAAAATAAAACAAATTTTTTTGATCATTAATGAGTTGTTACGTTACACATTCTTATTATGACTACATTAGGTATTCGTATTTGGCTCGATACAGACATTATATATTTGTTATTTATTGCTCGTATAATATAGTTATCTTCTAAACGTAATTTAATAAGCCACTTTCGCGTGGTTAATTAATGTAACGCTACCGTGGGCATAATCATGGTATATCGTGGCAATAATAAGTGGTTAATAATAATAATAATAGGAATACAATTAGTACTTTTATGGGGGTGGTTCGAAAAAACGAAAACGTAGGTACCCATAAAATAGATATAAATGATTCGATCTATACTAAAAATATAGAGGTTTAAACGGTTATGATTTCGTGCATATAAAATTCACGGTAAATCACGTAAAAATGATAAAATTGTAACTAAATTATACATATAATACACGGGTGCGGTTATGAAAAAAATGAAAACGATTATAAAAATGTTTACATTAATTTCAGTTGTATACTTTAAATATATGTATATATTATATTATACATATACTTTAAATATATATATATACGGGTACACGTTTGTGTGTGTGCCGCCCGAGTACCTATATAGATTTACAAGGTGAATTATTGCTGTAACTAATTGTATAGGTTAATCGTGCGAAATAGCTATAAAAGTGTGGCGCGCGGCCGTCGGAAACAACACACTGCAGCAATGAGACCGTGCTTGCCGAATTACGCACGAATGGCGAGAGGATTAAGTGCACATAATATATAGGTACTTAATATTTATTATTTACGGTACGTTGTCCGGTGCAAAAAAAAATTGCACCTACGTCTTCCACCGATATATAGTTTTAGATTATAACATGGGTATAGGCAAACAAACGGTGAATATATTATATTATATAGGCTGCATGTTTATATATTTTATGATTCGACTCGTCCGGGTAAAATAAATTAAACGAGTTGTATAGTTTATTCGACTTTTTAAATAAATCGATTAAATCGGACGATATATAAGAAATAAATTATTGATGAGACACGAAGTGAAACACGCGTAACAATAATAATAATATCACGATACAACTATTATTCAATAAATTATTTACTTAGATATATACAATTATATGGTATTATTATCATACGATAAACTGTACGATTTAATGTCCGTTTATAGATTTGGTTCGGGCGAGCTCTTAACATAACCGATAAAAATGTATAACATCGCTTATATTATAATATTATGTAGCATCACCGTTCGGTGTTAATGTTTTCATATTGTAACGTAGGTTAGGTTAGGTATCCACGTCTTGTCATTGCTTGGTTATTAGTAGGGCTCGGATTTAAATGCCCTAAAAATATCAAAAAAATGCCCTTTCAAAAAATGCATTTATGACCTAAAACTCTAAAAAATGCCCTAAAAAAAATCAAAAATGACGTTTCAAAAAATGCATTATTTATTAAATAAATTCAAATTTAATTGTTATTAAAAAATGAGGAACAAATAAAATTCTAATAAAAATTATAAATTATAAATTAATAAATTATATTACAATGTAGGTACAAAAAAAAAAATTAAAATTAAAAATTAAATTATATTTGCATTGCATTGTACAATAAGAATTTCTTTAATGTTTTGGAATTTAAATGATCGACGGTTGTCTGCCAATAATTCATAATACGACAAATAGGTCAAAAATGTCCTAAAAAATTAAAAAATGCATTAAAACCGCCAAAAAATGCCCCAAAAAATTATTATGGTTGGATTGTAAAGTACTTGAAACATATTTGTAGCTTGGAAAGCATCGCGTAAGATATCCCAAAAAAAAGATGCAAATGCATTGAAATCCGAGCCCTAGTTATTAGTTATTTGTTGTTACTAATACACGATTACAATATTTAAACTTTAATGTATTATATTATATTATCTGTTTGTATAAGACAGTAACCTGGCTGACTGACTGATGTATAAACGCACAGCCCAAACTACTGGACGGATCTGGTTGAAATTTGGCATCCAGATAGCTATTATGAAGTAGACTAATAAATAGGATTTTTGGAAATTCAACCCCTAAAGTTCAACCCCATGCATAATATCCGATGTAATTGACTCCGCTAATTTGTTAAGTAGTACTCTGTGGTTGATAATGATGGTGGTGGGACACAGTATTTTTAACATAATATTATTCCCAAAAGAAGCATAGTTGCATGGCGTAATATTAGGTGTCCTAAAAAGTATGCAGGCTCAAAGCACCGGTTTATTCATTTCAAAACTCACCTGTGTAATGCCTATTTACTTTCAGTTATTTTTACTAACATAAAAATCAACAATCGATACAAAGTGCTCTGCAAAAATAACTGTAGAAACCTAAGTAAGACTTAGGTGTTTACTTGCTATAATATACTATAATAAGATAATGTGTTGGGTTTATGACATACTATCACCACTCCTTAATAATATGTTTATTGATAAAACCTAATATTATATTTTGAAAAGATACACTCACACCCTTTCCTTGATTATATATATTAGGGCTGGAGAGACGACCGCCCGCGCGTCTATTCGTCGTAGCCACCGGTCTTACACCGTCCATGGGTGTGTATATGTTAGCCGTTAACGACCGTTAAGTATAGACCGTTAGGTATTATACAGGTAAGTAAGAAAACGGCTCATATTTATGCTGTAATATTAATAATAATAATGATAAAAAATGCTTTATGAATAATTTTCAACTCTATCTCCTTCGAGACAGTAGTGTACAGCGCTCGGTATACCTATAACGGGTATACGTGGTATATGCGCACAACACTGTAAGCAGCGTAAAATGTAAATATAATTATATACGTCTTCGTTTATTATGCACGTACCCGAGTATAATAATATAATATACAACATATATAGTATAGTACCACCTACCTGTAAAAGGTAGACACGGACGCGTCTCGAAAACAGTATAATATTTACCCGGTCGGTCGTGGTCATCCACCTATATAACCTAACCTGCGTATCACCTGCAGTTCGCATTTTACGGTATTTATTATTTAGGAGGAGAGCGGAAAATTATAACCCTCCCCGCCCACCAACACCCTCGCCGACGACGTAATAACATTATGCACTTGTTAATAACGCCGCGTGTACCTATATGTGCGTGTATATTAAATTAGGAGCGGTTTGTTTTGTGTGACACTAACTGCAATAATGATACGAGAAACAGGTGGGCGGCACCGCGACGTTTTAATAATATTTGCTAGCACACTCGCATACAAATGAACCTATAATATGTAATACTCGCGTACCCATAATAATAATATGTCGAACAGACCGCGCAAAACGGAATTTTTTCAAATAAATATAATCGTAATATATTATATTATATTATATTATGTAATATATATAATAATGCGTGTACGTCGTAGGTAGGTACCTATATCGGCGATGTCGGCCCGAACACAAACAAAACGACTATATTATTATTACTAAACGCGTATAATATTATTATTATATTGTGTACACTGTACCTGCCTGTAATATTATACCTACGACCGTCTACGCGACGTCTCGTGTAATATTTATGGTAGGCCGGTCTAACTTATACCCCGGTATATAGGTAATGTATATGGGAGTATAAAGACGGACGACTTCGCTTTGTGCCTACGTCTGCTGCACATGCCAGACTATCTGTTGCCGTGTACGAATTAGAAATGAGTTTGTATTGTCGTTAAATTTATCTTAAGTTGCACCGTTTCGATCTGTGAGTCATAGATGTACAGAGCGATTCGCCAATCATCCTTACCCCCCCCATTTTACCTTTTAATAATTAAATTATTCCAATTCTGATTTTTGGAATTTTTAACGTACCTAATATTGAAAGACGATATTTTTTACCAACGTTTAAAGTCTTACAAAATTATAAAATAGATTTAATATAGGAACTTGTATTTATATTAACATACTAGTGATACTGGGCGTATATGTTTAATGGGTGAAAAATAGTAAAACCATTACTTTTATCGTCGTATCTGTTTAAGGATTTTTGATCTGGCCCCAAAAGACGTCGGTAATTAAATTAGATCGTAAAAATCGGAGATAGAAAAAACTTTTTAGACGACGAGCAACTCTGTTCGGACTTTGAATTATACTATTAGCGCTCGTTCAATAAATTACGGAAGCATCGAATTTTTGCCACTGAGTGGGTCGTAATTTTTTAACTCGGGAAAAATGCTTTGACCCCATTATGTTGCAATGTGCCTTTGTGTTTAGTCTTACAGTCGATCGAACATTTGAACCAGCTGACGGTATTTTTGCCTGTCGATTTTCACACTATTTCTGATATACATAATAATTAAATAATTTAGTAATATATGTCTCTATTCTTAACATCGACTGCGGTTACATCACGAACAAAATATCAACCATCGTAACCCTGCAGGTGTATCTATTTATTAATTTACTATAGACCAGTGGTTTTTATTATTTTATCATATTATGTATGCACGTGAGGATTGTTGGTTTGTCGACTTAAAGGCTCCAATCCCTGCAGAGGAGTAATTTCGATAAAAAATCTGTTGGCCGCTGAAGTCTCTCTTTTTATGCTTTACTATCTCTCAGCTTCTTACTGTAGTTATATAATCCGATAATCGTGGATTTTACAATCATTAGAAATTTGCGGTCTCCCGACACCACCAATTCTATATAATCTTATCCTGGTCCAAATACTTGTCCAATACCTATAGTACATATCTAATATTAATTTATTAAAATAAAATAAGATCTATAGTTAATAACCGGAAATGACATAAAACAAATAATGGAGAACGATGGTAATCATAACCCAAGCCCTCTTTAAATTGCGCATATACCCACGTTGTACATTTTACTGACAGTCATGTAACGCATGAGACATGCACTCTTATGAAGTTATGCGCGTTCTTAACAGAGGTGGATCTAAGATTTTTTTTTTTGAGGGGGAGGGCCAACATTTTTCAAAACAATATTAAATACATTTATTATAAAAAACAGCCTAATCAGTAATTATTAGTATAAAGGAATTTTATAGTATTAATTAAAATGTAGGTACAATAAGTATACAAGTTTAAACGTAATAGCATAAGTTATTTCTGAGTTTTATGTTACAACTATATTTAACAGCTAATGGGCCGTGGGGAGGGTCTAGGTCCTTCTTCCTACCTTAAATCCACAACTGTTTCCTTACGTTTATGCGTTGCGTTACTATTTACGCACTCATATAATATAATAATAATATTTTACATTTGCACGTGTATTCTGTACACTGCATACAAGACATTTCGAAAAGCAGTTGACCTAACCTAGAAACCGACTGCGGATTTGACGGACGTTGACTGTGTAATGTCATTATAACAACACGTGGGATGGACGGACGAACGTCGTGAGTGCATGTACCTATAGTTTATAATAATAGGTACATAGGTATAGATACTTGCTGGTTATTGTTATGGTGACTGTCTACCGATATCACGACACACATGAGAATTAAATTAAATCTTGACAACGAAAGCTCGCATAGTACATATTATTATTGATACCTTCTCCAATAATAAGATACAATAATTAATAGAAAATATCGCTGTATTGTTGGAGTATATTCATATTTGGTGTATTTGTACGTAATTTAAAGAAACTTAATATGCTATCGCTATGTATAATATATTTTAAATACAGCGTTCAAAAGTGTAAAAAAAAGATCTTGGAGGGCAGTGTCTGTGTGGACGAATTCCCCTGTTGCTCCCTTATCTCAAATACGCCACTGAAACTATACTCCATATTATAATTAATCCGTGACTTCGATCGTTTCCACGATGTATACCAATATTAATCTACCGAACGATATAGCATGCGATTTGTATTATAACACGCAATGACTTTTTGAGATTTACAACATACAATACCTATCTAAATATAACATTATCATGAGCGTGTTCATACATTATGTATAGCGCATGAAATTCAAACTAAAAATCAGTGTGTTGGACTGGAATAAATCATATCGATAGACGATAGTATCTATATAACGTAGTCACGAATTGCCACATTATAACGATAAATTAGTATAGTGAAATTCGTTAAACAACTTCTACAATTCAATAAATTAAATAAAATAAATTATTAATTTTTATGTTTTGCATCCGATTTTTAAAATAATGTACCTACTACCTGTGGAATGAAATAGGTTTTTTAATTTAAAAAAAATGTTATTACGTCCTTTGGTGATGTGCGTGAAGTAATTATTTACCCATTAAATTTTTGATATGCTATACATTTTTTTAGTGAATATTCCACACTCAAACTTGAGTCATGGTATAGAATCATAAGATATATTTTATAGGTATTATCATATAGGTACAATAACAAAACTACAAAATTGTCAAAATATAATTTTTAAATGAATTTATTTTGTATAAAACAGACAAAAATTATAAACTAATTTATTCGTATGTAATAGGTAATTAATATACTTCAGTAATAGAGTATAAGTGTAAAACAAAAATATTTTATAATCGTAGTACAATAATAAACACTAGTAATCACTAATCAATAACATTAAATTAAATAAATTATTTTTTTATTTAAACCGAAAAAAAATTACCCCTCACTAGCAACTATATGGTCAATACTAAGCATGTCACTAAGGGTTAAGAAGTTTTGAATATTATAGTTAATAATTACTAGCAAAAAAATAATAATACCATAATGTAAAACCGTTTAGCCAGTTATCATGTAATTGGTCGCACGTTTTTTAGATTCTGAGTGAAACGATGAATGTATTGATTTTACAATGATGTGTGTTTTTTTATTTTTTTATTTTTTATTTTTTTATTATCTGTGTACACGATAAGTAGTCGAAATAATGCTTCGATTTTCGACTTCAGTATCTTGTTCGATTGGAAAGTGAATATCGTTGGTGCATTGGGGAGGTCAAAATTTAAATTTCCCAGTAGTTTTCACAAGCGCCGGGAAAAACAACATAAAAATTAAGGAAAAACGGGAATTTTTACGCAAAATTGATTTTCCAAAAAATCGATTTTGGTTATTGGTGTAACTCTAAAACAAATGAACGTATATACATGAAATTTTCACTGGTTGTTTATATTTGCATTTTCTATACACGATAACATTTTCAAAATATTTTGATTTATTTTGAACTGTTTAGGGACATTTTCATTTTCCATTTTTTTTTAGTTTTTTTTCTAAAAATTTCAATAAAATTTTATTTGTTGGTTGCGAAAGCTTGAAAATTTAATAGAAGGCTCCTAATATGTTGTTTCAAAGGCAGATGAAAAATATTAAAAATCCTTAGTCACAATTTTTTTTTATAAGCATTTAAAGTTCAAAAATTGACAAAATATGGAAAAATTACGAAAATTAGCAAATTATTTTGAGTTAAGAATTCGTAAAAATTTTTCTTTTTAAATCTAAGATTTGAAAATCTAATACAAGATTACTCATAAGATTGTCTACCTTTATCAATAAAAAAATTTCTACCGGAAAGTCAAATTAAATTTTTATGAGCGTTTGAAATTCAAATTTTTACAACATTGGATATTCACTCGATTTCTCATGTGGCAATTTCCTTTTTTTGTTGTAATTAAAAAACGAATTACTGTAGATACATGAAAATTTCACTGAATGTTTATATTAGCATTTCCTATACACCCTACAATTTTGAAAATATTTTGACACTTTTTGAGTCGTTTACGGACATTTTCAGTTTTCAATTTTTTTAGTTTTTTTTTCTATAAATATCAATTAAGTTTTATCTGTTGGGCCAAAAAGTGTAAAAATTTAATACAAGGCTCCTGATATATTGTTACAATATCAGTTGAAAAATATTAAAAATACATAGGCACAATTTTTTTTTATAAGCATTTTAACATCGAATTTTGATGGAATTTGTCAAAATCTCGAAAATTATTAATCATCGTAATTAATAAATTATAAAATGTTCAGTTTTTATAGCTAAGGATTGAAAATTTAAAACAAGATTCCACGTAAGTAGTTAATTCTCTTACCGAAAAATCTAAAAAATATACAATCACAGTTTACTTTTATAGTCATTTTATGTTCAAATTTGGACGAAATTACATATTAAAAAACCTAGTTATTTTGTTGTGATTATATAATATTATTCGTGGGTACCTACTTGAAACTTCTAAAGTGTACTATTATATATATATGATAGTATCAGGGTTTGTTGTTGATGTTGATGTATAACGTGTTATAAGTACCTAATGGATATTGTGATAATGTGATATGATTAATTTGGAATTTATTATAGGTCAATTTTTTTTTTAATACCATAGATATGTATATAATTTGTATTAAACCTAGACTGACATACCGTCTTCGCTCAGAATCGTTTTTCTTATACAATGATATTGTATCATTGAATTCAAATTTAATAGCATCCATTATACAGTGACCCACTTGTAACCTACTGTACAGCAGAGCGACATCCACTTACCCACCTTTTTTAGAATGAGGCACACATGACATAACAACATTTTATTTTGTAATTGCAGGTACCTATTTTTAAAAAAAGTATAGGAATACTTGGAAAGAACAATAAAACATAAAGAAACCATTGAAAATGTATAAAGAAAACAACAAAAAAAATGTTTAATATTAATTATTATACTGATTTGTTCTCGAATATTTTAGTTTTACACGCATTTCCACGTTTTAATTGACAAACTGCTATTAAAAACCACAAAAAGGTATTAATATTATTCACGACGCCTTAACATTCAAGTCACTGTATATGCTAAACAACGTTTTATTTAGGTTTCAAAAATTATCGTCAGTCATAGACCATAGTACTCTATAATAGATTATAGATACGCGTCTTCATTTTAAAATGTAAATACATTTATATATAGAACTATTTTATAAATGTAATATTAATTTCTGGTTTTACTCGTGGACTGATAAACCCGCAATGAATTGCATCAACAAAAATGTAAATTGCGATCGTTTGGAAATAGTAGATAATAATTTTATAAATTATAGGCATCTATAATTAGGACGCGTCGTCGGCGCATTGACATTTAACTCGGGCCATAATATTTTGGTTAGTTATAGGCCCGCCTCTAATACTTTAGACGTGTACTTTGGGCCACGAAAAAAATATTAACTTTCCCGTTTTCCAGGGCGCAGTCCCGCTGCTGGCAACCGGACCGGCCGGCGCCGGTGACGGGCGGCCGACGGCTGCGGCCGTCGTCGCGTTGACGTCCCCGCGGTATCCGGATGTGGCCAAGCCGTCGCCCGTATGCGGGTGAACCGATGTCCTGTCTGCGGTGCATGAGCAGGACGAGGACGAGCGGCTGCAGCGGCACGCTTACGGCCACGGTCCACCATCGCCGGTTGCGGTCGAGCATCACCTAGGCACCGCCCGCACAGCCACCCACCGCCGCCGCGGCCACACGCATGATTTCCGCTCTGGACGTGGTCGCGTTCGGCAACGACAGCTCGCCGCTGACCGTCGCCGGCAACGACACGGCGGGCGGCGCCGCGCCCTCGCCCAACGACACGGCCGCCAACGGCGTCATCCAGTTCCTCGACGACGATCTGTCGTTTCCCGGCTACATACGCACCACGTGCATGGTGGTGTGCGTCATCATACTGGGCGTCGGCGTGGTCGGCAACATGATGGTGCCGATCGTCATACTCAAGTCCAAGGACATGCGCAACTCGACCAACATATTCCTGATGAACCTGAGCATCGCCGACCTCATGGTGCTGCTCATATGCACGCCCACCGTGTTCGTGGAGGTCAACTCCAGACCGGAAACGTGGGTGCTCGGCGAGGAGCTATGTGAGTAAATTTAAAACATATTATTTATTAGTGTTTTACTATTTTTATCACTGTTTCTGACTTATAAGGGTGTTTGTTCCGATATGTCGCTGGCGGTACCTCTAGATATTGTCGCTCGAGAACCATCGAGGCTGATCTCAGTTTTTCCGACTTTTCGGGTGAAATAAATAACCTTTTAGTTGGTAGGAGAAAGTTAGTACCACTAAATGGGTTAAATTTTAACCCAGCGATTTAACCAATTTTCTGTGTCAGCATACAATGTCTCTAAGGTGTCTAAACAATCAACTCTAAAGTCTAAATAGTGTGTGATTCTTTATGAAATGTTAATTTTACTAAAAATTCATGTGAATGGCCGTAGTGAATAATATTCAGACTTTAGAATCTTTTGATACCTATATAGGCTGCATGATACCTGATATTAGTCCTTCTTTAAGTTTAGGCCATGATATTCTGTAAAAATGAATTTTCACTATGTATTCAAGAGATTGGCCTTGGATAGTGTAATATTTGCCCTATAGTTAATCCACGACTGCATTTTGTTTTCGTATACTGAACATAATATCTTTCTAACCTTAATACACTAATAACACGGACTCCCGCTTCTTAAAAGCACGAATCTATTTATCCATTTATCTTTAACGCAAAATTTAAATTTTTTGAGATTGGCCATGATGGTTTTTAATCGAAGATATTATTACTATTATAACTTATAAGCGTACTGTATGTATTTAGTACATTTTATTATTTACTCAAAACGTAAAATAATATTAGATGCGATACATTTATTAGCGAAAACAAACTACATGTCGTTCCGCGTGACACTGTTTGAAAACCTACCTACCTACCATAATCATGTTTAAACTATTAAGACGACATTTTTCGGTTGAGCATAGAATAATATTTTTTAAGCGATCCATCGAAATATTGCGAACAATTTCAGTTGCCAATATTGAATCGATCGTTGTTCGTAATGTTATAATAATAATAATATATTGTATTCCGATGACTACAACTTCGTATAATTGCGAACGGTTACAGCTTAGACGCATTATAGTACCCATAGGTATAAATAATATATATGGCTGTCGGAGATCAAAACTTTCAGTTAAACACACAACGTAATATACCCTGTTTAATAATATACATACGGTTTTGCCACCATCGTTTTGGTCCTAAAAGGTTATAATAGTACCTATATAAACGTGATTATGGATATTATTATATATTATTGTTTATACGAGTTTTGCAGTGTATATTATGCTATATGGTCGTCGGATAAAATCGTTTTGTCCCCGCCGCGGGTATAGGGTGCAGACGGTGCTTGGGTCTATAATATGTTACACATAGCCGTCCCAAGGGGGGGCAAATGGGGCAAGTGCCCTAGGGCGTCTAAAGTATTATGAATTTAGGGGGCGTACTAGAAATGGATGATAAAAAGAAAAATTTGGTGTTCTTATTTTAGGTATTATTTTTTTGTTTATACTGTAATATCAAAGATGAGTATCTATAAAATTGTATACTATTAAGTAGGTATACAATTATGTAAATAATGTGTTAAATCTTATTGCGACATAACTTCAATAATAATATATTCAATATTTATAAAAACAAATACAAATATTAATACTTATAAGTTATAAGATTATTAAGATTGCAATAGTAATTTATTTAGGCACATGAAATATATTTTAAATATGTATATACATCATTACAATAATTAAGTAATTGTAATATACTTATAAACTAAACTAATTCATATCTTTGGTACCTACCTAGTAGTACCTTTTTTTATACACTTTTCTTAAGTTCGGTTTCACGTCCGTCTGTGATCAAATCTTGCGCGCTCGATTTGAGGCACTTTTTGAAGATGAAAAATTCTGAAAATTGGTATAGACCTTGGTTATTGATGACAATATAATAATCCGTAAAAAAAAATTTTTTAACTAAAAAGTAGAAAATAAAAAATAAAAAATTTTTTTTTTAAAAACACACTTTTCTAAAAAAACAAAAAATAATGAAAAATTTAAAAGTGTGTGGCGCTCTTACACTTGACATATTATACCACACACTTTTAAATTTTTCATTATTTTTTTGTTTTTATTTTTGTGTCTGTCACCACGTTTTAGGACAGTAAAAGTGCTTGGATTTTCTTCAACAGTATCTTTTCTGATAGGAAAGTCCGAAAGTGAATCTAGTTGGTACTTTGGGGGGGTCAAAAGAAGTAGTTTTCACAAGCACCGGGAAAAACAACATACAAATTAAGGAAAAACGGAAATTTTTACGCAAAATCGGTTTTCCAAAAAATCGATTTTGATTTTTGGTGTGACTCTAAAAGAAATGAACGTATATACAAGAAATTTTCCCTGGTTGTTTATATTTACATTTTGTATACACGATAACATTTTCAAAATATTTTGATTTATTTTGAACTGTTTAGGGACATTTTCATTTTCCATTTTTTTTTAGTTTTTTTTCTAAAAATATCAATAAAATTTTATTTGTTGGTTGCGAAAAGTTGAAAATTTAATAGAAGGCTTCTAGTATATTGTTTCAAAGGTAGATGAAAAATATTAAAAATCCTAAGTCACAATTTTTTTTTATAAGCATTTAAAGTTCAAAAATTGACAAAATATGGAAAAATCACGAAAATTAGCAAATTATTTTGAGTTAAGAATTCGTAAAAATTTTTCTTTTTTTTTGAAGATTTGAAAATGTAATACAAGATTCCTTATAAGATTATCTACCTTTATCAAAAAAAAAAAATGTCTATTAGAAAGTCAAATTAAATTTTTATGAGCGTTCGAAATTCGTAATATTTAAGTATAAACGAACAATTTAAAAATGTTTTAACTTAATGGATTTTTTTAAATCAACTGAGAAAAGCTTAGTTATTTCAATTGTAAATTAAACTATTTAAGTTCATAAGTTGATTAGAAAATAAACTAACTAGTTAAGTTAAAAAGTTAAAAAAATTAACTTTTTAACTGAACTTTAACTTTTCCACTAGTTAATGCCCACCTTTGAATTTTATAACCACTTATATTCACTTGTGCAATTTACAATGTTGACTGTTATACTACATTGTTATTACACACGCAGAAACGCAGAATGTATGATTTATAATGAAATCTAAGTACTAATTTGTGAAAATAGTTATATATATTTTCTTTCTGTAATGTACGAGTGTTCCCAGAATAATGAAATTGGTGTTCAACTAGAAACAAAATAAATATGATTCCAATAATAATATTTAAAAAATAAGTAGGAACCTTTAATTAATAAGTATTAAACATATTTAAGGTATGTGGTTAATTATAAGCTAAAAATGCGAAGTCGAGATTTTTTGGTGGGAGGGTGAGGGGCGTCAAATATTGTTGCCCTAGGGCGTTATTGGTGGTTAGAGCGGCGCTGATGTTACAGCAATTTCCTCCTCCCACGCAGTGATTTACCGAGGAATAAGTAGGTAGATAGGCAGATAGAGTATATTATACGAACAAACAAAGTGTAATATTGATATATCGTCAGCGAGCCAAGCACAATTTATTAATGTTTTGCCGATGAAACCTCGAAATCGATAAAGATGGTCGATTATTATACGATTTATACTAATATAAAATGTTAAATTACTATAATATCGACTGGTTGTAAATACGAAATAGGGGGGGGGTGGTTTTACTAATTTTCGGGAGATTCAAATCAAAATGTTCATAATATGAATATTACACCATGTTCTTAACTTCGGTTTCTATAAAAACTCTAAGACTGTCTATTCTACAATATTATTGTTACCTATGAATAGTTTTCAAAGCAATTGAATAGTAAGTATTTAATCAAAAAACTGAATTTTAATATATTTTAGTTTTCATTTCATGAGTTTAGAATACCTACCTTATATATTCCCGTTGTGGTCGCCCGTCCCGTCATTTATTAGTTTCTATTACTTACATAGTTACGATTGTTGGTACTAAGATATTTATTTATTTTCCGTATAGGCGTAATGTACCTACGTACATTATTATATAGAAAATAATGCTTTAATGCTTTGTATTAAATACATTTAGAAACCGGGAATTTATTAAACTGGCAGAGTCAGCTTTCCTGATTTGTTTAAAAATTCAAATAGAACACTTGAACACTGTATTCACTGTAGAAATACTTAAAATTGAATCTTTTAAAGCATTATTATACCTTAATAGTTATTTAGTTTGTTCGTTCAGCAAATATTCTACAATAAGCTAAAGGAAAAAAAAATTACAAATTTTTAATCGTATCATCTAAGTATAGTATCATCTAAGTATTAAAATTAAAATAATTCAATGATCAATAATAATAGGAAAGACAGAGCGCCATATGTTTGTTGGTTAGCACTTAGCCGCATCACAATTTTTACAAGTCTCTTGACTACTTCCTACGCACAAAAAAAATTATTTAGCACCTAGTTTTTCGTATTTCTGGTAGGAAATGTCACTTGTCCTGAAACATAAAAATAAAATTGATGTTGTATGCTGTGTATATAGTAGGTTTATATTATATAGTATTGGTATGTAACATGTTGTATTAAAAAGTTGTTTTATTATAGAATTTTTTTTTTCGTCTGATAAGGCATTTTGATCTTTTAAAATCCCTTTTAACCTCCCGGACACAAGAGGGTTAATACTACCTATAATCGCCTATATATATATATATATATTTACGCTCGGAATAATCTTATTCGGCGTATGTATTATATATATATATATGGTGGCACAAAAGTCGGCCTAGCACGAAATAAAACGTCAGTTGTTCAAACGTATCGAGTTACCCTATTAAATTTTATCGTATTTTACGGCGAAAAACAAAAACACGCCTCTACTTTAACACAATGAGCCTCGCCATGTGACCTACATTTCGCTTTTTCCGGGATCTTTCCGTCAAACCACGTATACAATATTATACCGGAAACCGTACACCCGTTGTGGATGATAATAATATATGATATGACGAGCAGACTCGAAGAGATCGTCTTAACATCGACCGTGGAAAGTCGGAAGAAGTCTCGCGAGAAGACCAAATGAGGCATCCACTATAGTGTTAATAGAGTGGCCCAGTTCGAGGAGAATGGGGTGATCCAGAGTTGGCGGTCTCTGAGTATTTAAAGGGTGGTAGGTGGGTGGGTAATGGATGGTGGGTAATAATTTAGTATTAACTAGCATTTTAGTATTTACTACGACAGGTAGTTAAAAATACGACGGTAAATGCTTTCGTAAGTGATCGATTACCGTTAGTTGATTTCCAACGTACTCGTTGTATGATATTATTTAAAAAAAATATTAATTGATTTTAATATTAAATTTGTAATTCAAATTATAATACTAAATATATGTTACTGTAAATTTAATTTTTATAATTATTTTGTATACATAATTGTACACATCCATTTACTTACGTAGTGAAGTCTATGAAGTAGTACTTAATTCTATATGGGAGGTAACTCGTATATAACTATGAACTACCTGTTCATAAGAAGCAGCCAACTAGTGCTTTTTTACCTTTTTATTTACGATTTCGATGGAAGCCGGGAGGAATATCGAATATTTTAGGAGGAAACTAGTATGCACTGGCAGTACGATATTATTTTAACGGACACATACTAGTTGCGGACGAATTATTCAGGTTAGGAATTATAATATAACAATTGTGGACACGAGCTTCGTTGTCATAATACTAATTGCGTACAGAGCTTTTTTTAATAAAAACTACGTTAGTTGTGGACACAAATATTTCCCTTCACCACTTTTTCAGAACTTATGACAATAGCTAAAAAAAAAAATTGGTAGGTGGGGTTAAAAATATTTGTGTCTTGCAAAAGAGCAATCGTTATTTTTAAAATGTTGTTGAATTATAGATTGTTTTAATTTTGTGGAAAAAATTGTTTATAAAATATTTATAGATTATCGTCATTATTAATATTATCGTCATAGTTTTTAAAACAGCCTGTATATAAGATATTCTACTGATTTCACCACGTGAATATTGTAACATTATCCGCAATTAGTATCTTATATTTGTGTCCTCCATTCGTATGTTACCTTTTTAGATTTCGTCCGCAACTCACATGGTTTTTGTCACTTTGTCCGCAATTCGGAAACACCGATTTTAACCTATCCTTGTACCCATATGTATACATTTGATAATATTGTAAGGACTATGAACAGTAATAAATATATAGTTTTCGTCATGCAAGGTAAATTTTACTATTATTACCTATAGTCTTTTGTCATTCTTACAATAAATAACAATTACAATGCATACATAGTACCTACATATAATATATTATACTTTACAACGGTTACATTGATATATTTTTTCGTAACAACAATGGTACATTCATTAATAAGTTACAACTAGCATCCTTTGAAATGTATTGATTGAATCTATTTCGGAGTTCACATATACTTCCGGATGTTCTTACCTGTGGATATTTTATTATATGGCGGATTCCTATTTTACCGTGGTATAATATACTATAATAGGTATAGGCGTATACCAAAACAACAACTATAATAGTATTCGACGTATAGTAAAAAGATAAAAATTAATATTAATTGAATCGAAATACGCGCGAGTGTGTCTAATTATATAATTTATAATATAGACTCGGATTTGCGAACCCGGCGAATTCGCGAGAGACTTCCGTGCAGCGAAAATAGCATCCGATTAGAGACGCAACCACCCCCTTCTTTCCTATACAACGCGACATTCTTGGCTTCTGTGATTTCGACTTCACCCACTTGATGGACATTATATAGGGTGCAGGACCACTGCAAAGTCGCGAGTGCTATACTACGTATAGTAAAAATATTGAAGAGCTTGCTGTGAAAGCCAAACAAGTCCCTTTTTTACGAAAATGCCATTTTCACTGAATAAAACAAAGAAAAATTGCCATACAAGTTGGTGGCAACAACCAGATTAGTCCGTCATATGTAAGTATAGTTTTTATAGTAAATATGGACTAGGCTGGTTTTCTATTATGGTATGTGAGAATAAAATAGGTCCCGACTTGTCTTTTTTTTGCAGAAAATATTGGTCACATTTTAACATAATAAATAAACATTAGTATAGTATGCATATAGGTATAGGTACTTCCATAATTCCATACAACTTGGTAAAACCAGATGCATCTCGATACGACCACCAAATTACATGTCGGATCAAGTTCATTACATTTTTATAAAATGTAAATGGAGCAAATACAAACCTACAGTGTCCACTGTCGTACGTACGTGAATTTGGCCCCACCATGTTATGATAAATACACCAAAATTTTGCAACATTTTGCAACTAATTTGCAACTTTAGGCAACCGGTAAAAAAAAATTTGCAACCTTATATTTTTGTCCTAATCGCTAAACCAAAATTGGTGGGGCCAAATACACGTGGCCCCACCACATCGTCGTATCGACCTCGAACCTTTTTCATAATTTAGCAACTAAATTGCAACTTTAGGCAACCTGTGTGAAAAAAATTGCAACCTCGTGGTTACGCCGGAAACGGATTCCTAAGTTGGTGGGGCCAAATTCACGTGGCCCCACCACATCGTCGTATCGACCTCGGACCCTTTTCATAATTTAGCAACTAATTTGCAACTTAAGGCAACCTGCGTGAAAAAAATTGCAACCTCGTGGTTACGCCGGAAACGGATTCCTAAGTTGGTGGGGCCAAATTCACGTGGCCCCACCACATCGTCGTATCGACCTCGGACCTTTTTCATAATTTAGCAACTAATTTGCAACTTTAGGCAACCTGTGTGAAAAAAATTGCAACCTCGTGGTTACGCCGGAAACGAATTCCTAAGTTGGTGGGGCCAAATTCACGTGGCCCCACCATATCGTCGTATCGACCTTGCATTTTTAGGGCCAATATTTAAATTTTTTCGGAATTGATTTTATTTCATACTAATATATTATTTTAAATTATAATTATTATAGTATTATAGTTTCACTTTTATAAATAAAGATTACCTGGTGATATAAAAAAAGGTACCATAGGTACTACCATGTGCATATTGTAATATTTAGTAGGTACATTTTTGTATCTGATACGCAAATCATAATTAAAACAAAATAAAATATTATTAAATATTTTAATAGGATAATATTATTAAATATAATAAAATAAAACAATTTTAAATAAACAAAACGAGTGACTTACAAGTTGTTTTTAAATTGTGCAATAAATGAAAAATAATATTCTAGTTAAAAATACGTACATGAAGTTGCCCGCCCCTCCACTTTGTGCAATATTTTTTGGACAAATGATAAACAATTTTAAAATAATTGTATATCCAATCCCAAATTTGTAAATCATCTGGAGCATCAGGAATATTATAATATATTATTATATATTAATTTAAACTGTTTATATTTGTAAATAACATATTATAATTAGTAACTCATCAATACAGAATTATGACAATTCAAAAATGATGGGCTATTCAAAAACATTTTAATGATTATTAATATTTTGGATATCATGCTGTATAATCATATATTAACAACAAATGTACCTATTGTGAATAGGTACATTTATTTTGTGGTATCATCACATATTATCGTGCATAATTTGCATATATTTCAGTTTCAATAAATAAATGTTGCTGGATGATTCGGGTAGATGTTAATGTTCCATCACAATTTTCTTCAGTACATAGATAAGTGATTGGTTGTATGTACTTATTTAAAGCTGTATTCATATTATTGAAGCCTCCGCAAAAATTTAATATTATTGTTGGGCTTGATAAGTTTTTTTCAGCATTAATACAATTTATATTTGAGCACCTTAATTCTTCAATAGCTGATGGTACATCTTTTAATAGTTTTGAAATAATATATGTAATGTTACATCTAGCGTCGATTAATTTTACATTAGTTATTCCATCAGATTCGTTAAAAATATTTTTTAAAATATGAAGTCTTTTCAAATACATTATTTTTGAACTTCCATGAATAGCCAAGTCTTTACAAAACTGGAGTAATTCATTTTTCTCTGTGTTAATAAATTGTTTATATTGGTTATTATCAATGTAAGCCATAGTTATAATGACTGCAATTGAGTCAAAAGGGCAAGTGTTATGCAATAAATACCTTTGCTTTGAGATTTTTAGTGGCGTAGTAATATTTCCGTTTATTAAGAACAATTGAAGAAGAAAGTCTAAACAATTCAAAAGTAACAGGAACAAGTTTATCGGGTTACTGGGCTCCCAACCTCGCAAAAGATATTTTACGTGTATGCAAAGACTTTCCATTATGGACAAATGTTATGAAAATATCATTTAACTCAATTTATGATACTCCCACTTCAGCTTCAGTAGAGAGTGATTTTGGTGACTTAAAACGAAAAATACTTCGTTACGAAGTTCAACCAATGACCGCTGACAGATTTGTTATTAAGCATCTGAAAGCTATAGACAGTAACACTAAACTTTTCAGAAGCAAACAATTAAGGCATGATTTAAGCACCGAACATATAAAAAATACACTTGACGATACTACTGTAGATAAAAAATCATCAGAAAAAAATATAAAACGATCATTATTTGGAAATTTGGATGAAGGTAGTGATTCAGAAGTGTCGGAAATATCAGAAGGTAGAAATGAAATGGATGCATTTGATAATTGGCGAGGATTGGGAGATAATAATGAAATTGAAGTAAATATTAATCAAAAGCCCATTAAGAGAAAAAAACTAAGAATGACCACATATATGGATGTAGTGCCAGAAATTGAACATATATTGACGCAAAAGACAACACGTTCAAATTTAAATAGTCTGCTAATAAACGGAAATATTACTACGCCACTAAAAATCTCAAAGCAAAGGTATTTATTGCATAACACTTGCCCTTTTGACTCAATTGCAGTCATTATAACTATGGCTTACATTGATAATAACCAATATAAACAATTTATTAACACAGAGAAAAATGAATTACTCCAGTTTTGTAAAGACTTGGCTATTCATGGAAGTTCAAAAATAATGTATTTGAAAAGACTTCATATTTTAAAAAATATTTTTAACGAATCTGATGGAATAACTAATGTAAAATTAATCGACGCTAGATGTAACATTACATATATTATTTCAAAACTATTAAAAGATGTACCATCAGCTATTGAAGAATATTAAGGTGCTCAAATATAAATTGTATTAATGCTGAAAAAAACTTATCAAGCCCAACAATAATATTAAATTTTTGCGGAGGCTTCAATAATATGAATACAGCTTTAAATAAGTACATACAACCAATCACTTATCTATGTACTGAAGAAAATTGTGATGGAACATTAACATCTACCCGAATCATCCAGCAACATTTATTTATTGAAACTGAAATATATGCAAATTATGCACGATAATATGTGATGATACCACAAAATAAATGTACCTATTCACAATAGGTACATTTGTTGTTAATATATGATTATACAGCATGATATCCAAAATATTAATAATCATTAAAATGTTTTTGAATAGCCCATCATTTTTGAATTGTCATAATTCTGTATTGATGAGTTACTAATTATAATATGTTATTTACAAATATAAACAGTTTAAATTAATATATAATAATATATTATAATATTCCTGATGCTCCAGATGATTTACAAATTTGGGATTGGATATACAATTATTTTAAAATTGTTTATCATTTGTCCAAAAAATATTGCACAAAGTGGAGGGGCGGGCAACTTCATGTACGTATTTTTAACTAGAATATTATTTTTCATTTATTGCACAATTTAAAAACAACTTGTAAGTCACTCGTTTTGTTTATTTAAAATTGTTTTATTTTATTATATTTAATAATATTATCCTATTAAAATATTTAATAATATTTTATTTTGTTTTAATTATGATTTGCGTATCAGATACAAAAATGTACCTACTAAATATTACAATATGCACATGGTAGTACCTATGGTACCTTTTTTTATATCACCAGGTAATCTTTATTTATAAAAGTGAAACTATAATACTATAATAATTATAATTTAAAATAATATATTAGTATGAAATAAAATCAATTCCGAAAAAATTTAAATATTGGCCCTAAAAATGCAAGGTCGATACGACGATATGGTGGGGCCACGTGAATTTGGCCCCACCAACTTAGGAATTCGTTTCCGGCGTAACCACGAGGTTGCAATTTTTTTCACACAGGTTGCCTAAAGTTGCAAATTAGTTGCTAAATTATGAAAAAGGTCCGAGGTCGATACGACGATGTGGTGGGGCCACGTGAATTATTTGGCCCCACCAACTTAGGAATCCGTTTCCGGCGTAACCACGAGGTTGCAATTTTTTTCACGCAGGTTGCCTTAAGTTGCAAATTAGTTGCTAAATTATGAAAAGGGTCCGAGGTCGATACGACGATGTGGTGGGGCCACGTGAATTTGGCCCCACCAACTTAGGAATCCGTTTCCGGCGTAACCACGAGGTTGCAATTTTTTTCACACAGGTTGCCTAAAGTTGCAATTTAGTTGCTAAATTATGAAAAAGGTTCGAGGTCGATACGACGATGTGGTGGGGCCACGTGTATTTGGCCCCACCAATTTTGGTTTAGCGATTAGGACAAAAATATAAGGTTGCAAATTTTTTTTTACCGGTTGCCTAAAGTTGCAAATTAGTTGCAAAATGTTGCAAAATTTTGGTGTATTTATCATAACATGGTGGGGCCAAATTCACGTACGTCACTGTCGTCCACATATTATATAGTGTCTTTCATAGAATTAAAAATTGTAAATATAATTTTCAGAAAAATGTTCAAACAGTAAAATTGTTTTTTTTTTATCATGCTTAAAAAAGTAATTAAAAAATAGGACTAGACTGGTTTTTGCAGCAATCCCTTCAATATTATTATGTGGGTATACTAAAACGGACCAACGCATCGGCTCACCCTGTATACTATATACAATATTATACATAAATTCACTTTTTCTCTCTCTCTCTCTCCCTCTCGCTCACTGACTACTGTATGTCTGTCTGTTAGTCTGGCTCTTGGTCTGTCTGCAATCCTCGGCAACAATTACAGATCGCGTTATTATAATACGCGAGTGCCGTCGATTACAATATTATCTTCTCTTTTCGTTTGACCGTTTTAGACGCATTTTATAATTAGACGTGACCGATAATAACGGCGAATCGCTCGTCCGCTCGAACGCCCCCGCAATTCGGTCTCGCCACGTAGAGTATATATGTTCAACTCCCCCCTCCCTCCCACAAATACCATCGCGACAATTTTTATATTGGCTCGGTCGGTTGAAATTCTTTTTCCTGGTCGACGCCTGATATTTAGCTTTTATATATAATAATAATATAAATATATACGTTTACACGATGACGGCAATAGCGGCGGCGACGACACTGCAGTTTTTCGGTTACCTAAATATTTCACACACACACATATATATATATAATGGGCTTGGAAGAACTTTTCGTCAGGATTTTTGTTTTTCTTCACAATAAGACATTCCTTAGATATATAGTTCAAACAATGTCAACAATTTGAAAATAATATGATGTTTAGTATATTTAAAATTTGGTTGTCCAAATGAAAAGTTATAATTTATATGCGGCATTATATTCCATTATACGTCTCATTTTGAACATTTAAAACCCGATTGCAGTTATTTCTCAAAATTTATAAATTTTGAGGTCTTGTTATAAGTTGTATTGACTTTTGTTTTTGTCTACAATGTAATATGTTTTGTGAACTAAATGCATCCAAGTGTTTCGATTATATGGCGGTACAATCAATTCGGTAACTAATACATTTGATATTAATATTACCCTTACCTGGTGCACCTACCTATGTGATATTAATGCATTATAATAGTCTATTGGTATAGTTTTACGTGGACATAAATACATAATTATATATGTGCATATTATATCGAATGCCTAAATATATATTATAATGACCACTATCCACTCGTTTTTTAATTATATACGCATGCGATATGGGCACATAATTGATAAAATTAGTCGACCAGCAGGTACCTAATGCAATATAATAATATACTTATCACCATAATTACATTATCATTGCCTACAGCAGTCGATCGGCCGAAGTCTCTCAGAAAATAAGTGCATCATATTTACATATAGTTGTATAATAATAGGTATACTACAGAGTATACAGTATAATATTGTTTAAAAACATCGAACATTTCTACGACTGCATTAGAAAATAAATTTTAAGCAAAGCTTGTCTTAACCAAAATCGTTTGTGATTTTGATAACCAAACTTATATTTCTTCGCCATTTGTTTAAGTGATTTTTTGACAAATTGCCTGTCGTAAGTCATACATGTATATATGTACATAATACATACGCGATAATACGTATTTGACTTAAGACCTACATATGTATAGTCGTTCCTCAAAATGAAACTCTTTGAATATTATTATACCGCCCGAAGTGTTTTCTGTGAAAAACCCGTAAAAAATTCACAAAAAAACACACATCTGCACTGCAGTAAAAACAAATACCCAAACGTTTTGCAATTTAAAATATATAAAAATAAATTGTAAATAAAACATTCATCATCTGAGCGAGTCGTGAAGATATTATCCAAAGATTCTAGAGACAAATCAAGTCGTGTCGATAAAAAATATAGAAACCGAGGATAATGGCATTTTATGATTCATGTAGATATGAATATCTACCATAAACATCCCACCCGAAATTTTGACCATAATAGTGTGTTATATAATACGTTTGAAACGTATATCGTTATAATGTTGTAAACTTGTAACGTTTCTCACAATAAACGTTTTAAATTTTAATATTCAAAAGTTTAAGATGGATTCACCTCCATTTTTTTTACATTAGAAATGAATTTCTCTAAATAATTTTTTTTTTAAATATAACTGTATAGTTAAGACTCAAGGATCATATTTAAAAATACTCATTTGTTATTCCATTTAAAAAGTGCCTAGTGGCCTAACAACCAACATATTATTTTCAAATGAGGATCATCCTTTTTCTCATTAATAACTAATTGAATGTTTTTTTTTTTTAAATGTTGATGTATCTAAATCGAAATTCGAGGATTTTTTGAGTTATTTAACTTTCTGTACAAAGGGTAATAGGTCCATGATAATGATTTTAATATTTTAGTAATCAACATTTATCCATTTACATTTTATAATTCGTAAAAATTGGTCAACTACAACAAGAAACCTACAAACAAAAACTTGACAAATAAAAAATTAAAATTGATACTAGTTAAATAGGGGTAATCATGCTTGGCGAATTATATTTAATAAATATATATTATATATTATTATCGTGTAACAGTCACAAATTATACGACGCTGAGTAAAGATATACAATTTATGACAATATCATCGTGTATTTTGACTAGACCGATCCAAACATTATATATTATATATAGGTAATCGCGAGGGCGTTTTGTTTGGTATTGTATTCTCGAAGAAGAGCATATTGTGTCCGCTCGCCCAAAATCGTTTCTTTTATATTAAACAATATAGATTTAAGCACATTTAAGCTTAAGCAGAATTATATTAGCGAGAAATAAATGATCGAGCGAAACTTTGTACATAACTGCAGTCTGCAGTGACTTCCAGACAATGTCAGTTTAATCACCGCACAACAACGATTCTATTTTCCGATTCGTATTATTATACTACTGTATATTTATTAAACTCAAAGTCGAAAAGCATTTTCATTATTTCGCACTTAATTCTATTATATAATTTATAGAAGGAAGTATCCAAAAAATACTTAACATGATATTGTATATAAATTTGGGTCACTCAACGATTAGGTGTACTGTATAGGAGACTGAAGTATATACCAAGACATATAGTTAATAATCTACAGACTTCCGGGTCGCTTCTTTAATTAAAGTCGAATGCAAATACAAAATATGTAATTAAATACTATAGCATTGAAACACTGAATACAAAGATTTAGACTCTGCCAAGCGAATTGTTTAACGTGTTTTAATTTCGTAGATTAAAATGTTTTTTACCGCGCCATTTCTCTTCTTAAACGCGCGTAAACATTTGTGTGTGCGTTTAATTATTTTCCAATGCGAAATTTATTATATTATTATTCAAATTTCAAGTTATAGTTGCATACAAATGTATACGTGATAAATGTTGCTTTTTGTGTAATATTCCTGCACGGAAAATTAAAATTGTATTGGCGTATCTGTAAAATATAATATTCATAATAATTCTATTTGGCACGAAATATCGTTTTTCCTGCAACATCACGTATTTACATATTAATCTCACTCCTATTACTACTCCTCCATCGTTATTATATAACTTTATTTAAATATTAATATATACACTATACAGTGAAACATTTATGTGATTTTTTTCATTATTCTATTTAAAACATTATTACACAGATCGTATATTTTTATGTAAAAAATTACATTTAAAATTTATGAATCATTTTTTTGGGGGTTTTGTTTAAAAAAGTTAAGCTCCCGCTAGGTAAATATAAACTATAAAGTATAAACTACACAAATAAACAAAATATGTAAAAACATAACATGGAAGTTAATTAAATAATAAAATACAACAGCATATATAATGTTTATAAGCTACGTGAAATTTATTTGACTATGACTTCTGAACAAAACATTTTTCAACAAAAATTTAAAAAAACAAACTAAATACAAAACAATAATTGTTTATAATATAACAATAGTAAATCTTTTTGTTCTGACTTGGTTCACTAACATAAGTAATAAGTATTATGTATTCAAATTTGTGACCGACTAGTCCAACTATCATAGTTTCCATACATATTTTTAACTATTAATTGAAAAGCGGAATTATGAACATCTTTATAATACAATAATATATTTATATATATCATGTGATACATATACGTCTATCAACATCAACCGATCTTGATCCAAAGGGCTTAAGATTTTCGTACAGTGATTTTTCGTCAAATTGCTTTAAATGTAAAATGCTCTTCTTGGCAATGGAAATAAATATAATATTATCGTACATTGAAGAACCACCATCAAAAAACGGAAAAATGGAAGAAAAATTACCTTCTGTAGTTTGAAAGTTCATGGAAATTAATTGAATAATTGTTGTTTTACCTGGACTTTCAGAGTAGTTACCTATTAATTTATCTTCAAATTTTCTGTTTATTGATAGTGGTTCATCAATGTCTAATATTGTATTAATTATTATTTACATTGCCAAGGAGAGTTTTCAGTTAATGCAAGTTGACGAAAAATCACTGTAAAAAAATCTTGATCCACTTGAATCAATGTCAGTTGTCGATTATGTATATAGGTACGTATATATTACATTTATCTTCGATTTTTCTTTTTTTTTCGATGGTGGTTCATTAAACTTTGACAATATGTATACTGATCCGTCGACGGAAGATTTTGCTTCAAGAATCTCGTGTTTTTTCAGCCATTTTCTTTCGAACATCAAACAACTGAGTAATATCGAATTAGACATTATAGTTATGTACAGATAAGCGTTTAACTTATTAGTTATAACGAATTTCCAGTGAAATAGTGCGGACAACCAGGTGCATACAGAATACAGTTATGTGTTTAATGTTTATTATAACGTCGTCGGTATCCAATGTTATAATAACATAAATAGTATTGAATACACCATGGTTACGTGTATGTAAATTTAATATGATATTGTGTGCTGTACCAAACAAAAAAATTATTAATAAAAATAGTCTAATGCCGGGTCGCACAAAAACTGATTGAATGGATTATTCTTTATACAATTAATAAGCCGATCGTGGGTCACTAAATCATGGTTAAGGGAACATTTACCATTATAATAGCTATATTTTATATTTAATATATTTATACTAGGTATATTTTATTCATTAGAAATTTAAATACAAATTGTAATTAGATTTATATACTTCACGGGTTTTTCCCGTGACAGAAATTTGTTGTGGAATCGAAATTTTGTTATGTTTTATTGAAACCCTAAAAATCGATAATTTAACTTTATTTCAATATTAATGTAAAGTAAAACATTTTATTCAAATTCCATTAAAAAAATTATTACACCGATTGTACAATATATTATGTCTCTGGTTCTAACACTATACACAACACAACAATAAGAAACAATAAGATAAGCTGCAGACGTACACAATTTAATTAGGTATAATAAAAAAAATTCTATTTAAAACCTACGAATCATTTTTTGGGGGTTTTCCTTTAAAAAAACCTAAACTCCCGCTGGGGTAAATACATATAAA